>BQMJ01000077.1:0-126283 GCA_025991245.1 Galdieria partita
AATAAACCCTAAATAAACCCTAATAAACCCTAATAAACCCTAAATAAACCCTAAATAAACCTAAATAAACCCTAATAAACCCTAATAAACCCTAATAAACCCTAAATAAACCCTAAATAAACCCTAAATAAACCCTAAATAAACCCTAAATAAACCCTAATAAACCCTAATAAACCCTAAATAAACCCTAATAAACCCTAAATAAACCCTAATAAACCCTAATAAACCCTAATAAACCCTAATAAACCCTAAATAAACCCTAATAAACCCTAATAAACCCTAATAAACCCTAATAAACCCTAAATAAACCCTAAATAAACCCTAAATAAACCCTAAATAAACCCTAAATAAACCCTAAATAAACCCTAAATAAACCCTAATAAACCCTAAATAAACCCTAATAAACCCTAATAAACCCTAATAAACCCTAATAAACCCTAAATAAACCCTAATAAACCCTAAATAAACCCTAATAAACCCTAATAAACCCTAATAAACCCTAAATAAACCCTAAATAAACCCTAATAAACCCTAAATAAACCCTAATAAACCCTAAATAAACCCTAATAAACCCTAATAAACCCTAATAAACCCTAATAAACCCTAATAAACCCTAATAAACCCTAATAAAACCTAGTACAACCTCAGTAAAACCTCACTAAAGCCTGAATAAGAAAGAAAAATGCATATTCTTTTCTGTGAGGCTACGTGTATACTAGAGTTCACTGCTTTTTTTCGTGATTGCATCAGAGAAGAAAGTCCTTCAATTCTATCGATCGTTTTACGCTTGCTTCTAGTATAATTAATTAAGCCGCAAGTTTTTATAAAGGTTTTTCTAATGGCCATATGACTTTTGGTTTGCTCTTCTTTTTGTTTGTGTATTTGAGTTTGATTGCGGGAACACTTAGAATCCAAAAAAAATTGTTTACATGCTATCGCGAATTAATTATCGTCCTTCTTTGCTTAGCTGTTTTTTGGGTGTGTTGTGTAGATTAAAAATTTTAAGCGGTTTGCTTCAATAAAGTTTTTTTTTGGCTGATTTCAGCCTTATTACCTTTCTCTTTTATTGTCCAAGTTGTAAAGCAAATTATTGATGCCTTTATTACATTTTTTTTTGTTCTTAGTTAAGGCCCTGTATAATGTGTAGAGAATCCTCGAGTTTTCTTACAAAGGATGAATGTTCCTTTATTTGTCCTGTTTATATTTTTCTATAGCATATGACTTTGGATTCAAACAGTACTAAACCTAAACAAAACATAATTGACCCGGATAAAAAGAGTTCCTATTGCCCTGCATCAGACCATCCGCGCTTGAACAATTATCACTGTCTATGTCATATTGATTTGTTATAGAAAAAAGAGATGTTTTTCTATGAAGACCTTTACTTTTGCTATTAGTCTCGTAAAGTTAGTCAATTTTAAATGGTGCTTCTTGTTTTGCGAGTGATAAAATGACGTGCCTTGTGAGCCAGTTTTTTGTATGTTTGTATTTGTTGTTCATTAAGGGAAGACCTGGAAATTTAAGGAAAATTTTAAGATGGTATTTTTAATTCAAAGCTCTGTTGAGTTGAAGCATTTCTCTGCTGCTTTGCAATAATTCGAATTTGTGAGGCATTTAGAAATTGTGACCATTTTTCTTAAGTAGCTCCTTTTTGTTGTCATTAGCATTATTACTGACGTTCTTAATTGACCTAGTGGAACAGTAAATTTATGGGCTTTTCACATTATTTTTTTTTGCTTTGTCTGATATTTGTGCCAAATCTATTTGGTGCAAGATCCTTTTGGTTTCTGATATTGGATGAATTTACCTTGAAGCACCCTGTTAATATCTTCCAATTGTATTTGAAAGTTTAGTTAAATATGCTTATTTTACTAGAAATTATACCCTAATGAAGCCTAAAAAAACCAAAATAAGGAAAAATTCTTATTGCTTTTAGCCTGGGCATACCTAATTTTTCAATCCATTGTGCTCTAGTTGTCTCAAAGTAAGGGTACGCAAAGTAGATTGGTTGTGTCTGGTTTCTTATTTATGCTTTTTGTCAAAGAATAGCTACGTATTTTTTATTTTTTATGCTCATTGTGCTACTGACCAGGTTTGGTTTCCTGTCAGCTACATTTTGTTTAAGATTCTTTTGGATTCGAAACTAGAGTTGGTTGTTACATTCCTCGTCTAATTCAGATTTTTTGAAGTTCACAATTTTCTGCTTCTTTTGCATTGTTTTGAGATTTCAAGTCTTTCGTTTAAATGGTACTCTTCTGGCTACGTTAGTCTAAAAAACGAGCAATGTACGCAAAGAAGTCGTCGCAACAGTTGAGCAATCTGTCACAATTAACATTTTCCTCTCTTTATTCTTTGTTGTTTTCGTTATTGCATTCAAGGGTTGTCCCTTCTTTTTACTACTTTTCTATAAATGAAAAAAGCATTTTTCTTCTGTGTTTCATTGTCATATAGCAAATGAACTCCCTTTCATTAAAAGCATTGTTTTTTTTTTCTACGAGCCGATTGCTGTAACGTGTTAACTTCGTTTCACACGGTCGACAAATATCTACCCCACGAGAACAGGTTCAATGTATTGATGATGTAAACAACATGTGGTATATGAAAATTCTTCAATATATCCTCTTCTTTCTATTTCTCTGATTTCTCATTCTATGGTTTGCTCGTAAAATTGGTATTTGTATTATTTCATTAATAAACTTTGGATACAAGTGTAGCCCTTATAATGCAAAGATTGCCTATTCCCCTTTGATACATTGCATAAATGCCTCTTCAATACCTTTTCATAATGCCATTATGATAGAACTGAAACTAAAATGCTGAAATCTTTTTTTTTAGTGTTGCCATTAATTTTAAAAATTATTGAATTTTTTATGCAATAATGCTAAAGTAATGTTTCTCGCAAATTTGTCTTTTCATATAGGTTTGTATGGGTATTACTTGGTAACGATAGTGATATTTCTTTATTTCCTTTTCTTATTAAATTTGTTGATATCTCCAGTGCATATATAATGAAAAACTTCCCGATTTGGATAGTTTCTAAACTTTTGTTTCGATCGTTTTACCAAGACTTTCATGGTTGAACCTTATGAGAATCGTCTTTATTAAACCCCAATAGTAAATCATAAGTAGACCGTATAGTAAACCTCAGTAAAATCTCAATAAGAAAGAAAAATGCATGCTTCCTTCGGCCAGGCTACACAAATTTTGCAATTCAATTATTTCTTTTTTCATGTATGCATTCCAGGATCCGCTTTATTCTATAATGCTTTTTACCGTTGCTTCTAATGTAATCAGTTTTGTCGCAAATTTTTAAGGCGTATTTTAAAGATGGCGTTGTGACTTCTTTTATTGGTCCTTTTCGGTTAACCTTAATATTCCCTAACATTCCCTAATAAACCCTAATAATACACCATAAGTAGACCCTATAGTAAACCCTCAGTAGAACCTCAATAAGACAAAAAAATGCATGCTCCTTTCTGTCAGGCTACACATATTGTGCAAGTTACTCAATTTTTTTTATGAATGCATTAGACGAGCCCCTTAATTCTATCAAGCTTTTTATCCTTGCTTCTAGTAGAATCGATTATGTCCCAAATTTTTTATGAGTATTCTAACGATGACGATGTGACTTCTTTTATGAGCTTTTTTTGGTTTTGTTTCTTTTTGAGCTTTATCGCGAGAATGCTTCAAGCGTAAAGAGACTGTTTACATTTTACTCGTAATCAATGGTCGCCTTTTTGTGTTTAGGCATTTTTCTGTTTTTCTTTTGTTGATTAATAATTTTAAACGGTTTGCTCAAATGGAAACTTTTTTGTAGTAACTGTTGCTTTGACATTGTCATTCTTCATTGTCCAAGTTGTAAAACAATTTTTAAAGCTTTTCTTACATACCTGTTTTCTTTGTTCTTAGTTGAAGCCTTGTATGTTGTGTAAGGGATACTCGAGCTTTCTTATAATTGATGAATGTTCTTTATTTATCCTGTTAAAATTTTCCTATAGTATGTGACTTTGGGTAAAAACAGTTATGTACCTTAATGAAATTTGATAGACCCTGTTAAAAAAATTCCCATTGTCCTACACCAAAACATCCGCATTTGAAAATTTATTAGGTTTTTGGTCATCTCGATGCATTGGAGAAAGAAAGCGAATTGGTTCTATCAGGACCTTTACTTTTTCTTTTGGTCTTGTAAAGGTAATTAATTCTCAAACTGTTCCGCTTTTTTTGCCAGAGATGAAATGAATTGCCTTGTGGGCTATTTCTGCGTATGTTTGTATTTGTTGTTTACTACGGATATTTAGGTAAAATTTTAGAATGCTATTTTTAGTTCACGGCCCTTTCTAATTAAGGAGTTTCTCTGTTGCTTCGCAGTAATTCGAAATTTTGGGCTTTCTAAAAATTGTGAACATTTTTCTTGAATGGTTTCCTTTTGTTGTTACTAGCATCATTACCGTCGTTCTTGATTGACCGAGTGGCACAGTAAATTTATGGATTTTTTTTCATTATGATATTTTTGCTTTATCTGATATTTGTGCCAAATCTATTTGGCGTAAGATCCTTTTGGTTTCTTATATTGGATGAATTTACCTTGAATCACCCTGTTAATATCTTTTAACAGTATTTGAACGTTTAGGTAAATATACCTATTCAACTTGAAATTATACTCAAATCAAGCATAATAAAACTAAAACGAGGAAAAAATGCTTATTGCTTTCAGTCAGGGCATACCTAGTTTTTCAATTTATTGCGCTCTAGAGTCTCAAAGTAGGAGTGGGCATAGTAAATTGTTTATGTATGTTTTCTTATTTAAGTTCTTTGCCAAAGAATGGTCATTTTTTTAATTTTTTTTTATGCTTGTTGGGCTACTGACCAAGTTTGGTTTCCACTCAGTAGCATTTGTCTATTTTTTATTGGATTTGAAACTGGAGTTATTTTTTAGATTCCTCTTTTAGTTCAAATTTTTTTGGAGTTCACACTTTTCTGCTTCTTTTGTATTCTTTTGAGATTTTGAGTGGTTCGTTTTAATGGTACCCTTCTGGTGACGTTAGTCTAAGGCTCGAGCATTGTACGCGAACAACTCGTCGCAACAATTGAGCAATCTGTCACTATTAACATTTTCATTTCTTTGTTTTTTGCTGTTTTCATCGTTGCTTTCAAGGATTGTCCTTTCTTTTTACTACTTTTCTACAAATGAGAAAAACAAGTTTCTTTTTCTTCTTTATTTCAATGTGATATAGTTAATGAACTCCCTTTCATGAAAAGAATTTTTTTTTCTCTGTGAGCAGATTGCTGTAACTTTTTTCAATTTTTTTTTGTTTCACTTGGTTTCAGCCTCACGAGAATAGGTTCATGGTATCGATGATTTAAGGAACAAGTGGAACATAAAAATTCTTCAACATCTTGTCAAGTTTTTATTTCTCTAAATCCTTATTCTCTCTTGTTTCCTTGTAAAATGGGTATTTGTGTTGTTCCTTTACTAAACCAAGTGTAGGCCTAATGATGCAAAAACTGCCTATTCCCCTTTGATATTTGACATAAAATCCTCGTCAATACTTTTTCATGTTGCCAATGTAATAGAACTGAAACTGAAGTATTGAAATCTATTTCTTTTTTTTAACTGTTGTCACAGGTTTTGAAAATTTTTTAAATTTTTATGCATTAGTGACTTAGTAGCTTTGTCGTTGAATTTGTTTTTTCATATGGGTACTATATGGTAGAGATAATGATACTTCTTTTTTGATTTTTCTTTGTAAGGCCGTTGCTGTCTTTAGCGCATATGTAATGATAAGCTTTCAATTTGTATAGTTTTGAAACTCTTGTTTCGATCGTTCCACCAAGACCTTCATGGTTGAATCTTACTTTATTAGAATCGTCTTTAGATATCTGTCCTATATAGCAAAATTTTAAGAAATGTTATTTGGTCACTTTATTGTGTTCTACGTTGCAGTGATCTTGAAAATTTAACCATTTGGTAACTTAGTTTTTGCTTTCTGAGAATCGAGTGATACTGCTTGTTTCATTCTGTGAATAGACCATTCTACAACGTAAAATATAGGAAAGGTATATACATCAATCCAAACGGAAGAAAGCAATGCTTATGCTCTTCTTGGTTCTAAGAATAGAACTTTGTCTTGTGTAGAAACTTTTTGAGTTTTCTTTTATTTATTCTTGACAATGTCAAACTCAGAATCAATTGGTTGTCTTTTCATTGTGAATTACTATGCCCTAGATTTTTGCTCAATTGTCGTTTTCTGAGAATGATTGAATTAGGAGATTCGATCGTAGTATAGACTCTTTTTGCATATTTTGAAAGTTAACTTTTTTGATCTTTTCTCTTCTAGTATTAGTGTCTTTTTCCCTTTCGTGTTTTATGTTTTGTAACCCTTGAATGTGTAATGAAGTTTTCCTAGGTTTTATTTTACCTATGTACTAAACTGTTTGAGATAAGAATATATTGATTTTTTCTATAGGCGGATTTGTTCTACTCTTTTTTTAACTAAATTTTGCATTATCACCTACTGTTTACCCCTGCGAACAACTAGTAATATTGATGCAATAAAGCGCAAATAATGTATCGAAATTTTTCAATTTTTCACTTGGGCCAACCTCCCTAAATTCTTTCTTCTTTTTTATGGACTCTATCTGAGGTGATATTTTTATCGCTCTTCCAATGAACCGTAGTAATTTTGGTAAAACAGTTAAATTTTTTTATTTGAAATGACACGACTTTTCATTCCTTTTTCTAGAGCGCATGTGTTTTTCTCAATTCACTGGGTCGTCGTAAAACAATGTAATAGAGTATAAAAATAAGCGGTTTGGATTCGGTTACATTCCTGTGAAATTGTGTCAACATTTTTGATGATTTTTGTGATTTTGCTAATTTATCTCGAGTGGCTAAGTAATTCTTCCTTTGAAGTCTTTTGGAATCACTTCCACAGTTGTATTGGTATTGCATGTTATCGATATCCAATTGTTCCATTTCTTTCATTTTCATTCAATTTTTAATTTTTGGGAGCTGAGCAATTTGGTTGTGCATCTGATATATTGCGAAATCTAAATCTGGTAATTTTTATAGCTACCGTATTGCATGAGTTTTTTCACCAAAGTCATTTTTTGATATTGAAAAGCGACAGTTATTCGAAGAGTAGAATTTTGTATATGTTGGCTTTTACTATGTGGTATCTTTTATCAGACACCTTTTTTTGTAAAAATTTTTTTTTGCTTTCTTATGGTAACTGGGTTCATTCTGTCCTATTTAATGTTGATCGGCATTATATTATACTCGAATTGTATTGTTGATATATATATATATATATATATAATGAAGACAAAGTAAGCCACGTTTTTGCCATAAAAAAACCTCAAATGAATTAAACAGTTAGCAATCTAGCCACAAAAGTTCAATGTTGGTCTGTAGCAATTTGGATATTACATGCTTTATGTCAGATTGACTATGCTTTGATTGACAACGTGGATTGAAACATATCTCTCAAGAGCACTTTTCCTCCATGAATTTGTTGTATTTTCATTCTTGTGCTTTGAAATCATCCTATTGTTTTTGTTTCTCTCCTTAAATATTTAAAATTTCTTTTGAGTATTTCAATTTGACAAGAGTATTGAATTGGTTCCGACCGAGAATATGGTAAGTTTATCTATGAACATGCATTTTGGACACTTCTTCTTATTATCTTTTGCATTGTCACTAATGTCCACCCATGAGAACAATTAGAGATACTTATTCAATAAAGACAAGTAGTCTATGAGAATTCTTCAACTTTCTAGAGATTCTATTTCTCTTACTGTCTTTCTTTTCTCTATAGGTTATTTTCAAAATCGCTATCTGTATCGTTCATTTATTAGTCTATATGTGTACGAAAGAAAGAAACGTTACAACGCTCTAACAAAAAAAGAATTGTCTAATATCCTCTGACATACGTCATGCGCTTTCCTTCAATGAATTATGTTCTCGTGAAACCAACGTTATAAAGCAAAGAATTATTTAATGATTCACATATTTTGACTTGCCTTGTTGCTTTCATATTTGGTAGTTTTGAAGTTTCGTTTTGTTTGTTGATCCATTCGTGGCAATTCATCGTCGCCTATGAAATCTTCATCCCCTAGCATACTCGTGCACTTGTACCGCTTTTGACTTTCATGAATTTTCTCTAGTACTTGTTTTCGGGAAACGTTTTCATTTGTTTGGAGCTAACATAATTCACTATGTATTTGAAATGTTGCTAAACTAAATTGGCTCCGTTTCTTGCATCTCCCGTATCAGAGCCCTTTTCGATTCACTGACAGTGGTTTGAAAAGTACAAACTTGTTTTGCCTTATGGTTTCTTTATGCTGTCTTATCTTTTACTTAGCAATTTGGCAAAACAGCTTTTACTTTCTTGGGATCATTGTATACTCCTTATTTTATTCTGTGAGTATCTCGTATACTATAATGCTGCTTTGTTGATGGTATACATATTGACCCAAAAGTAATCCAAACCATAAATATGCCATAAAAAAAGCCTTCAACTGAACGAAACGGTTAACAATGACGACGTAAATGTTCCATCATGTCTACTGTTCTTCCTCTTTCTTCTTGCTTTATATCTACCTGGTCTATACTTTGCGCTATAACTATTAGAAAATTATATCACTGAGTGGCATTTTTCATTATTGGTCATATTGTACTATCACTCTTTTTCTCTACAATCAATTTCTCCTTCCTTGCTCTCTTAGCTTTTAATACTTTTTTAGTCTTTTACTATGCATTGCATAACATTTTGGCTTCTTTCTAGCTCTTTTCTCTAGAATTTTCTATTTGGAACTCTTTGTTTGGGAACACCTCCAATCGAAATTCAATTTCTTCCATGATTTCCATAAGAACTTTCAATGCGCTTTGCTTTTCATACTTATCTAGCGTCCAAATCGATACTTGGTCAATCGAAATCAAAAGAATGTGTTGTACAGAGGCACAAATTCATTTCTATGCTTTAATAGGAAGCAAGAGCAAGATTGAGACTAGATGTCTATGTTAGTGACACAACTTGAAATACTGTGACACTTGCGAAGTTGCAGGAGAAGCTCTACTTGTAAATATTCTAGTGTACTTGCAAACTGGCTCAAAAATTTCCAACTATGTCATGTATGCAAAAATGCACCATAGAGATTTTCAATCAATCGTTGGTCTTTCCTCAACTTTTCCAGAGGACAATGGAGTATTAAAGAAAAGCTTGGTAAGTTCGAATCGTTTACTCCTTCATTTCTGTTGATTTCGACCCACCACTAGTCATTTTTATATTTACAAATAAATAGCACTCTAGCCATTTTTAGACAGTTGGAGCTTACTCTTGGCTAATCGTGAAAAAGTTCATATGAAACAAGAAAACACAAATTAGTATATACAAATCAATTTCTACAACTTTTTTTCCACAAATATCTGCTTTAAAAAAATTTCGAAAAGTTTTTGAATTTTGTCGAGAATTGGCTACGTAGAACAAAACATAGCCCATGACAGCCAAAAGGCAATAGAGGAAAGTGAGGGGAAATGAATCAATGAACCCTCATGTGAACTCAAATAGCTTCTTACTGGATTTCCCAACGACCCAGCTTGGATCCTAATTCAGCCTAGTAAAATCTACAATGCAACAAGGTTTTCAATTGCAACACAATCTTCTAAGGTTCTATATATTATTTGCTAATGTTGTTTTCATAGATATCACTTTCTAATTTAGTCTCTTGTAAAGAATAGAGGTTTCTTTGTAAAATTCCATTTCTTCTTGTTGAGTGTGTATGGTTTTTGAATATGTAATATTTTCCAGTTACTACTTTTGGTGTTTTTGATGTTAATCTCTTTCCTCTTTCACATCACAGTGTAATTGGAAATGATTTCAGCATTGTGTATCATAGACAACTTTATAGTTTTAATGTATTTTATTCTGAACTTTTTGTATGGTCCGCTTTTATATGTTTTCCTAATTGTTTTGATTCGGCACTGGGTTGTATAAAATTCGTAAACTTTTTCTTCTCTTAGATACCCTGTAATTTAGAAATTTGATTGTGTTTGTCCTTGTTTTGGCAGAGTAGTTTGTTTTGAGCTAATATTGTTGTTGCCAGAAATTTTTAAGTTTTTTTCTCTTTTCATTTGAATATTCTATGTGGAACTCTCACAAGTACATGTTGTCTTCAATAAGTTTCTGTGATAAATAAAGCTTCTCATGTCAATTGGATTGCATCTCTATTTATTGTTTTGATTGATATTGGGTTGTTTGAAACTTTTCTTTTAACTCTGGTCTTAGAAGAATTTTTGTATAGTTGTTCTTCATAATAAAGTTTTTCTTATGAAGCGATACGAGAACTTTCTTTTTTTGGCGTTGGGTAATAGCTCTACTGCATTGGCCCCAGCTCTGTCCAATTATGAATAATTCTGATTGGCTGATTGGTAAAACTTGAATGGTTAATTCTAGTCTTTGCTTTTTTTAAGAATTTGCGTTGATTCTTTGAAGTCTCTCTGTTTACACCTTTGTGACACAAGGTGGCTAAACGTTGAGTCTCGCCTCTCCTGAATTGGGTTAAAGCATATGCAAATTGCCAAGATTCGATTTCTTAGATATTGTCAATTGTATTTTTCTTCTATAATGGTCTTTTTTGTGCTGTGTATTGCAGTTGGTGTTTGTCTTTCTTTCTTGGCTAAAAGTCTTTCTCGTTTGTATATAAATGACAAGGTAATTTGGCTATAAATGAAATTACGGTCGTGTACACTTTTTATTATCAATTGAATAGAAAAAATTCCTTGCCTTTCAGACATTTTTATCATTATGACAATCCAGATGTTGGCTAGAGTTCTTCATGTATAATTAACTAGTCACGAAATTCAACGTGTATTCATTCACGGACGCTAGACTTCTACGAAAATAAAATTTTGGCAACCGTACCCACCAGTATGAAGATCGATCGTTCAAGTAAACAGGGCATCAAGAATAAAATATTCATGTCCTGCTCAATTTGCTTTGTAACGTAGGAAAATCCTGGAATATCTTGGGCATATCTAGGAATGTTGCTCAGTCGAGTAATTTAATATGCTGAAAGAATCGCTGTCTAAAATGAGCAATGTATTTATAAATTCGTGGACAGTTCTCAGTTTGTATACTTTGTGCTTGTCAGCCTTTTTATAGAATTGTACGTTGCATAGCTGGTTGTGATTTCCCAATAGAAAGACAGGGCTATTTAAGTGCTAACAGTAATACTATTCAAACAATATCCTTTCCAAAACTCTGTCTCACAAACTGTCAACTGCTAAGTATTTATAGACTTGAGCACAAAAGACTACGGTAGCTATTCCAAACATACACTATGCCGACGAGTTGCGAAGCCTCTCTTTTGTGAAAGTTTTTCCCATCAGACGCTCTATTTCTTCCAAGTCTTGTTTCGAATTTGCATACTTCAAGTGACCTCGTCAAGTAAGCCTAGCAAACAACGACGTAAAGATGCTTCAAAGTGGGTGTACAAACTCTGTTCACGTCCGTTTTCGAAACAGCAACTCACAGTTGAACTGCGCAGTTCAGTTGCCACGATACAACCTCCCCTCTCCATTTGGACAATAGATTCTCAAAGACAAAAACTGACAATGACAAGAATCGTTTTTGTGAAGAACCAAAGAGAATCAACTCAGAATATACTCCGATTGTTACAAACGATCTTGGTAATTGTTCCACAAGAGAGAGTCCTCATCTATTGTTCACAGGACAACAGTTCAATTCAACTTCAAAAACCAGCTAACATTACGAGACTGTATCGCCGCAAGGGTTCAACCTCAAAGACTATTTGGAGCCTTTGTCCTACTGCTTCCCCAGTAATCCGCAAGGTCACTGTCTTAAAAGAGTCAAGGAATTAAGATCAACAATTCTCTTGAACAGAACCTACGTAGCATTCGACAGGAACTTGGAAGCGACTTTGAGGTTCAAGTCAAGTCGTTGACAGGAAACGAACAAACCAAACCGGGCCTTGGTTGGTATTTCAAAAAGTGCGAAATCATAAAACCTCAAAGTTTGGTCGTACTAAAAATTTCTTCTCTAAATTCAACTATTTAAAGTTTCATTAAAAAAGAACAACTTTATACACTTCAAAACAGGTGCTAACAAAGCAACTACAGCCAAAGTTGTGTTAGCAAAGCAATCACAAAGAGAGATTGGGAAAGGTGACGTTGAAGAGCTCTTCGAGTACGTCAAAAGTGCACACGCCATATAGTTTCATACGTACCTAGTCAACACTTTCCAAGGGAACCTTCCACTCAAGGGTTTACCTAGAATACTATTGATTCTCTAAAGTTGCATTATTTGAAGAGAACCGTTGTGCTAGAATGAGTGTCGGCATACCTCCGAGAGAAAGGCCCGCCATTGTGTAGTGAGATAAACTCACCTTTGTTATTTACCTTGGAGATTTACTGGCTTCAAGTTATTTTGGAGAACATTGAGCTCTAGTTGATAGGAATCATTTCAAGAAAGTATAATCTGCCACTTTCAAGAAGAAGGGCGTGTTTCCTACAACTTGGAACGAGTTGGTGCGTAGTCGCCAAGTTGTCATAGAGAAATTTCGGCAAGTAGACTGAACACTTGTGCCGATAAATGTCTAGCTGAACTGTTTGCAACTTGAAGGACCATGAGTTTTTAGACTTTTGCAGATTTGAGTTGATACACTCTGGTCGAGTATTTCAATTATCAACAAAACGTGATTCAAGTAAACATTGGAAGTTACACATGTATAATTTGTATTTTGCCTACAAGTATGTTGATAAAGAATCTAGTCAAGTTTCTAAAAAAGCTTGAATACATAGACCAAGTATCGCATATTCTACTTTTGTATAATTCAATTGCGAAAATAAAGAATTAGTTGTTGACTCTTTCTATTTTGTATAAAAGCAATGTATGAAAACTATTCATATAGCATAGTGTCACGACTCACATGATAAGTATCGTTGCAAGAACCTTGCCTTGTTTGTCTCTTGCAACAACAATAAAAAACACAGACACTCAGCCCGTCACTCTCTTTGAACCGAGCAAAGTTTCAAACAGTCTATGTTTCACAAAATTCAACAATCTACCAGGGAAAATTCTAGAAACACTAGAGCACTCCAAAGTTAGAGAAACATACCCAAATTGTGAAGGGTGGCTTTCCAAGACAAAGAATTGCCTACACTGGTTAAACCAACATAGAGAAGCAAACGGGGAAGAAAGTAGCAATTCAGAAACTTTTCGACTATACCCAGAATACTTGAACACGCTATGTAGTACCACGACTCTCTATTTTCCTCAGAGTTTCTCTGATAAACAACACAGACGGATCTACAACAGTTCTATTAAAACCCCACTCTCACGAAAACTTTCAAACTTGGCTATTCTCCATATTCTAAAAAGCAACGCCAAAACTCAAAGTTGTTAAAAAATCTGTTGTACAATTTGGAAACATATAAACTGGTCAAGCACTCAAACATTCATAAAGCTTTATATAATTCCCAGTCAACTAGCTCATATAGTGCCACTTTGGTGATTTCTTCAAGTAGGTCAACAGAAGGTTGAAAGCTGCCATCATCTCTCCGTAAACTCAAACATATTTAGTTAAACTTTGTGAAACTTGTAGGGTTTTCTTTGTTTGCAAACAACAAGTCAGTTGGCTCACACTATATAAATCCATCGCCATGATTGATTGGCTCTAAAGCAGTCGTCCATTGTTATTTTGAGATGGTTGGATGGTTGCAATGCTTATTGGTTGCTTTGCTTTTTCGTTTCATTCTACATGTCTTTCCCCAGCCAATGTTCAGTATCCATTCCAAACTAAGGTGTTTTGTGGAACCAAAGAGTGTCATTTATGGAGTAGAAGTTTTACAAAACCGTTGTCTTGTTTTGACAAGAAACGTCCCGGTTTTGGTTGTCGAAGAGTTATTCTTGCTTCAGTCATAAATGGTCGTGGCAGAGATAATAAAAGACATATTGACTTTAGAGAGATATTTGTACAAGACGATTTTAAAATTGACGAAAAGTTTAGCAATATGTGGTTGACAAACCTACCTGATCTTCCACAAGAGTGTTTGTTCAAAACTGTCGCGTCAGTTATTGGAGAGAAGGTACAAGTAGGAGGTAAAGTTTTCAAAGTTGGAGAAGATACTTTTGAAGAAATAGCACCGTTGCTTGTTCCCAAGCAGTTTCCCAAAGATTTCCCAGTTCAACCAAGTCCTGATGGGATCTCCAGAGTCTTTCTCAGACAAGAGTTTATCAAGAGGTGGAATGGACACATTGAAAGTCTTGGTGGAAGAGCTCCCGACCTCCCACCCCAACAGATCATAGTTTCTGCAGCAAGTGGTCTAGGAAAGAGTGTAGATCTCTACTTGGCCGCTGTTTTCTCACGGTATTGCAGGATTCCACTGCAGTATATTGGAAACGCAGAGGCCTGGTTAGGGGACGATAGGGTGATAACTGAAGTGGTACCTCTTTACTTGAAAATGCTGCTATTCATGAATTCCTCCATTCTAGACGAGTTGAGGAGTTTTCAGTCACGGGACTACGAGGTTTTGAACGGCGCTCCTCTTAAGCATGTGATATATTTTTGTATCAAAAGCAAAGATTTGAATCTAGCTTTCGCTATTCGTCGCTTTATGATGCTGCTTGCACCGCGCAATATGTTGATTGTAGATGATCATAATGCGTTGTGGAGCGAGTATGGCAATAAAACAAACACGTGGCCAAATTTCTTTCGCCTTTATACCAAATTGGCAATGATGAATACAGTAAGTAATGGCTTTTTCTTTTTTTATAATGACTTTTTCATTTACTTGAGTAGCCTTATTGTGGAGTTCTTATTGCAGGTTCACAGCATCATCAATTTGAAGATAATTTGCCTAGTGGTTCTGGAAATATCAAACACTATTTGGAGCCTCTAAGTTTCAAAGAGTTTGACTTGTGGCAAGATTTACCTGATTATCCACCCATTCTTCGTCAACATTCAGACGAAATGGTCGAACTTACTGGGTTGGTGCCTAGAATGATAGCCAAAATGGTAACTCTGGCCAAAGATCTCCCTGATGCTAGTTTTGAGTATTTACAGGCTGAACTCACCTCGTATTTATATTCTGAAATGACAAGAAGCCACAATGACTATCTTGATGGACTTAGGTCTGAAAGAGAAAAGAGGGCATTCGATTCTATGCTTTATAAGCTATTCATGGATAGGAGTAAACCCAATATTACGGTTGCAGACGGAGCATATCGAGACCTAGGTTTATTAGTTGTAGTGAGCCGC
The DNA here is from genome assembly GCA_025991245.1 of Galdieria partita. Classification (NCBI taxonomy): domain Eukaryota; phylum Rhodophyta; class Bangiophyceae; order Galdieriales; family Galdieriaceae; genus Galdieria; species Galdieria partita. The sequence continues at coordinate 15,280 of BQMJ01000077.1, forward strand.
ATCTACTTACGCTTTTATAACAGCGTTGCACGTGACATCTTGTTATCCTCTTTCCTTGAAAGATATGCTTCTGAGAATTACTTGGCTGAATTGTTTAAACGTTATCGAAGTGATCCGGGCACAAGAGGGCAAACTTTTGAAAAATTATTCTTTTTGTGGTTCATCAATAGAACAGAAGAAGTGACTATCCGTTCCGATAGCAAACCCTATAGGATTTTGAGTTTATCTTGTAATAGTTGGGTTCGGTTGATTAGAGATGAATTTGATCCTCCCATGAAGAAGTTTACTCATTCCTGTTGGATATTACTGGAAGAACGACATCCTCGATTTGACTATATTTTTGTGGATATTGTGAATTCTCAATGGCATATATATTTTTTTCAAGTATCTATATCTGCATTTTATAGCCATAATCGTGACTCTGCTGCTATCGGAAACTCCTTTTTGCCATCTTCTTTGAAGAAAGACGTATGGAATACTTCGGAATCGGCCAACTTATCCACTAGTAGGTCAAAGAGCAAACAAGGATCAATGTCAAGTTCCCAAAGTGGCCAAAAACGTAATAAGAAGAGGAGACGAGTGAGAGTAACAGATAAGCCTCAGTTACTAAACTTAATCGGTTTGATTTTCAATGAAGAGTTTACTATCACGTTAGAGGAAGATGATTCTGGAAGGATTGTGGATTTTTGTTTATTGGATTCCAAAGGTATTGATTGGCGACACTGCATAAGTATTGTCTATGTTACTCCATTACCATTTAAGGAGGCCAAAGGTAATTTATCAGTACCAAGCTATATTGAGTTTCTTTGTAGTGAAGGCTTTTCTGAAAGATTTCGAGTTTTACTGGAAAAAGAAAAATGATGCTTGACTATCCTTTGATGGAAGCAGAGTTGTTTTGAGCTTTACGATTGACAAAGACTATGACAAATAATACTTTTTGAATGTTTTTTGTCTTGACTGGCAAGCTAATGATGAACAATTGTGGAGGCGAAAACTCTGAGATGGATGATTGGTTTGCAATAATAGATGATGTACATATCCTAAACAAAGTCATTTTTAGCTAGCACTTGGGATGGAAATCAACTCAACCTCAATTTCAAATAAACAGCTTTGAAGAGCTTCTTTATTTGGTATCTCCAGTTGTATAGAATCACATTGTTTCAAACTTCAAGACATGTTTTTCAGTCAAACGATCATTCAGAAAGTATTCAGGAAGCTCTTAAAGTCTGTCAGATGAACGAATCTTTGTTACTGAAATTGTTGGAGGAGAAATCATCAATCACAAAGAGAACCAATCACCTATTAGCAACGACACATAAGTTGTCATTTTGAAGGCAAATATGCTGATAAAAGACAACTAATCAGCTTTTAAATCAGTTTATGTACAGATCAAGTGTTTCATAATCCATAGAGTGTAATTGAATCTCAAAGAAATGGAGGATCAATTATTGACTCTATCTACTTGTCAATTCTGTATAGGAGAGCTCTCAATGACATCGTATCATTAGAACTTAATAAGTACCCGTGCAGACAACTTTCCGTGAGTTGACCTTGACAAACACAGCAATCCAACAACAGTCAACAACACATACTCAATCTCCTTTACTCTCTATACACTCAAGAAGTCTGGAAAAGTTCAAAAATGGCACACTCCAAATATCAACAATCAACCGTCAAAATTTCTGGGAAGACTAAGAGCACTTGAATAGTAGAGAAACCAATTGAGTTGTCAAGTGTTTCTTCCAATCTTGTCTGCTCTAGTGAAACCGTCATAAAGTACAAGAATAAAAGAAAAGCAACAACTCAATGAGATATTTTCAAAATATGCTATCAGACTACTTGAACAAGACGTGAAACAAGTTAAAGTTGGAATTTAGCGATGTTGCATTGTCATATTATTTTATTGGCCCTGCAGCCTGAAGAGAAGTTTCCTAGAGTTTACGAGAACAATCGAACTGTTTACACTTGCTACAAATGTATTTTGACATCGCATCAACCAAACGAAACAGCAATCGAGTTGTCAATGAAGTTTACAGCTTATGGTTGCCTTGTTGGGAGAATGAATTGTAAACCAATGTTCTATCAAATAGATTTGTATTTTTCAACTCCTCCATCAATGCGAATCCAGAAGAACTCTTCCTTTCTTCCCCTCTTTTTAGTAGTATCTCTAATCTTTTCATTCCAATGCTTCAAACTGAAGCTATCATTATGATGAATGGGGTAGAAGTTATAGTGCTCAGTGTATAACAAAAAACTAGGCAACGTTTGTTCTTAAAAGCTACATTTCAACATGAAATTTGTTCCATCATTGTTTGGAAATATAAATAACAAAGAAGTTCGTTCTATAGAAATAGTTGTGAAGAAGAGAAACTATTTTCATTTTTTCTCGGAAAATTCGCGTTGGCATTCTTCTGACTCGATTTCAACACTATGTCGAGTGTTTTCCAACGAGAAGATATGTATGACAGTGTTGTAGTATATAGAGAGCAAGACGTGGTCTTAACAACTGGACAGTTGTACGGGTTGCAGGTTCGCTGGGAAGTCGATCGTTCTTTTAAACCTGTTATGCCTTTCGCCCCACATCTCTTTGGAAGTGGAAAGACACGTTTCGTAAAAAGTTATTTAGAACTCTTGAAGAGCATGGGTGAAAGAGCACTAATAGGACCTGAGAACATAAGTGATTGTGAAAAAGACCACAGGAGATCCTTTCTGGACAAGTTACATGAAACAATTCTACTTTATGTGGACTTGACAGACTTAGAACCCACTGACCCGAAAGAAAAAAGTCTGGAGTGGGCTGTTCATTATTTGTTGTTCAAGTCTGCCTGTCTGAAATCGGGTCAAGGACAACCAGATCCTGACGAGTGTTACAACGTCCTGCAACTTAGGACTGCCGTGTTAGTGAAGAGAATCCGTGAAGTGTTAAACATGCATACTGATCAGTTTCTTCTTGTTGCTTTTGATGAAATTGGTGTTCTAGATGAGAGTTACGGCGACTTTGATTTCGAAACGACCCAGGATGGTAAAGTTTTTCCATACAACTACTTTTTTGGGTTTATTTCGGGACTCTGTAAGCAGTGCAAAATGTATTCTTTATTGTTGTTGGAAAAAGTGAAGGCTTAAGTATACATAATTACGCAATTTCAGTATCTAGGGTTGAGTTGACGTTTATTCCTCTTTCACCACTTGAAAAGCATAGCATCATTGAACATTTGGAGAAAAGTTCTTCTTTTATGTTTACTGGGAGTCCTAAAGTTTCACAAATCCTTTGTCACCAACACTTTTCAACCAGTGAACTTGCAGAATTGTTACTAGAACTTACTGGTGGTGTTCCTGGTTTACTTGTGAAAGCAATCAACTACCTTTTGCATTGTAAATTATCACAAGACTACTTGTTATTATCTAAAGAAAGCTTTTGGATGATAATGAATGATTCCATAGCAACAAATTATTGTGTTGATCCATTGTTGCCTCGTTTGAGTAGTCTTAGTGAGACGCGTCAACGTTTGTTAAAAATGCTTACTTTGTTGGCATTATATCATATTCGGTTTGAGTTGGGTGAACTTGTACACCTTAGCTCTACTTGTGCTGTATTTCTGTTTGATCTAGTAACAGATATGTGCTTTTATCGTCGGTTGATTGTAGATGAAAACCATCAAGAACTTTATGAAGTGTTGATTCCCAAGTTACTGATTGGATATATTGAGCAACGTGTAAAGAATGATAGGTTGGAATGGTTACTATTACAAACCCTCAAGTCACAGCCTGTGGAATTCTTTTATGAATCAAAATGTCGAGTTTTCGAAGGTCTCGTTGCCACAATGTTTTATTTGCAGTTTTGTTATCACCCGACAGACAGTTTGATGTTTTCTACTCTTGGTCAGTTGTCTCCTGTTTGGAAAGAGATGAATGTAAAGTTTTCCTCTGAATCTACTGCTTACTATATGAAATCTATACATTATACTAGATCTACATCAGAAGTAGAGAGAGATACATTCGGTATCAATGACTGGAAAAAAATTGTGGAAGAAATGTTAGAATTCGAAAAGATATATATTCCCTTTGAGCCAACATCTCGTAGTCCAGATATATTATTCAAGTTGCATGGAAGAACGAGCGAACAGAATTTGATTGTGGGTATTGCCTGTAACGGACGATGGAGTTTTAATGGTATTAGATGGAATGAAATAGTGGATGAAGCTTGCAAGTTTTTGCAACCAGTTCATGATCAAGTCGTGACTGTTCATCCTACATTGCATTGCATGTTGGTCATCATGAGTACTAAGCTATCGACTAGTGTTGCAACTGACTTGAATCATTCTAGTCATTGTTATTCCTTTGGCGATAGAATAGCAGGAGATTTCTGGATTCCTCGTAATTGTGAATTGATCATTCTTTCTGAATCAGATGTAGAAAACTTTATTGGTAAAGATATTTTGTCGAGTTTAAGGAGTGCTTTCAAGTCTACGGATAATCCACATTCGAGAAGTATTGGAATTTCAACAGTGCAAGAAATGGTTTTATCTCTTTCCAAAAATATTTAGAAATAGCATCTTATTGCTGTTTGGATCCATATTGGTTTGTTCATTTGAGAAGTATTCGAAGGGTTCAATTGGTTTGTAAAGAAAGTCAATTTTCCTAATTTTCCATTATTTTTGTACTATTTTATCGTACTTTGTCGAATAATTCTGAAACGAGTTTAGTAGTGCAACTGTACAATTTCATTGTTGTTTACATATAAACTCGTTATGTACTGTTACAAATTCAATGTCTTTATGGTTCATGAGAAAGAACTAAGCTCTCTTTGTTTTTCTGTTTACCATTTCATAAAATGTCTTCAAGATTAGATTCAACTATATCTCACTTTCAAGATGTTCTTCATGGTTTTATGAGTCCAATAAAGGAAAACTCAGAAAGTGACGACAAGTTCATTCTAGAGTTGTCAACTAGACTTTCTTGTTCTTTACACGAACTGTATATACCAGTAAAACTGAGTTTCATAAGATTATATGAACAAACTCAGTATGGTCGCTGGTACCCTATTTAAGGGTAACATGGAAAGTAACAGTATTCCAACAAGACTATGATATTCCTTTAGTAATATTGGAATAGATAGTCCACTTATTTTTAAATATGAACCTGAAGACTCCATCGAAACCAAAAAGAGATGCAAGCAATTTTACAACTTGTGAACTTTTGACACTGTTCAGCAGCAATCATCATCCAAGTATGGAATACAATGAGTACATTTTAAAAAAAGTTTTCAAACATATTTGGTTTACAGTTTGTCATAAAAACAACCGAATGAGTGATTGAATGTAAGAATTCAAACTTTATTGCCAACTCAAGAAACTGTGACGTACTCTTTGAACTAGACCGAGACCAAAGTTTTTCAAAACAGGTCGATCACTCGTAGAGAATGCTCTTTCTAGTCCATTCAATATTTCTCTGTCAATGAGCATTTCTACATCGCTTTCACAAAGAATAACAAGTTCACAATTAGGAGGAATTTCAAAAGAATTCCCTCCAATACGCATTCCACTCGTATAACATCGACTCTGATTACCCAACTCGTTTGCAACATTGAGTGCTAACTTTGTACTAACTATAATAAGCATACAATGATAAAATTCCAATGCTTGGGATAAAACTTGATCGTAAACAGGTTTAAGAAATTTCTTAGCTTCTTCAATAACATCTGACCAGCCGATTCCTTCCGATTTCCAACGACCTTTACAAGCTACTCCCACCATAAGAAATTTGAATTTAACGGGAGATTGTAACTTGAACATGATATCAGGACTATAAGAATTCGCTTCCTTTGGAATATAGACTTTGTCAAAACCAAGTGCTCCGTGAATAATCTCGTTCCATTCATTACTTGCATAAGTTTTCCGTTCCTTGCTTGATTCACTCCTTGCTTCACCACGACTAACCGACATCATGTAATGAAGAGGTGAAGGTCCATTGATAGGAAGTTTCATATCTTTCCATATGGCAGATAATCTACCCAACGACTCCCTAAACTCATTTCGTACTTTGGACGAAAGTATCCAAACAAGTCGCATAGCAACAATTCCTTCAAATACTCGACATTTGGAAGCAAAGAAACAATCAACTGGCTCTATATTAAGTGACCCTAAAAGTATCCTTTCTAACAAGGACAGAGATGTTAGCTCCTCAAAGATTCCAATAAATACTTTTGGAAACAGCACTTGGAAAGTATTCATATCAATAGGATGTCGATAGAGTCCCATTTCAGTAACAGCATCAAATAAATAAGACCCCGAATTCAATCTGTCGTTTACGTTGAAAGGTATACGATATAGTGCCATCATTAGTAGCATATCAAGCAAACTTCTTGTATCCTCATCCAAAGTTGATATACGTGTTACAAACGGCTCAGAGCAAACTGTTCTAAAACCATCCTCCTTCATACACGATAGACATTCATCTTTCAACGTAAAAGGCTGTCCTCTTGTTTGTACATAATTCAAAAGCATATTCACTGCACGAGTAAGCAAACCAGGAACTCCACCGGTAGATTCCAATAGTGCCTCTGCCAACTCATTTACTGAAAAAGAACGACTACATAGAATATCACAAACTCGAAATTGAGTCTGTACTTTGAGGTGACTTTTTTCAAGGAATTCAACGATACTGGACCAGTTTAACGGTGATAAAGAAATAAAATGTAATAACACCTTTGATACTGAAGCTGTATAATTCTTAATACTTAAACCCTTGCTTTTCCCAACAACAATAAAGAATACATTGTCTTGTTTACAGAGTCCCCGAACAATACCAAAAAAGTCGTTGTATGGACGAACTCTACCCTCGTCATTCACTTCTAGATCAAAATATTGTCCTCTTGTATCCAACACACCAACTTCATCAAAAGCAACAAGAAGAAACTGATCAGTACGCATGTTTAACACTTCACGGATTCTCTTAACTAATACGGTAGTCCTAAGTTGCAGGACGTTGTAACACTCCACAGGACTCGGTTCTTCTTCAAACCCCGACTGCAGACAGGCAGACTTGAACAACAAATAATGAACAGCCCACTCCAGGTTGCGCCTTTCTTCAATGGGATTGATGGGTTTGAGCTCTGTCAAATCCACATAAAGCAAAACGGCTTCACGTAACTTGTCCAAAAACTCTTTCCTGGAAGGGTCTGAAGCAAAAGACGACAGGGAAGTTTCACGAAACCTCTGCACCAACTCCAAATAGCTTCGGCAAAACGTCGTTTTGCCGGAGCCAAATAAGTGGGGCGCAAATGGGACGGCTAACCTGTAATTGAGGCCAGTTGTTTCAACCTTCAGCTCCCTTCGATTGTCATGAAGCTGAAATAGGTTTCTTGTCACAAACAACACGTCATTTTCGCGGTCAACAACAATAGGCTTGAAAGTGTTGTCGGTAACCCACTTTTCACCTGAAGACGTCATCGCCGCCCCAAAATAAAATTTGTAAAATGAGTAGTGAATTCATTGGGTTGCTTTCGTTTGTTAGCACAAAAAGTATTCAGAATAGACTCAAATAGAACATAAGATTGTCTTTATGGAGGATAATCGTTACAAAACATTTTCTGTGTTTGGGCATGGATAGCAATATTGAAAGATTGAAAGGCATTCATACTAGAAGGATCAAATATTCCCTTGTCAACTGAAAGTCCGCAAGTTGTAAGATCTGATTGCTTTTTACGCATCTTGTGTTTGCGACATCAAAGGTTTCGCTAGTGTGGAATCACCAACTTTGCCTTACGCATCCCGAATGCGTGGGAGTGGAAAGCACGATTGGCCAACACCTCCAAACGTTTACAACTTTTGAAAATGAGTTGGCCTGTCTGAGATTGGAATAGGAGAGAAAATAGGAAAATTTCTCTAGATGCTCAACTAAGCGAGACTTTATATATATAGTGTTCAATTCTCTCCAAGCTACTCACGGGTGTCGCTTTCAGACTACACGTTTAGAATGGATGGGCAATGAAGCACTTGATAGATTTCCAATAGCCCTGGATTTCCTCAGGTTTTCACTTTATTTTTCCAGTTGATTGGCTTCAAAGATATTAAAAGTCCTAAAGAAACTTTATTTGTATTTGTTTATTGACGAAATTTGGAACATTGAAACTGAGAAAGTTTTCGATGTTTCGAGATTGGATAAAGCCTGACAAAGTCACCCGAATGTCTACTGTTTGTCGTTCCTTTTTAGGAGTTTTATTAAGCTTTTTAGCTGTGCCTTTACCTTTTATTTCCGCAAAGAGATCGGATTGTATAATGATTAGACAAGAAGATGTTATATCCTTGCAAACAATGTTCAGTTTTCTTTATTTGGATCTCTTTTCAGAAGAAACTGTAAAGTATTTGATGCCAATATGGAGTACAATAAATAGTCAGTTTTAAAACTACTTTTCCTAGTCATCGTGAAGAACACCATTGGTTCTTCAAACAATTGTATGACTGTGCAGTGGTATTCGTTATTATATTATTGATTGATAGATGTGAAAAAAATTGGAATAGTTTTTGTGATATTTCAGAGGATGAAATAAAAAAGGAAAGTGGAGAAAATGATTTCAAATCGTTCTCTGACAGTGAGTCTCTCTCTCTCGTATGATAAAAGAATTAAGTATTTCTGTTTCTTCTATGCTTTTTTGCAATTATTTTAGAATTTTGTATTCCAACGAGAGAGACTATGTTTGATACTTTTGAGTCATTCTAAATAATGTTCTGGGCATTGAGGAACATTTTGATTTTTGCTATCTGAACTGTTCGAGCCATGAACAAGACAAAGACGGACAAACAATTCTTAGCCAAGCTGGAGAAACATTGTTCAAGTTGGTCTGTCGAAAGACTGTTTTGAAGGACATCAAAAGTTACCATCGAAAATTCACTCCTATTCGTTTTATTTGAATTTCGTTTTCGTCGACAAGTGGTAGTCTCAAATTTGCGAATATATTTACTCTTTATGTTTGAAGGTGTTTCTGTTCCAAACTAGGAGAATTGAGTATATTTCGACATAGTTTTGTCGAACATATATCAATAGAATCTACTCAAACAATTGGCAGCTTAAAAGTGGATCCCATTCCCAATTATGTTCCAGCATTTAGTTCGACAGGGAGTAGAACCCATAGTGCTAGAGAAGCAACTTACCATGTCAATGCTTGGAAACCATTTTTTGAAAAGTATTTATCAAAAGATGGAATATTTGTTCCCATTCGACAAAATTCCAATGGACCTGATGTTCTTATTCGAGTAACAGATATGAAAGACAATTCTTTCCTTGCTATTCAAGGTGAATCTTCTTCAGAGCAAACACCTATGGAGACTGAAACCACCAAGAAGAGAGTATATTTGATAGGTGCTGCATTGAAATGTTTTCAGTTGTCAAGTTCTGGTGTTGGACGTTCAATGATTAAGGCAGAAGTTGCTAAATTTTTACATCCAGTGGCGTCACAGCTTGAATTGGAACAGAATGATTTAACAGCCATTCAGTTGATTGTAAGCGACAAGTATACTGAAGATGTTTCCAGACAATTTCGTGATAATCAGAATTGGATATTGAATAGTGGAGTTTATTATGAAGACAATAATAATAATATTGTTTACAGTTCTATCAACTCTGAGATACAACCACAGAATATACGACAAGAATGGTTATGCATACCTCCTCATTGTCAAGTTGTAGTATGTTCAACTACATCTTTGCGAACTTTTTTAGGTCGCAAGGCTAGTGAAGAACTTGAAAGAGTGTTTGGAGACAATCCTGGATGGTTGGAACAACTGAAATCACTTTCTGATTTGTTGAGCAATTCGTTTGTAGATTTGTTAAGGCGTATTCCATATGAAGAATATGAAAGGAATAGTGGAAGGATGGAAAGAAGAAATACTCTTCCAAGTATGGATATGAATATGATGCAAGTGGAAGAAACGAGAAGAGAAGAAAATGTTGCTGCATCAAGTTCTGCGGATTCTTCATTTGATTGGAATACTTTTCTTCTTCATCAGGTGGGACTTGATGAGAATCGAGTCCACACATATATTTCGAAGCTTCCGCGTCTTCCGGTATCCGTTCTAAAATATATCACCTTTCAAGATTTAAAGCAGATTGGAATCAATGACGAAGATATTGTGAAAATTTTGTTCAGATTGCCAGGAGTTTCAACAAAGTAAATTTCTTGCGTATTCGTTAGCCAATTTGAATCTTTGTTATATTTGTGAGTATAATGCGTATTGTATATTGTACTCTCTCCCACTTTTAGAACAAAAACTATTTTGTTAAAGAGCACTGGCTAAATTCGAAGTTTTGTACATACTCGTAACCAAAGCTATTCGATAGATGAACCATACCGACTATTTTAAAGTAGGGTAGTTTGGAAAACTGAGTTGCCTTGTGTTTCTAAAGCTGCAACTCACTTTTGAAGTGTTGTACTCAAGTGGTTTTTTCGAAACTTTTGCTGTCGTGGGAGCACTAGAGCAGCGAAATAAAAGCTTCTAGTTTGACCATCAGGAGAGCTAAAAGAGAAGAAATTTGTTTCATAAAACTCAAAAACATAGGATTGAAATAATTCAGCTGCTTCAGGAACTGCTTTAGTCTCTCAAGACAGTTTGACAGTGTTGAGAACAAGTGACACATTCTCACAAGTCTTCACAGAGGCTGCTTACGAGTTTGTTTTCTATGTTGCAATAATAGTATTTTAAAACACCAACTCATAGCTTCTCAATATTGAATTGCTGTGAAGCACAATACAATAACAATAATGCTTGCACCGCTGTTTCACATTTATATGTTGGAAACGAAAGATACTTTACAGAACACACTTGTAGCAGAAAAAAAGCATAGCGAATGTAGAAGAAAAGATACTTCAAGTCCAATACTTTGAAACACTACTCAAGTAACCTTAAAATAAGATGAATTTGTCATATAACTGTCTTATCGACATTTCAACAAGGTATTGTTCCTCAAATAACGATTTTCTTCTTTTGAAGATAGAAAATTCATCGAAAACTCAGTTTTGGAGTTTGTGAAAGTTGAAGTTAGAGTTACAGAACCAATCAAATAGCCATTGGAAGATAGTTATAGGAACAATGTCAAAGTTGATTGTCCCCGTTAGAGAAGCTTTGTCAGTCGCTAAGGTCTTATAAGCAAGTAGTTGAGTTTTGAAGACAGTCTGTTACACAAGTTGTTCAATAGCTATTTTTGCCTTTTTTATGTTGGATACTTGGAGATTTTTAGCTGTAATGTTCTGTTTGGAACTGCTTCTTTGTCTCTCAACTCTTCTTTGTAAACTTTTCTTATCTTAAAAAATACTTACAGTTTATGTACAACTATTTTTGTGTATTTGTGCGAACCGTTTGAAATTGGATTGAATTCTTAAAATCGAAACACACTTTCTAGCTTTAACTAGTGGTTTTCCTGGTTTTCCTTTCTAGTTTCAATACTGTCCCTTGCAATGAAGGCTAGTAGTTACATGCTTACATGAACAAGTACACAACTTACCTTTTGGTATTTTTTTAATGCCAAAATTTTTTCACATATTCATAGAGAAAATTGCAATTTGGCTTTTCATCAACTAGCAACAAAAATTTGAATTTGACGTTGCAAAGTAATTTTGATGTTTGATCGAAATTCCTAGTGCAACTGAAAGATTTTACGAATTTGTGTAATTTTTCCCGAGTTTTTCGTATCAAGAACTTGTTGAAATCCATTGGATTCAATTTGCTTAGACTGTCTTCAAACAAGATAGAGGTTGGTATCAATACGGAATAGAGTCCAATTCTCTTCATAATCATAGATTCGTGTTCAAAGGAGGTACTGTTACTTCATGGAAACAAAGAAGATGTTCATACCAGCATTGTCCCTTTCTAATATATTTAGACTGCAGAGTTGTACGTAAAGAAAGAACAAATAGATAGGAGCATATACAAAAGATCGACAACCCTATTATTTGTAGATCTACAGGAGAGCCTTCATGAGTTCCCTTTGAAGCAGCGAAGACAAACTAGATGATTTCTTCTCAAGGGATAAAACCAATAATTGCTTGAAATGTATATCAAAAAGAAAAACAAACTTTACAGCAAGTCGAGACAATTCCCTGTACATTCTTCATCACTTAAAATTCCGATGTATCTAAGACAATGTTATTCGCCAAAACTTGGAAGTGAATATTCAAGTGAGTGATGTTGTCTACTAGCTCAAGCAACCCACATGGAGCCTATAAAGATTGCAGAGAAAAAAAAAGGTATTCACGAATCATATCATAACAAGGTAAGATTCAATACTCTACTATGATAGCTCAAAAATGACAAAATGCATGAAGAGGCCACGCTGAAGCTCTAGCGACGCTCTAAAGGAAAATTTCATTAGTTTCATTCATCATGAGCAAATTTGAAGATTTTACAACAATTTGAACAGCTCCTGATAATCTTTGCCAAAATCAGTCATTTCCAAACTCCACCGACTTCAACAACATCTTCAACAAGCTCTTTGAAGGGACATTTCCGACTAGAATTTTCCAATCATAGCACTTTTGTCTGGAGACATTTAACAGAAAAAGCATTTGTTCCTCCAAAGTACTGAACAAATCAATCCAAGTCCAAAAGTGGCAGGCAAATTGAGTACGACACTGTTTCCTACATGTCCTAAAATTGGAAGGACTCAAGTCGTCTTTTGTTTTCCCAGATGTTATCAAGCTTACAGCTTTGCTCCAAGTCTCGAAATTTCTTGGGGCTAAAATTCCAGAGCCGAAATTGGACTCTAAACTTTCGGTTTCCACAATTCAGAAACTTCTGAATCAAACTCGATAGAGATGTCATCATAAATCAATGAATATTCCATAAGCAATTGATGGACAAAACCCAGCGACATCTATAACACTTGCATCTTTAAACAAGTCTTGTGGTGCCACAGTATTTTCCTCTCAAAAGCCCTTTAGGAGTTGAATGTTTGTGAGTTCCGACGTCTTTTGGAGGAAATAAACTGATGGGACAGTGTTGGATCTTGTTTTCAAATGTTGCAGATACTTGATTCTTCCTCAAGCATCTCAATGCGGGAGTGTCAAACGTAGGTTGTATTGTTGCTGAATGTCTGTTTTACTGAAAAATTTTCATCGTAATTCATTTGAAGATAAATGTATTCAGAAATGACAGGTTATGTTGTAGCAAGAAGATGTCATTAGTGTCCTGTTTCAAATTCAGTGAATTGATTGGTGTTCAAGTCCGATATATGCAAAACATGGAGAATACCCACTTACTTACTTTGGAAACCTACATTGAGTATGTTCTTTATCCATGAAGAAGATGTATCTAGGTGGAAAGAGCTTCATCAACTTCTCATTGCATTATTTTTAGGAAAGCAAACTGATACAACAAATGCAAGAACACAGGCACGTCCAACAAACCGACAACATGCTTAGTCAGCTTTGTGATTCACTGGAATTTCGTTGGACCTCCTTCATGCTTGGTTGTCGAAGAATATAGTAATGAACGGCTTCTTTAGCCTCACAAAGATGCTCTTTGGACAAACCAACGAATCCTTCTCTGAACAAATCTCTTGTACCTTCCAGTTGTAATCCTTTGGTTTCAGGAAGGAAGATAAAGTGGAAGATCCAAAAGAACAAAGAAACACCAAAATAGAAATAAAATGTACCTTGAATGGTAAAGACTGCAACTTGTTTGGAGAACAAAAGAGTGGACAGTGCTAAAGAACCCAGAAGCAAGGCAGAAGCCCATGCCATTCCATAGTTACATGGAGCTCATAGATTTCATCATGAGTAACCCATGCAACAGGAGATATTCTTATTTGAAAACGTAGATAGAAGATAAGCATGCCTATGAAAAAATCCTGCAGCACGTTGGTTTGTATTGGAGACATAGATACTGGAGCCAGCAACAAGTTCTCCAATCATAAAAATAGGAAAACTTACTAGTAGCATGGTTCTTCTTCGATAGCGGTCTAGCCAATAATAAGCAGGAAGGGTCCAACAAAAAACTCCAGAATCCAATTGGCATCTGCACATAATCTGACTCATGAATGGTTAAACCAAGTGATTTCAGCAAGATGGCCATGTAGCATCCTGCACAAGATGCACCATTCCATTGCTGAGATATAGCTAAAACTCCACCGACAATAAAAGTTGCACGTCTTTTTGGATCTGTAATTATTTCTTTGATGGCGGAGACAAAATCTATTTGGGAAGCCAGTTCTTCTTCTCATTTAGTCACCATTTCATGATAGTCTCTTTCAAACAAAGATGTTTCTCTCCTATATTTCCTCCAACTTTGTCTCGCCAATTCAGGTTTTCTCTATAGCATAAGAAATCGAGGAATTTCTGGAAGAAAGAACAGACCAACAAGTTGAATGAAAGGACCAACGATACCAGATCCTAAAATACACCAATAGAAGATGTAATAAGAACGGGTTTAAGTCCTACAATAAAACTCAATCGCGTGGCCCTAGTGAAGTTGTCAATATGCAAGTGAGAGAATCCATTGCGACTACTTACAGTACAGAACCAATTACACAGCCCCATCCAGCTCCTGAAGCTATCCATGACCATTCGTTACTAGATATTTGTAGGCAGGCTCAATATAAAGTGCAGCTCCTCCAGTAAGACCAAGATCCCTACCCATCCTTGTTGTGTAACAAACAAGAAGAATCTTAACAAATTAGTGATACCTTCATCTTTATTGTCCTCCTCAATGGCGTCCTTTTCATCCATTTCATTATTGGTTTCTAATTGTCATCAACCAACTTAACCTTTTCAACACCATTCAGATCATTTGGAAGAGCCATTTAGTGTCTTCACAATGAGGAGATATTATAGAATTTCAGCACCCTTACAAAGCATAGATATTGACAAAGTCAATGAGACAAAATGTAAAATGGACGATAACAAACAAAATGGGAATTGCGGACATTGGACTCGTTGAAAAATGCTGAAAAATGAACAAGAGTTGAATTTCTCCAAAGGGTATGGCTCGAATTCCTCCGTTTCATGACTTGTCTAGGAGACTGAAGTTTTGAAATGACTGGGATCCTATGGACATGTTGACAAAAGGACTTCGAAGATTGAATAAGTGCAGTACATTTTACAACATTATGAGAATGTATTTGTTATTATGCCTACAAGTAAATAGTATTACTCTTTTCTTCTAGAATTTCATCGTATTCAATGAGCTCATAGAGAAATTCTTCGAAATCAAGGACACTCGAAGCTACTGGTCCTTTAAATGACAATCCCGGAATCTGCTGAGAAGAACGATTTTTACTTCCATTGTGATCAGGAGACCATGCCAACTGCTCAAGTTACCTTGGATAAAAGAGCCGTTGTAATTGACGGTAAAAGGAAGATTCTCCAATGTAAAAGTTATCCGTATCCCAAGATTCATTATGAACATTGGCCTCGTGCTCTGGATCTGGCCAAAAACTGCGGTCTAAATTGTTTAGAAGTTTGTAACCTTGCCCAGATAAGACTGCTTTTTGTCATCTTCTAAAGAAGAGAGCCTTGGATATCTTTTGGAATGTTCATGAGAAGACAAAAGGAAAATAAAACTTTGAGAGGGAAGAAAACATCTTTAGATTTATCCAGCTGGCTCATCAACGAGGTCTCAAAGCTATTTTACTTATGGGTCAGTATATTTGTGCTGAAACTTTGAGAGATTCCAGGTAAGTTGAGAACGGTTCAAGAGAAAAATATTCAGAATAACCATAGAATAGGTATTGCGTTCCGAACCTCCAACAAACCTTTCACGCAAGAGATGAAACGTTGGTTGACTGACATCAATGGAATGCTCAAAGAACTTGAGCTCTATCATCAACAAGGAGGACTTCCGAAGATATGTGGGGCAAAAGGAAGGACTGGTTCAAAGGAACGATAGTGTTCTCGGCGAACCAGTAATTCGTACAGCTTTCGAGTTGTTAAAACCAAGTCTTGCTCTCTATCTACTGCAACGATTTCATACATATCTTGTCCTTGGAAAACACTCGACATAGTGGATGAGGTGTTGAAATGGGATCAGTAAATGCCAACGCTAATTCTTTCAACGATCGATGAACATAGTTTTGCCTTTTCACAACTATTTCTATATGATAGAATTTCTCTGTTATTTATATTCTCAAACTATGCTTGAACATATTTTATGTTGAAATGTAAATTCTAAGAAAAAAGGTTGCCTAGTTTCTTTATATACTGAAAATTATAACTTCTTCCCATTCATTCTAATGATAGTTTCAGTTTGGAGCACTCGAATGAAACGATTGGATATACTACAAAAAGAAGGGAAGAAAGGAAGAGTTCGTCTGGATTGGCATTGATAGAAGAGTTGAAAAATGACAATCTATTTCATAGAAAATTGGATTGTAATTCATTCTCCCAAAGATACTCCTTATCCACAAGGCAACTATATTATTAACTGTGAAAGTCATTCGCTATTCGATTTCTGTTTGTTTTGTTCGATGCGATGTCGAAATACATTTGTAGAAGGTGTAAACAGTTTGAGTGTTCTCGTAAACTCTGAAGAATATCTCTTCTGACTGATAAGGCAACAAGATCATATGACAATGCAACATAGCTCAATCCCATTTCAACTCCTTTCATGTCCTGTTCAAGTAATCTGCAAGTCTATTTTGAAAATATATCATTCAGTTGTTGCTTTCCTCTCTCCTTGCACTATAGGATGGTTTTACTAGGACAGACTAGATTGGAAGTAATGCTTAACAATTCAATTGGGGTTCCCTCCTATTCAAGTGCTCTTTGTTTTCCAGAAATGTCGATGGGTGATTGTTGATACTTGGAGCATAACCTTTTTGAAATTTTCCAGACTTTTTCAGTGTATAGAGAGTCAAGGAGATTGGAGTATATGTGGTTGACTAGCGTCGGATTGTTTTGTTTGTCATTTAAGTTGTCTGCACTGGTGCTTTTGAGTCCTAATGATATGATGTCATTGAGAGTTTTCTTATACAAAATTGACAAGGTAGGTAGAGTCAATAATTGATCCTCCATTTCTTTGAAATTCAGTTGCACTTTATGGATTATGCCACACTTGATCAGTACATAAGCTGATTGACATGCTGACTAGTTGACTTCAAGATGGCAGCTTATGTGTCGTTGCTACTAGTTGCTTGGTTTTCTTTGTGGTCGATGACTTCGTCTCCAACAGTTTCAAAGATTCGTTTGACAGCTTTATCAAAGAGCTTCCTGAATACTTTCTGAACGAATGCTTCGATGACAAACATGTCTCCAAGTTTGAGCCAGTGTGGTTCTATACAACTGGCGATATTCTCCAAAGCTGTTTACTTGAAACGCTGGTTGAGTTCTGATTTTCATCCAACGTGCTAAAAATGACTTGTTTAAGATATATATACATCATCTATTATTGCAAAACAATCATCCATCTCAGACTTTCTGCTTCCACAATTGTTCATCAATAGCTTGCCAGTCAAGAAAATGAAATATTCAAAACGTTGTTATTTATTCTAGTCTTTGTAAAAGCTCAAAACAACTCTGCTCCCATCAAGCATCACTTTTCCAATAAAACTCGAAATCTCTCAGAAAAGCCTTTCCTACAAAGAAATTCCATATAGTCTGGCATTGATCAACTACCGTTGGCCTCTTTAAATGGTAATGGAGTAGCATAGACAATACTTATGCAGTGTCGCCAATCAACATCTTTGGAATTTGATAGACGAAAAACTACAATCCTTCCAGAATCATCTTCTTCAAACGCGAAACTCTTCATTCAGAATGAAACCAAGTTTAGTAACTGAGGCTTATCTGTTACTCTCATTCGTCTCCCCATCCTATTACGTCTTTGGCCACCTTGGGAACTTGCCATTGATCCTTGTTTGATCGTTGTCCTATTCGTTGACAAATTAGCCAATTCTGAAGTAGCTGAGAAGGTGATTCCGAGCTTGACCCTTTTGATAATAGATAGAAGCGAAAACATTCCATGGAATACAACAAGACCACAAGTGTGATATCCATGTTAACTTTATTGTAGCCATCTTAGGTTCAAAGGGATATATTGTATTACTTTTAGAGTTTGCACAAATTGCTCATTTAGAATCCATTTTGAAATCAACAGTTTGAGACGCTTTTCTATGTAAAATGTACTCAAGTTATTCTTACAATGACAAAGAAGAATTGGGTTTCGATTAAAATTTGTCCGACATTGTTGTGATCATTAGATTCTCTAATGGATAAAGATAGAGTAGATTCATGACACTAGACAGATGAGTTTTGAACCAAAGCATATTGTAGAGAATGGTCGCAAAAAGACCATTCAAGGATAGATGAGAAACAGCAAAGAAACTGCATGTTTACTAAATTCATGTTGATAAAAGGCATTGCGGTATGAACAATTTCAAGAATTAATGAACAAAGTAAAATAATTCCGTTTCGATTGAATGATACGGTCACCATTTGCGAAAATTGTCTTTAGTCCTCAAAGCCATTCGATAAAATTCGACAAAGAAACCTAGAGCTTCATGCAGTGTGTTGTGAACTAACCGAGGTGAAGAAAGCAGGCCAATTTCAGCTCACTGTATCGAATCCATATCACTGATCTAAACAATCAGTGAAATATCTAGAGTGTCAAAAAGATTGAGAACTCTATTACAATGAAAGAGGGAAAGTTTTAGCGCCGAAATGACCGACTCGTGGAATACCTCAATAGCACAGTAATTGAAGCATGACAGTTCAGAATTCAAAAATAGAGAAACAGCGACTTCGAAACTGAAAAGACTCTTGAAAACCGTGGCAATTCAGTCAAAATTCTATAAAACAATACATAGAAAGATAAAAAAGGAATAAAGTTGCGAAGCTATTCCGAAACTGTAAAAGACAAGAATTTGAGTGCAGTGGCAAAAGTCGATGGATAGCGTGTTGACCTATTGCTTTGTTCCCACCTGTTTTGAAGTGGATAAAATCATTCTTTTATGTTATGAAACTTTCCATAGTAGAATTTAGACGAGAACTGTTTTGTACGACCCAACTTTTAGGTCTTATGATATCGCACTTTTCTTTGAAATACCAGCCAAGGTCCTCTGTTTGTTTTGGTCTTCTCCTGGCTTAAACCTCCTTGAACTCAAAGTAGCTTAACAAGTGTTACCAGTCTTAGTTTATGTTGAATGCAGCGTAGATTCTCTTCAAGAATTGCTTAGTCTTTAGTTTCTGGTCTGAAAATATTGACCATTGGCAGTACTGAGGAACAGTCGGCACAAAGGCGCCAAATAGTCTTTGACTTGGAATCTTTGTCCCACTCTAGTCTTTCAAAGTAACTTTATTTTTCAAAATGAATTATACTGCTATCTTTTGTCCTGTGAACAACAGTTGGGGACTCTCCCTTGTGGAACAATTACCAAGATCTTTTGTAGCATTCTAAGAAGATTCTGAGTTGATTCTCTTTGGTTCGTAACGAAACCGATTCCTTTAATCGTTATTTTTGCACATTGAGATTCTATTATCCAAGTGGAGTGGTGAGATTGGCTCGTGGAAACTAAACTGCGCAGTTCAACTGTGAGTTTCTAAAACGGACATGAAAAGAATTTGTACGCAGACTTGAGCATCTTTACGTCATTCCATGCGAATCTTACTTGACGCGGTCACTTGAAGGATGAAAAAAGTGCCCACAACCACCAGTAACATGTCAAGACTTGGGAGAAGACAACACTGTTTTAGAAAAATATACTGTTTGAAGAGTATCCTTATTGGCAGTTCAATAGTCGTGTATTTCTGGTGGGAAAGCGCAATCAGCTATATCATGCACAACCACTATCCATCATAATCAGTAAGAAAGCACAAGGCGATACAAAGTTGTATTTTTAAAACTACTATCAGCGAATCGAGAAAGACTCTGAAACGGTCGATCCCGAGTCATACGGTTGGAGAAAACGGAGACGCTTTAGTTTCGCAACATTTCAATAAGTCATGAATGATTTTAGCTCCCAAAAATGGAAAACGAGTGTTGGAGAAATTCATGATCGGTCAATGGCAGTACAATTGCACAGGTATGTGAGGGATGAAGATTTTATCGTCGAAATTGAATTGTCACAAATGTATCAACAAACAAAACACAACAAAACTATCAAATATGAAACCAACAAGGTAAATCAAAATTTGAATCATTTCATTTTTTGCTTTATAACATTGGTTTCACGAGAACGTAATGGAGTGAAAGCGCATGACATATCACAATAAAAGATTTTCGGTTTGGTAACTGTTCTTTGTTGGGTATACTTAAAGTTTAAAAAGAGAACAATAAAAATGCCGAGTTCAAAAAATAATCTATAGAAAGACTTTTGGAGAAAAAGAAACTATCGAAACAGAAGAAGAATTCCCATGGACTATCTGCTCTTCATTCAATCAGTGCCTCTTGAGTCGAACAGTACTACCTCTTATATTGGTTCAAATTGAAAACGAATAGAATACTGTTGGCTCGATTTATGATGCAACAAGTCAAAAGTACTTACATGGGTGCAATGAGCTATACAAAGGTTAGTGTCTTTACATTGTTGGAATACGGAGATTATACTCCACGATAGAGTTGGATCCTGGCGTCCCTTTTAATATATGCAAGAAGGTGCTTTAGAATGAGTAACGAGTAAAGAAGACAAATATTTTCGAGTTGCCAGTATTGATGAATTCATTGAAACCATCAATGACTTTGGGTATACAAGAATGGATTCGCAAAGGCTCTCAAATCTCATCAACCCCTGTTGTGGACTGAATTTTGGATTGGCTGGTAATGCTATGAAATATTGGAATCATTTTGCATAGTTATAATATCTAAAGAGGTGCATATCGACTGAGACCAACGGATGTGAGTTTTCTATGCACTGATTTTCACTTAATGTCATTTATGCAGCTGCTAGATTTAAAAAAAGGAGGAGCTGAACTATTACACGTCTTGTGGAGGTACACATTTTGGGAATAGGGCAATGTAGGGACAAACTCCAGGCTATGATTTTGATGTTCCAGTAAATTGTTATGGTCGACCAACTGAAAAATACAAACGACTGAAAAATGGAGTCCACATGTGACATTGGGAGATGAATGTAGTTTTGTAGGCAATGACCAACGCATTGAGGCTCATGTAACTATTGCAAGGAAGGCAGTTTGTCTCCAATCATTGTCTGTGAAAATTTATTTGAATCATGAAGAAATTTTTGATTCTTTTCAAAATATTTACAGCAATTCTCAGAGCAATCATCGTCAACTTGATCACGTGTAAGAAGAATGGAAAACTATACAAATTCCTGTTCTCAACAAGGAAAAGAAAGGCAAACAACAGCACATTGAATTTCCATTGATTCATGTAAAGATCAACGGATTTTATATGTGGTACACAGGAATGGATTCCATTCATTGCAAGTTTAAGGAAGAAGATAGGCCTAAAGATGCACTCGAATTGAGACGCTGCTGACTATATTCAAGTCTTTTTCAATCAGAAATATGTAGGCTCGTGTAACAGTCTGTGCTATGAAGAGGAATGTACAGGAAGAAGGTCTGGATTTTCTCAATCTTTCGATGGAGAGGATTTATCTGCAATGCTATATTGCGTTGGATAAGAATGGAGTGTATACGTTCGAAGTAGCCATTTGAGTGGGTCTTGTGAAGGGAGTGTTTCAGCTATGGGAAAATGGTAGAATGGAACAAGAAAGGAATTTTTTTTCTGCACCGAATTTGAGTTTCCAGTTGTTCAGTTCCAAAGTGGAAACTGTTTATGCTGCATTTGGTTCCAAGTGGACTAGTGCACCTTTGCATATCAGCAAGGAGACTAGTCCAAATATTTCATTTCTGCTCACAAATCATCCACAAGTGGGACCTCAACTTTGGCAAACCAAGGTTCATCTCAAAGAGAATGACGTTCAAGAGGTGAGTATGATTCAGTCATAAACTAGCTATAGTGACTCAAGTTTCTCAATAGATGAAATATGAAGTACTGTTGGACCTGAAATGTATGTCAAAGGAACTTTTAGAAAAACTTTTGCTTGGGTCGATATTGGATTGCAAACTATATTGAGAAAAATGCCAATCTCTCTCGTTCTCTAATTGTTGAAGACTATCATTACTTTTAGTCAACTGTATTGTTTTGTTCCCAAAACAATCATTTCTGAGCCCACCAAGATACAATTGTTGACAATTCAGTGAATCTGGGTTGATGGACGTTCTTGGTCATTCATGAAGCTATTTTCATTGTCAATCATAGTAACATAGCAAGTTTTCATGTCACGTCACTAGTGTCCTTCAACCCTAATCATTCATTGGAAGAAACTATCGATCATGTTTTGCATCACACCAGCAAAAATGTAGTTTCTCAGAAAGTAGACAACATGAGCTCAAGAAACCACAGTGAAACCCTAATTAGCGCATTATCAAAGGTGACATCTACCTTTCCATGTCAAACTATACTTTTGAAAAACTTTTTGAACTGCTTTTCTCAGTTCAACACTGCTTATCTATCAACGGTCGAATGATTTTTTGAGAATATGAAATAGTGCAAAGAACGAGACATGCGCATCTTTTCTCTCACAATAATGAAGCAAGGGGATATTTTTGACTTTGTTGGGTACCTCTTCCAGCTTTTTCAGAAACAGTATTTATTTATGATAGATAAACTCAGCGAAATAAGTAGCATGTGTGAAGATTCTAGTAAACTTAGAGGCATTTTGTAAAGTGAGATTCGAGTTGTATCCCATTTCACAATTTTTTGAGAGAGAGAGATATGTACATTGCTTGATACAGGAAAAGTAACTTTATACTTGGTACTTTGTTTGAGTGTTATGCTCGCTCGAGTAGAATGACCTCCATATCTTGTGGTTGAATTCCCTGAACCTCAAAGATATTAAAGACCATTGGATAAGGTGTTGAAGGACTGGTTATTACCCTCAGATGAGCTGTACTTTATAGAATTGTCGAAAAGGAAGACTGGAGAAATTTCATTGAATTTAGAAAACACACACGGATGGCTTTGTTACAAAAAGAGTCGAGACGATTATTGCAGAAATTGGCAAAGCTTTGTGGATCATGTTTTGGATGATGGGAGAAAACTCGCTGGGACTTGGATGATTTGTCGAGTTGCTACAAACTGTGTTGAAGGAGAGTGATGATGATATAGAGTGTCATTTGATTGATTGGCATCGTTTGGGTTTGATGCTGAATATGCAAAAGGAGAGATCAATAGTTTTGCTGGTAGACTTGAGACTGGTCGCTGTGAATATATTCCAAGAGCTCATTGCCATTCCGAGTTTTTCAATGAGGCTGCTAAATTGTTGCCTTTCATTGTAGTATTCCAAATATCCCAACAGCCAATAGAGTCTTTTTTGTATTTATGAATGATTCATAGCTCTGTACTCCAATTCTTGGATTGTTGTGCATTCCGTTGTCTTTGAAAGGTTCTTTTACCAGAGAATGTTTCATAAAAGGACTCTAAACTTGAGAAAATTCTCTGATTCATTGGCAGATGACTAGAGAGAATATTTGCAGCAGTGTAATCATTTTATTCCGGAAGATAGCACTTGTAATGGATCGACTGCCTCTGCTGTATTCCAGAATAGACAAACGTGTTGTGTGGTTGGTTTTTATTTCAATTGGATTAGCCAAGTGAATGACCGAGAGGATGGATGGATAAAGAAACGGACCAGGGAATGGCCAAGGTTTTGAATGCTGATTCTTGATTCATCTATTCAACATGGAGTGGTTGGGATCTATGACAGGCATTCTCTACCATTTTCTGATGATGACAACAATAGCATTGAAAACCAACGCTATTGGACAAATGACAATATGGCTGGTCGTGATCCGTTTCCAAAAGGGTGGCCAACTATTTTGGACACATGGGAGAGGGAAGAAAAAGCCTTTGCATTCCACTGCTCGTAGCCCATCCGCAATAG
Source organism: Galdieria partita (assembly GCA_025991245.1). Taxonomy (NCBI): domain Eukaryota; phylum Rhodophyta; class Bangiophyceae; order Galdieriales; family Galdieriaceae; genus Galdieria; species Galdieria partita. Next base: position 39,169 of record BQMJ01000077.1, read on the forward strand.
TAGAGAGAAGAATTCCAGTGACGCGAGCTAATCTCTCTTTGGAAGATTGGCAAAGAAAATATGGTTGCACCAAGTGGTTCTTCATTGGATTGGAATACTTTTTCATCAGATGATGGGATGGGATGAGCATCGAGTCCATATATTTCAAAGATTCCTCTTCTTCCGGTATCTGTTTGAAAAGATGCCACCTTTTAATATGGAAAGCTTTTGTTTAGGATGTCACTAGTCACAACAGAGTAGAGGTTTCATGTTTTCACTACTCACATGGGGTGTCACCATTGTCAATCTTATTTGAGAGTATGAAGAAAGGATACCTTGTCCCATTTGTAAAACTCGTTGAACATTTGTACATACAAAGCTATTCAACAGACAATCCAATAACGAATATTACGCAAAGAATAGTTTCGAAGAGTTGGATTGTGTTTCATTCATTGGAGGTTGTGTACTTTCTAAGTGGGTGCACTAGAACCGTGAAAAGTTTCTACCCTGACCATCAGGAGAGTTGAACAAGTGTGAAAATTCAAAAACAAATCAACTATTGAAAACTGTTTGATTCTCTCAAGGCAGTTTGACAGTGTGGAGAACAAGGGATACTTGGTTGCAGAGACTGCTCATTCATGGATATTCTCTGTGACAACAGTATAGTATTTTTATACGAGTTCCTCGATGGTACAAGACAACGCTGTTTTATCTTTTATATTGGAAAAGCCAAACTCGGCTCAAAGGGTATTTTAAGAAACTCCCAAGGTGAAATTGTCATACAGTGCCTAGCAAAGTATTGTTGATCGATTCTTTTTTTGAGCCTTTTATAAAACATGGAGTTGTGGTTCCATAGCCATTGGAAGATACCACAAAGACAGCTCAAACATGAGAGAGAGTTATACATTAGTAGTTTTGCTGATACATATTGTTAATTAGTTGCTGTTTTGCCACTGCTTCAACTCTTTGAGATTCATTTTGGTGAAAAGTATTTGCAGTTTACGTGATTGTTGGGTATCTCCAGGAACCTTTGAAATGCTCAAAAGGACACTTTCTATTTGTAACTAGTTGTTCTTGGATAGTTTCAATAGGGTCCTTTTGTAAGTTGTACAAATTGCCTTTTATTTCAATGAAGGATGATAAGGTGATGATGATGGAGAGTAGCAGAACAAGCAGACATGTATGGATGGGGCAATTCCAGTGACGTCCCGTTGTAGGATGAATGGTCCAAAGTGGATATTCATTGGAAAAGTATTGTAGGCGAATGGTTTGGACGGAGTGTCTTATTGTGCCTATTTTGAATTCACTGTGGAATAGTGAAAAGTGTTGGAAATTTCCAAAGCAGAATAGTCCCAGTTTTCTATTTGTCTTTTTATGGAGGTTGGAACGAATCTCATTTTATGAAATGCAAATATGGACTAAAAGATGCCATCTTCGCCTATCCATGCCACTTCATCCGCTCCTCTTCTTCTTCCTCCTTGTTGTTGTTGTTGTGCCAAAGGATTCCACTCTCTTTGTATTCTCCAAGCATGCTGAGTATCTTGCAAAGGATTCCAATCACCAAACAACCAATAAAGTATGGCAGGAGTTTTGAATATTCGGCTACCTCCTGTGAGTTGTGGGTAAATATCTTCAAAGTAATAGTAACAATGTCCAGCGATGACGCCGAGTATATCCGTGACAGGTGAAGTACCTAATAAGAACGAGAAACCTAAAAATATCCACGGCAAGTAAGGAGCACGAAAGTTGAATAAACCCAAAAAGTTCATCAGTTGGTGTTCGTTTCTTCTGGCCCACACGTAGACCATCATAAACATAAGACTTGGACCTAAAAACTTGATAGTTGGCGTAACGAAGGAGAGAATCATTAATAGGATTCCTCCAATGAACAACATAAATACAAAGTCTGCTGAACGCCCACGGAATGTATTGAGTTCTAACAGTTTACAATATCGATAGAGAAAGAACATGTGGAATAAAAAGTCCATTCCAAAGGGTCCAAAGTAGAAAAAGTTGGAGAATATTCTCCACAATTGCAACCTTGGGCTATTATTAGCAACTAGGAAGGATAACCACAAGTAAGTCGTTACCTTTTGACTCCTTCCCAACTATAATAGAGTTTCATAGGGGATAATATATCCAAAGCACATAATATAGTGACTGTAGAAGATATGGTTACATAGGCTCTCGTTACAGGAGGAGTATTGATAAACCAATCTTCTAAGAAAGACATACGAGAGTGACACACGAAAAAGGATTTTTATTCAGTCTTTTTCTCTCTTTTCCATCGCTTTCTCAACGGTTGCACAACATATTTATCCATCAAAGGAGCCAACAATAAAGCACCGGCAACTCTAAAAGGTCTAGAAAAGTTATTAATACCCCACATAAGACCAAATACTACTGGAAAAGTTTTCCATGTAAGAGGCTTTCCTGTAGTTCGAATAAACCCTATCAATGCTATGATAAAAGATATAGAATATGTAATAGCATCAAATATTCCATAAGATAAAATAGCTGCGACACCATAAGTTTTCACAACTTGTTGAGGATTCATGGAAACTGCATCATGATAACCGAGTAGAGAAAGAAACTTCTTAAGCCATCCCCGTTGGCTTCGTTCGGCTGAAGATGGTTCCCTTTTCGAATGCTTAGGTAGACAGCTTTTTAACCTTGGAGTTGTACATCTTTTGAAAACTTTTCTCTCAACTGAATACAACAACCGTGAAGACTCTTTACTAAAGCCAGAACAGACAAAAGCCATATCGGAATCAATGGAGCTCAAAAGTCCATAATGAGGACAATAAGGGTCGGGTCCGTCTTTTCTTCAAAGCGGGTAAAATATATTCTTCATTCTTATCCAAAGAAAAGCGAACTTGTTTCACTGCAGGCAAGTCTGTACTGTTCTTTGTCGTTGATTGACTCTTTTTGGACAGTAAACGTTCTGACCTTCGCCTCTTCACAGGAGAAGTTTCAGACACTTGTGGCGAGTCCAAGCACGAAACAAGGGTTTCCAACTCGGAGTAAAATGTATATAGACTCTTCCTTGCTTTGGATGGACGTTGAGGTGAACTAGCAAACGGATACAGTTTGGATAGCCACTGTCTTGTAACAAACAATAACTCGTATCGTTGTTCTGTTGCTGCTGTTTTGCACTCTTGAACAAAGGGTAACAAGATCCTTTCTCGTGTTCTTGTGGCAAGTAAAGAATCCGTCTGTATAGCGTCATTCAAACATATGTGAAAGAGTGACCATAACACGTCAACTTTGTTCGAGGAAGACGCACAATACAACGCTTTGCGAATCACATGTTCATAATATTGGTCTATCACGTGAAGACAAAGTCCCTTGCTTGTGTATCTCCAATGTTCTGTGATGGTTTCTTCCATAACAGTGACTAGTTCCCTCATCTTCTGCTCAGTCCACTCTTGATTATCTCCTATGACAGCTATTTCATCCAAGCAAGCTGTAACGAGGTCATAAAACTTGTCTAGACGATACATATCCAACTTGGGCCATAAACTACCTACACACTCCCATAGCGCTTTCAAGTATTTACTTTTGCCAATTTGAATAAACTTGGCTACGTGTTGAGTTATCTTTTCAGTAGTTGACGCTTCATCACTTAACCAAATAGCATAAAATAGTGCTCTACAAAGTTTGGACAGCTCTATAGGTTCAACTTGAGAAGCATGCGCTGTAAGCCATAGTTCCACCATCTCCAACGCTTTCAGCCGACGATGCTTCTCATTCCCCGCTAAAGACTTGGCAACGCGACGAAAACGTTCTTCTTCCATATCCGTTGAAAAATGGTCATTCATGTCTAAAAAAATATTCTACTCCTCCTCTACCTCCTACGAGTAATCATAGTACAATGGCTCCTTTTTCTTTCTCCCTGATCAATAACAATCATCACGGTTAGAACACCTTCTACTGTCCCATTCTAAATACACAACGCACCCTCAGGTAATGTTCGTCGCTTCTCTCTCTCTCTCCCATCCTTCCTCCTCCATCCATTGCCATCTCCGAGGTGCATCCTTGTTCTGACAAGGAATGATGGCGTTTCTCACTTGTATAAACTATGCTGTAAAAACACCCGCTAAAAAATGGAATCCTGAACAAAGAAATGGGTTTCATCGACAATACAAGATAAAACCACTTTCGAAACAAAAGCTAGTAAGTCTATACGTTCTATTTTGAACCAACTATAAACTCAGCAATGAGAACCCATCCTTCTTCATGACCGTAACTTATCCTTCTACAACAGTCTGCGAACTCACTGTTTTGTATGGTGAACAAAAAATAAAAAAAATACAAGTAGAACAAGGACAAACTCTACTCGAAGCGATGGAAGGCTCGGGATTACCTGCAGATTCCTCTTGTAGAGCTGGTGTTTGTATGACGGTTGGTAGCTCTCTTATCCGTTGGATCTTCGATAAACTCAGTAGCAATAGTGCGCCGTGAAACTGCTAGAAGGAGAGGTTGACAATGAAGAAGCGGCACTGGCAAGTGAAGCTAGAGAAGCCGGATTTATTCTTGCTTGCTCTGCATATCCGTTATCTCCAAAAGTGAAAATAGAGATAAATCACGGAGACGATGCATATGAAATACAATATGGAAAATTCGAATATAAAGAGTAAAGGTTCAAGTTGTAAACCACTATTATGTTCCTCGACGTGACAAAAATTTTAATTCTGATTATTCGTTTTCAGTCAAAATTTTATTAAGCTGAAAAATATTTCGTAGATTAAAGCGATTGTGAGAAATTTAAAAAGAATTAAATTTCAGATAAAATTTATTTCAAATTATTTTTTAAAGGGTATCTTACGGTAAACGTGACAGATACTTCATTTCTTTTTGAAGTTGTTCTCTTAAAATTTTTATTCTAAGTTCGAAGAGTTGCTAAAGCTTTCAGTTTCCTACAACGCAGCGTGTAATGCTATTGAAAAATGGATTTAAGGCCGTGAGAACTCGAATGTTTTCGAGGTTGCATTTAATTTTTACTAGGTTACTAAATTTAATTTCTTGTAAAAGGAGGCAACCGTAGAATGGCCTAGGCAGCTTTTGAAAATCCTGTAGTGAAACACGGCAGAAATAGCAGTTTTCAATGTTTGTTTGCTGGCGTTATCTGGGGCTTGATACTTTTCTTTATGAAAGGATTGAATCTTTTTTTAATAGTCCTGGATCTAGTATCTTTTAGCCGATAGATTCGAAGAGTTGCTTAATCAGGTTTGAGTCTGACTCTCGAGTAAGGCTGAATAATTTTATTATTTAATTCCACTTCCTCTGAGAACTGTAGTTGAGCTCGTGTAAAGATTTGTGTTTACGACAGTAACCTTTGAAATCTCGAAAGACTTGTTAATGGAAGAGGAATGGCATAGGCTGTGCACAATTGCTTTGGCTCGACACTATTTGCTGAGGCAAACAGTTTCTTTGCTCATCGATGCAGTATTCTTCAAAAAAGGGTATATCGTATCCACTGGAAAGGATGTCACAAAACGATGGATATCTTATGCTTAGAAAAAAGGTTCAATAATTTTCGGCTTTTTATTTCTTGTCAACTGCGCATCTATCTATTTACTGGACCAAAAAAACTGTTATCTTTTTTCTTTTAGGTCTATTTACAACCATGAAGCGTATAGTGTAAACTGTTCAAGGGCAGCCTTGATTTCATTGACACAAGTGAGCAAGCTACAACGCAGTCTTCGCTTATCCAATCTCTTTCCATCCAATTGAATAATGCCGTGATCGCTCAATGAATTTTCACAGATATCCACAAACTGTGAAAAGGAAATAGTAGGTAGTTCGAGTTGACGACTGAGTTGTGTTAGTTGAGAATACAGTTCAGTAAGAGTAAACAAGGATTTTCGATTGCTGAGAACAACACAAGCCAATACCACCAATTGTTGTTGAAGGGGGAGGTTCATAATTCTGTGCTTCATAGAGGCCAAACCACCTTTTTCTTCCAAAATCCTCGCGGCATCTTGTAATAAGAAACAATTGTGACCTTGATATTCTGAAGAGATTTTCTTTGCTGTTGACAAGAAAAGGGTTCTTATCACATCCAACGCCAGACGAATATCACCAAAACTCGCCGCAATCTTACTCGCAACCAATTGAAATACGTTTGTAAAATGTGATATAGGAATTCTTTCTAAGCAAGGATAGTTTGCCTTTGCCAAACACAAACGCTGATAAAGAATATTTTCCATTTCGTCACAACTATAAGGACTCAACGGGATGGTGAGTGGTTGAGCACAGTATAGTTTCAAGCGTGATGCAGTTCTTTCAGGAAGGTCCACTGAGTTGGCAGTAGCCAAGATACCAACGTTTGGTACCAAAAAAGGACATTCTAATAATGAGTATAAAACAGACATATCTCGAGTCACTAGAAAGTCGAGTTCTTCCAACACCAGTAAGATGTGTTGCTTTGTTTTGATGTTTTGCATTGTTCTTATCCAATGGGTTGTTCGGGTATCATTGGAATGCAATGGTACAGCATGGGTTTCCTCCATTTGAGAAGTAATCACCGAATAGATAGTTTTTGGATCCGATATAGTAGCACAATTGACATAAATAGTATGAATATTTTGTAAACCGTATTTGGTATTACTCGTTGCTATCATTTCTAAAGCAGCTTTGACACACAACGATTTGCCTGTTCCCGGACTACCACATAAATATAAACTCATCATGTCTTGATGATTCACCCAATTCCTTAGCATTTCAGAAATAGTGCAGATGGTTTGCTCTCTGCCAATCACTTGACATCGACTAGGCTCATAAGACAAGGAAAAGTATTGAGAAGCTGCTAATAAACTTTCTGATAATTTCACTTGATCGAGGCAGCAGTGACTGTCTTCTTTGTTGGATACGATAGTACGTGGACGTTTGATTGTTTTCACATAAGTTGTCAAGTGCATCTGCTTGGTTTCATCATTGTGGATCATATCATTCGATAATCTCTTGGAGCTCCTAGTAGCCACCATGTCAAAGTTGATCACAATGAGAAAATGCATCGTTGATCGTCATTTAAGGTTAGCAATGAACAAGGCGGGTCATTCAATCCTCGCTTGAATCCTCTCTCTCTCTCTCTCTTTCGCTCTCCCAAGGGAGGGCATAGGCGGGCCATCATAAGATGTGAAATCGTGGGTTAGCCCGCCTTTGTATTCCAGTGATCATTCCATGAATCCATACCAAACCCAACTTTTATTCTTTACGAGTAAAACAAACTTACACTCTTCCAACCATATGTCATCGAAGCACAACTAGGCCTTTACATAGTGGACATTGACCAACTTTGGAAAATTCCTCTTGAGTCTATGAATAATCTCCAAACGAACGGAATCTACTGCTGCACCTCCTCCGCTCATCTTTAAAGAGACACTCGGTGAAGGGCTATCCGTTCCATATATGCCAACCAACTCTATTTTGCCTCCAGCAATCTTCAAAAAAGGACGAACTTCATCCAATACATTGTCTACATTTTGTTCGTTAAGTTCTGGTCCCATAGTTTCCTCTTGAATAACCGCCTCAATTTCCGGTATCTTCTCCTTTAAACGTGTTTCGATTCCCATTCTTAAAGTGACCGTAGAACTTGGACAAGAACCACAAGCACCTTCCAGCGATAACCTTACAGTGGCCCCATCTATACCTACTAGTGAGACATTACCTCCATCTGCAATAAGATATGGTCTCAATTCCTCAAGTACTTGTTCTACGTTTTCCTTTGTCAAAGGTAAGGCACCTACGTACTCTCAATATACAGTTGTACAGTGTGCACAATCTTACCATTGGAAGATACTTGGACTCGAGTATTTTTAAGACGCGTTGGTTGACAACAAATATGCTGTCTGTTTTGAAAACTATGAAAAGCAAAGGAGGAGGAGCGACGAGGTTTATGAGAAAAGCCAAAGAGAAATCCCAACATGTTGACCTTTTCACAATCCGATTTACGTAATAAACTTATCTCCTTGTTCAGCCAACATATGCGCACTTTGTTTGGCATCAAAAAATAAAACATCGGCTTCTTTTACATCCTCTTCAGTTACTTGTTCCCTTCCTGCTACTTTACTAAGGATTCCAGCAGGGGTTAGTAACTGTACAGTATATCGGAGACTCGTACGACTGCTGATTTCGGCCAACGCTTTCAAAGACTCTTCTGTAATGGGAATTCCTTCCAACTAAATAAAAACGATTCTATTCTTGTTTTCAAAATTCATAAACACATATATTACCTTTGCTCGAATTGACAAAATTTGTGAAACCTCTTCCAAAGTATAGGGCTGCGTTCTAATTATCATACATCGGTCCAAGAGATCTACGGGTAGACCATGAGGTCCTCTTATATCTGTTCCTCTTATTTCAGTCATTCCTCGATTAGTAGCAAATATAACAATTGGGGCAATATTGGACTCCAAGGCCCTATTCAAATAACTAAAGCATTCAATATCCAACATGTGAACTTCATCAACAAACAAAACTCCGGGTATCAACTCTGCAACTCCTTGTTCTATGAACCCTGAAACAATCTGATTCACTTCCATTCTTAACTTGTCCGTAATTTCCGACTTTTTAGGAGTCCTTAGAGAATTCAATAGGCTATGAACATCCTTTCCGCCTTGAGGTCTAGCATTGGCTACATCCAAATCATGCAAAGTCAAATCCTGAATAACTTCTCTTTTCTTATGAACATCGCCCTTTGGTAAAGGTACATATTCATCTGCTTCCAAATCATGTTCTTTGGCATAAGCTTCGTTTCTCCCAACTCTCTTCACGGAACCCGAATTGGCATCGATATAAATAATGTCTCCCATGGCGACCTTTTCCTTTATCAAGTTTTCATAGATAGAAGGATCCAACTTTAATTGCTTCGAGCCTTTTGCAGTTTTAAGACCTGAAAGAATAAGTTTTCCGATATATTTACTGTGCGGTATTACATACTGATGATAACGTGGCTCACTCTCTTCCCGTGTCCTTCTAAAGGATCTTCTGTCTCTTCAGGTCTCCATTCGGTTACTTCTCCTTCATAAACTTCTTTCAATTCTTTCACTCGTATTCCTATTGCTCTTCGAAAGTTTTCCATCAATATTTCAGTCTTTTTGACTTCCGAAGAATACACTTCGGAGCCGTTTAAAGGACAAAAAGGAACTTGCTGACCCAATTCACGAGCAATACCTAAAGCGAGCGCTGTCTTTCCAGTTGCTGGTGCTCCAGCAAGTAACAATGCCCTCCCTGCCATTTTTTTACTACGAATAAGTTCCACTACGACACCAGCTGCTTCCCTTGCTTGCTCTTGTCCAACAAACCCAGCAGCGTTGGGAATGGCAACACCTACATAGCAAATTAACAGCAGATCAAGTTTTCATATTCTTCTATTACCATCAGGTCCTAGTCCTAGACCTTTTACATGTGAGTGTATAGCCACGCGTTGCTTTTTATGACTGGTTGGGTGGACTTGTTCAATTTTCATCAATGGGCAATGACAATTGTATTTTCAGCATAAAGAGAGAGAGAGAGAGAAAAAAGAATGGGTTGAATATTGTCTATGACCTTGGTTGATAGAGAACGCTTTTAGAATCCTATGAAATATGAACCAATATAGTATATTGTCTTTTCTATTGGTTGCTCAGATCCAATCAATATCTAATAATGAGAGAAGACTGTAATGTGCTATGAAAAAGCAACTACCTTGAACAACAACATGAAATGAGAGATCCCATTGAAAGAGTTCATTGGTTGACGATAATGGCGCCCAAAGGATAAGCATTTTTCTTCCCATGAGAGCGGCGATGATCATGTCGTGTTGGGCGCCTTTTTCCAACGTAAGTACTTTTGGATATCGTCTTGTTGGTAGCTTTATTTGGTTGGATGAAAAAGATGATATTGTTCAGTTCTGCTACAGAATACAATAGTGTTGAGAAATCATCTATTCTGACTTGCCATCGTAACAAGACTAGATATAGGTGTTTTCCTGAACTGACTTTGTTCTTTTAGGTTTCTCATTTTCGTTGATTGAACAAGTGAGTTGGTTACTCTTGTCTCTGGAACTATGATGATGAGTATATGTTTGCTGACACCTCTTGTATGAGAGTTGACTCTCGATGAACGCAAATATCGACTCTGAGTGGAGGAGAGGCATTGGGAATAGTCTTATTGTGCTAGGAGGATACTAATGAACTTGACAATTAGGTAGACTGGAAAGGTCAAGGTATAGGTGTTGATAGGAGGTTTTCACAAACTAGGTTGAAAGAGTCGATATCTCTTTTTCCATAATGGATTGAATCTAGTTTATTGTTTTCATAACAGGGGGGTGAATGGTCATATAGTGAAAAATGGTTGGTTTGATGGATTCTTGTAGAACATTGAATCCTAATACATCTACAATAAGACACATTTTTCCATTCACATAAAAACACATACAGAATGGCAGAATAATCAATCCTTGTAGAGCTATTCACAAACAATTTCCCAAAGCCATCAAATATTCTCAGAAAGAGAATCAGCTCTCATCTTTCTCCACTGCGTACTTTTCTTCTTTCGTTCGTGATAAACTGCTTTGGTAGAAGAAGAATGACGAGTTGTATTCCGAGACGATGAGTTCATATTCGTAGTAGATTCTGTTACACTCAATGACTGGATATCTTTGGAATTCGTTCTTTTAATCCACATTTTGGACTCGGGCTTTACCAGTCGCTGGAAACGTTCTTGATATGGAAAATGTTTCCATCTCCAAGGCTCAACGCGAACAAAGTTGCTCGGTGCCATTCTGTTGAATGCTTTTTCATCAGCAAGCACTTTGGCTTCACAAAACTCGTCAGGAACATGAGTCACTGATGATGAGTAATTGTTTGAATCCTTGCTTTGTTGTAAATGCATATTATAAACGAACATATTGTTGTTCTTTCTTTTTCTCCTGTTGGTTAAACTGCTCTTTCTTGGTTGAGGAGTATCTGAGGAGTCCTGATAGGTGGATTTTGATATATTTTCTGAATCCGCTTCAGTATCGACAAGTGAAATATCATGAACACTATCATCTTTGGAGTTTCCATTATCTTCACTTTTCTTGGCTATCACTGAAGAAGAATTCAAGTTATCATCCATCGATAAGGTTTGTTGTGACTTGAAACTAGACACACGTTGAGGAAAGCTACGAGAACTCCTCTTTTTCTTGTCACTACCAAGATCTTGAAACGACCCATCCGACAAGTTGCTTGCTCTCCCTTCCATATACTCTTGTCTAAATTTGTTCAGAAACCCTCCATCAACCACTTCATCGATATCTTCCCAGTCTACTTGTTTTCTATTCTTGCTTTGTTGCCCTTTCCCCAGAGCATTATTCGATAATCCTCCATCAGCTTGTTCTTTTGAAGAATCTTTTTCAACACAACAAAAAAAGAACAGTCCTTTTCTTGTACACTTGTGAGCTACACAACCTGATGGTGTCCAAATACTTGTAAAACTTTGTTGAGTTGCACATTCCCAGTCATGAGTTGCCAACCTACCGTGACAAAAACAGACTCTTTTTACCAAGACATTTTTCCAGAAAAGTACTTTTATGAAAAGAAGCAAAAGCTTTCAAAGGTACAGGACTTGTAACGTAATACAAACTGGGTGACGGGTGATGATTGCATGGCCACTCCATCCTTTCTCAAAAGAATGTACAATCCAAACATTTTTAAGAGAAACGAACGGAATAGCTATTGGATGACGACAAACTTAGAATAAAGAAAATATTCATCAAGAAAATATAAACAAAGAGAGAAAACCGAATGAGGGGTTCGCGTCTTAAAATAAGTAAACAAAGAGCTAAGAAGCGGTCCAATACTTTGAGCAATTTTTGAACTATTCGAGGTGCTCTTCTTATTCTAAGAGGTCGATAATTGGAACTTTCAGATAAATTCCAATCTCCTGTAGAGTAACCTGAAGTATTATTCCGCTGCATCGAATCAACTGTCATAGCTTCCAACTGTGAGGCTCGACGTCTCTCGGTATCTAATTGCGAACTTAACACACGAGCAGTGCTTCGAAGACTTTCAATCTGATTTTGTTTTTCTAATAATGAGTCAGTCATTTGTTTGAGTTTGTCTTCCAGTACTTGAATATTCTCTTCCACCATCGGTACGAAAGGACGAGTCTCTTTGGATGTCACAGTATCCGATGGCACTGCATGTAGATGAGCTTCTGCCTGTTCTTGAAAAGTTGTCCATTGTCTTTCTAAACGATTAATCTTCTCATCACGTTCTTCCAGCTGTTGAGATAACCAATCTACTCGTTCCATCCATGCTACAGTACAGTACATTAATTTCTCTTCTTTCTATAAAATAAAAGTGTTTACCTTGCTTCTCTGCATCCCAAGTTGAATAATTCTGTATGTTTTCCAACTTTTGCTGTACTTGAGTAGAACGACTTGTTTCCATCTCCAAATGATATTCCAGTTCCTGAATTCTACTAGCAAGATTCTTATTTTCTTGCTGTTCCATAAACAAGTTTTTCTCCAATTCGGCTTCCCTTTCTTGAAATGCAAAGAATTGAGCTTCCCATTCATGAGCCTTTTCTTGGTAAGCACTTGTCGTAGCTTGATGTGATGTCTTCTCCTTTTCCAACTCTTCTGATAGTCTCCTTATTTCTTCATGTACAGAAAAATTCAAATCTTGTTGTTCTTGCGTCTTTCTTTCCAGTTCCTCTTGCAATTGATTCGCTTTCTGCTGCCAACTTGTGCATTCTTCCGTTAGTTGTTTCATTCTCTCTTCTAGTTCTGCTAGTGCTACCTTGTATGCTTCTATTGCGTCTTCCTTTTCTCTTCCAAGTTGTTGCAACTGCCAATCGAATTGTTCCACCTTTCTTTCCAACTTCCATATTTGCTCATTCTTTTCTTCTTCCAACTGCCGATAACGCTTTCTTTCTTCACCCAACTCGAACTGTAATTCTTCCAACAGTTCTTTTGCCTTTTGTAACTGTCTTGCATAACCATTTCTTTCCTTGGTAACTTGTGCTAGTTGGTTTTTCAATTCATTGTAACGAAAAGAATCCGACTGACGACCTTCTCTACGAAAAGAAGAAACTACTTTGGCATCGTCAGTAACAAAAGCAATATCAGTAAACTCGTCATCGGTTTCCTTGGATGGTGGTTGGGTCCTATAAACTGAAGTTTGTGTATTGTTGTCAGTTTCAGTATACTTTGAGCTTGTGTTGTTTTCCAAAGAATTATTATTTTGAAGAGTGGCACCATATTTTTCTGAATGTTGGTGAAGAGACGAAGGTGGCAACGAAGGAGTTGAGTCATTTTCGTCATCTTCCCATTCCGAACTTTCCAAAGCTACCTTTCGTGAATAGTTGGCAACATTCTCATCAAATGACTCCAAAAAGTCTTCCGCTTTCTTAAGTGTTCGTTGAATAAACGACATTCAAGTGGGATTGTCTCTGTTTTTGGATAATCGACAGCAGCCAAGTTGGAATTTCATCGAGTTGGTCACATAAAGAAGTTGAGATTCTTGTATCCACACAACTACGGGAATAACTCCAAGAGAGATATTCCAAACAATAGAATAGATCTTCCTAACAACGAATTGCTTTATACGTTTGACTTTTCATATGTAAATAAAGAATGAACGTTTCCTTCCAACTGAGCTGCCGGAGTACGAAGCTGCATACGTAACTTTCCTTGATCAATGTATTCATGCAACTGTTCAATACTCAACACGCCCATATCTTGAAACCCGTGACGAACACCACTTAACAAATAAGGAACATATCTTTTGATACTTCCTTTATCAATGACTGCTCCACTAACACCCTGGGCTACTTTTACACGATCGTCTTCAGAAAAATAACGAAGTGCAGAGCCTTTTTTCATAGCTTCAGCTGAGCCCATGCCACGATATCGTTTAAGACGAATGCCATCCTTGTAGAAATATTCTCCAGGAGCTTCTTCCGTTCCAGCCAACATACTTCCTAACATCACAGTAGATGCACCACAACAAAGTCCTTTGATAATATGGCCAATCGAAGATACTCCTCCATCGGCTATACAGGGAATATGATACTGCTTACACACTCGAGAGACCTTTGGATAACCAATCATAAAAAGCATCATCAAAATATAATCAATATACCTTATAGACTGCCGTCGCCTGCGGCCTTCCACAGGCCATCACTTCTTGAGTAGTACAAATAGAACCACAACCCATACCAACACGAATGGCATCAGCACCAGCTTGAATTAGATGATAAGCTTGACTCTGAGTAGCAACATTGCCACAAATAACTTCTAAGCTTGGATACTTGGTCTTGATATATCTTAGCATCTCCAACTGAAATATCGAGTCGCCTTGTGATGAATCTAACACAATACAATCAACTCCAACTTCTATCAAAGACTCCAACCGCTCTCGATCTTCATGACGAGTACCAATAGCAGCAGCACAAAGTAACTTTTTGTTCTTCACATCTTTACTGGCTTCTGGAAAATCCCTATTCTTTGTTAAATCTGTCCTGGAAACCAGACCTACTAAGCAACCATCGCAATCAACAATAGGCAATTTTCCCTTTTTGGAAACTTTTAAAGTCTCATTGGCTTGATCTAACGTGCATCCTTGAGGTGCAGTTACCAATTCTGACGTCATCACTTCCGATAAAGGCGTAGTCCAATCTTTCACAAACTCTACATCTCTCTTGGTTACTATTCCCAAGAGTCGACTTCCCATTCTACCATCTTCCGTAATAGGAATGCCCATGAATCCGTACTTTTTCTTCAACTCATATGCATCAGCAACAGTATGAAACGGTGCCAGGGTTTTTGGATCAGTGATAAAACCATTTTCAAAGCGCTTGACTCTTTCTACTTCTTTCTTTTGTTCCTTTACAGAATTGTTGCAGTGAATAACTCCAATACCACCTTGAAGTGCCATTGCAATTGCCTTTCTTAACGGTTAACAAAGGAAAACTCACTCGGAAAACTTTGCAATTAAATACCATTTCACTTTCAGTTACAGTGTCCATAGGAGAGCTGACCAAAGGTGCATTCAAAGTTATACTCTTTGTCAATTTCGTAGTCAAATTAACTTGGTCGTGTTTGAAATATATATGTCCGGGAAGCAAAATAAAATCATTGTAGGAATACCCGTAACAGTTCTACCAAAGCAAACCGTTCATAAAACCACTGCAATACAAGTAAGTTTCTTACTTGAGGATTATCGAAAACTTGAGCTGCAGTTGCACCGTCCTTGAAAGGAAAGAGTTCTTCTTCACTATATAGCAAAGTACTTTCCGCACCGTTGGCAATCGGCGACATTCCTCACTCTATCAACAATAACAATCCCAACTAGCCAAGATGCATTCAAGTAAAACGACGACTCGTTACGTCATCAAGTCCATAGCGTGAGACAAACAACTCATGCACTGAACGAAACGAGTTTTGTTTGTTTTCCTTTCGTGAACAAAATAAATTCACAAAGGACTCGTGCATATATAGTCCAAGTTGCATTTTTCTACACAGTTGCATCCAAAAATGGCGCCAAAAAGTGACCTATTCCGTTCTATGCTTTGATTGATGAGAGAGAAGATAGAATAGAAAATTTTGGAAAAAGTCACAAACAGACTTTATTCAATAGTCTTTCGATTTCCCATATAACTTTGAAGTGGTTCTGGAATAAGAATTTTACCATTAGGAAGCTGAAAATTTTCTAAAATGGTAATGATCATACGAGGTATAGCACAAGCTGTAGCATTCAAGGTATGAACATAATGAATATCGCCTTGTTTGTCACGATAACGAATATTTAACCTCCTCGACTGATAATCAGTACAATTAGATGCACTGCTTATTTCACCAAAACTACTTCTTCCAGGCATCCAAGCTTCTACATCCAATTTCCGATAGGCAGGATTTCCCAAGTCTTGTGAAGGCATATCCAACACACGATAAGAAAACCCTAAAGAAGAAAACATTTCCTAATCATCATATTTGTCATAATAGCGTCATCTCACAAACAACATATGCTCTCCATTTTACATACCATTTGAATATTCAAAAGTTCTTCAAGGATAACGTCACTCTGACATGGATTACACAAGACAAACATTTCCACCTTTGAAAATTGATGAACTCTGTACAGTCCTTTTGAAGCCTGACCAGCAGAACCAACTTCTTTTCGAAAACAATGACCAAACGCAACCATACGTATAGGAAGACTTTGTTCATCCAAAATTCGGTTCATATAATAACCCGCAAGTGGAATTTCTGCAGTTCCAACCAAGCAGAGATCACTCTCTTCCACTCGATATATCTGTGATGCTTCACCACGTGGCTGAAACCCACATGCTTGAACAACTTCTGTCCTTACCAAGTCTGGAGTAGATAAGGGCGTAAAACCTTTGGATACGACATGGTTCAATGACCAGTTGATTAGAGCGACTTCCAATAAGGCAGCAGCATTTTTTAAATAATAAAACTTCTGTCCACTAACTTTTGCTGCACTTTCAAAATCTGCAAGGTCTAGACTTTCTGTAATCAGTAGATGATTGTACTTTTGTTCCGACTGAGCTGAATGAGTTGGAGGAACAACTTGTAAAACACGAGCTTGTTCTTCATTTCCTATAGGAACTTTAGGATGTGTCAGATTGGGTACTTTGCTAGCCTCGAGAAACAATGCTTCTTCTATTGTTTCCAATTGCTTTTCCAATTCGGCAACTTGTGCCTTTAGTATCTTTCCCCGCTCTTTATAGAGATTGCTTTCTTCTGCCAAAGAAGTATTGGCTATATTTTTGAGTCTTTCTGCTACTTGATTTCTTTCTTTTCTGAGTTGTTGGATGCGGGAGATGAGTTCGCACTGTTTATTATACAGAGACTTTATACCATCCAGGTCTATTTGTAAACCTCTATTGCGGATATTTTCTCTGTATAACTCCAGGTGATCACAAAAGTATTTAAAATCTAGAATATTTCTAGTTGGAGCACTCTTGGCAGAGTTGACTGTCTTTTCTGTCACACAATACCAAAGGGGAGAAGGAGTTGTTCGTTTTCTAGTCCAGAAACGACAAATATGGTAACGAGTGCATCCGTAGATTGTTCTCTTTTCAACAAGTGAAAAGTATTTTGGAGAAGAGCTGCGAACCATGAAAGAAGAATAGGAAGATCCATGAAAAGAAATCACAAACATTCAAATACGTAATTTCAGTTGCCAAAATAAGGACGAACGATGGAAGAAGATTCTGTAGAAAACAACTATACATTTTGAAAACTTGTAATAGATATGGAAAAATAATATAGTAAGAGAGCTCAAGTAGACAATTAGATATATGGACAATATGCGATGATGGCTTTCGATGATGATGGCTTGTCGGAGGAAATGTCTAAAAAGCAATCCATGCTGGAAACCTTTGACAACCTGTCTTGCAAAGGTTCACTTGTTTCAACGTTGTATTTCCACTCACACTGTACTGTTACAACAGTTTCGAGAAGAGTGGTTGAGGTTTTTAGTGTGCCCCGTCTCCAAACAACCTCTTCGTTATGACTCGGTAGGTTGAAACTCTGTAGATGAATGTACAAATAGCATACTTTCAATGATATAGAAAAAGAATGAACTGGTCAATGATTCCTTGTTCATCCGATACCCAGTAGGTGGAACCCAAAACCTTTTTGTTCTAACCAAAGTGCCATGGTAGATTCGTGACGGTATACCGCTATTAACTCCTTGGGATGGAAACAAAGAAACGGAGCAAATATCAATAGAAACTTCACAGAGAAAAGTTTAAATGTCATATTGGTTGACCCAACAAGTGGCCAAGTTGTAGTACAAAATATGGACAAGAGTCACACCTCAACTGCATAGTATGATTGAATTGTTGTCTTTTATTCCATTTTGGTTGTATTGACAAGAATGAAGAAAAGGAATGTCACTTGTGGAAAAGAATAGCTTTATCCGTCTAGTATCTTCACAACCTTACGTTGCTCAGTTACAAATCAAAAAAAGTGGAACAAGACCTTCGTTTCATAATAAATGGCCACAAACTAGTACTGGGTTTCCTGAACTGGACAAAGCTTTAGGAGGCGGCATTCCTATCGGTTCTTTATGGGTTCTGTTGGAAGACGAACCCACTCACTTGTACCAGTAGGTATTGTTCAACTCCACAGAATAGATAGTAACGTATTACATAGATCTATTTTAAATGTATTTATGGCTCAAGGTTTGGCACATAAGCATACTTTGGCTTTGGCTTCAGCAGACGAACAACCCTCTCAAGTTATCATGAACCTTCCCAAAAGAAGGAATTTCGTGGTTACTGAAAAGAGTAAAATGGACTCCAACACCTCATCCTTAAAAATTGCTTGGCGTTATGCTCAACAACCAAACAGGGATCAAGTACAGGAAACTTCAACAGAGTCCTTGTTGTCTGGTCAAGCTTATTCCCATTCCTTCGACTTGACCGAACAGGAAGATCCAAAGCAACTTGAAAAGGCTTTAGTTTCCACTTTTGGTGATACTTGTTATACTTACGACGCATTGTTGAATCATATGAAAGAACATATATTGCATAGTGAAGAGCGTGGATTCATGAGTAGATTGGTTATCCGTTCATTTGCCTCGCATTTTTGGCAGGAAGCCTCTTATCAACAACTTGTACAATTTCTGTTATATCTCCGACATATCATTAGGAAGAGTGTAGAAGGCTGTGTAGGAATAATATCTGTATCCAAATTTTCTCTTGAGCAATTTCCCTTTTTGAAAGCCGCCTTATTTCATCTTGGTGACATCGTTTTGGACGTGGACTCATGCCAAGGTCGAGGTACCATGGAGGTAAGATGTGATATTATTCAAAAGATATGATAATGAAATCTCATAGTTGGGACTGGGCAACTTTCATGCGGTGGCTAATATATACAAATATCCACGTATAGGAGGTTTTCATTTGTTCAGACCACCTTGTTCGACTTTTGTATTAAAGAGAAAGAGAAGGTCGATAGAATGGCAGGTGGCATATTCTTCTCCAGAAGAAGAAAACGAAAATGTGAGAAGTTTTGAAACTGGCAAAACTTTACAACAACATCACGTAGACTTTTAATAAACACCCATGGCGCTTTTTTTTACCCGCCAAAATTTTCCTATGAAATTTTTTCTTGGGGGATGACTTGAAAAAGTAGTCTCTTGCAAAGAATGCTTGTCACTCGTTCCAAGTTTTCAGACGTATGGAATTTGTTGAGAAAGCATTGCTTAAGGAATAACCAACCAGTGCTCGTATTTGTTACCAGTTCAGTCGACGCTTTGTGCAGTTGCAAGATCCTGACAGAATTGTTAAAGTGTGATTTTATTTCTTTCCAAGTATATCCCGTGTTTGGTTACAACCACTTGAAACAATTATTTTTAGAACTAGAAGAAAACAGAACCCAGTGGGAGTTTTCTCTTTTCATAGAATTGGGAGCAACAGTCGATTTGTTGCAACTTTTGCACTGGAAAGAAACTGAAATATCCAAATATCTATTCGTCTGGGATACCCAAAGACCTTATCATTTACGCAATTTGGATAGCAGAAACATATTTTTGTTTGATAGGCATAGTCAAGAATCTTGGGCAAAACAAGTGAAGACGTTACCTTTTGTCGGATTAGAGAATGAATACGGTTTAGTACTGCAGCCAAGTGTTTTGGAAGAAACAACATTATATGAAGATAATGAAATCGATATAACCGATGCAGATGCCACTGCTTCTGTAGAATGGGACAATGAGTCTTGTGTTTCCCTTTCTTGGAAGTATTCGGAAGATGAAACTAGTCAGAGCTTTGAAGAACTATTATCACCAAATAACAATAGAATAACACAACACGGCTCGACAGATTCGGAAAACTCTGATCATAATTCAAAGCGTATAAGAGAAGCATTGCTGTATTATGCAAAGCCCGAGTGGGATGCTTGTTCATCTTCTATTTTAACTTATGTGCTTGCAAGAGATATCAATCAGGGCACTATTTCTCATTTATGGTTGGCTATATTAGGATTGACTGATC
Source organism: Galdieria partita (assembly GCA_025991245.1). NCBI lineage: Eukaryota > Rhodophyta > Bangiophyceae > Galdieriales > Galdieriaceae > Galdieria > Galdieria partita. Next base: position 59,149 of record BQMJ01000077.1, read on the forward strand.
ATTTGTTGGATAGTCGTATTTTGAGGAGAGACTATGAAATGCAAATATCATTTTTGCGAACGGAATTGGAAAGATATCAGTCCACAACAACAGTGACAGAAGATTTATCTCATATAGGAATGCTTTCTACCAGTAGTAATAATTGGGACAAGGAAAATGAAAGGAATGATCATGGCAGCAAGTCTCGCATACTTTATAGTATTGAATGGAAACTTGAACTCATGCGACTTTGGACGTTCTATGATTCGTTGATGCATAGTTGTTTGTTTGTTAGTCATCTTGCTACTTGGAAGCAGCAAGGTCAACGTGATATTTTGGAGTTGTTGGCAATATTAGGAATACCTTTAAAGGATGCCAAACAGACATGGAATCATATGGACGTGAGATGTAAACGGTTATTACAATCCAAGTTTTCGTAAGTGTTGTTCTTTTCCTACTTGAACAAGAAGACGAGAGAAATGAATAGAGTTGCATGTCGTCATTTTGGAGTGCACGACATTTGTTTTCCTTCTTTTATAAGAATATTTGGAGATGGCAGTTGTTTTTCAGCCATGGATATGGTATTATGTATTCGTTCTTTATTTTTAGGTAAGTGAAAAGAGCATTTGAAAATGAAAAGAGTTGATGTTTCTTTTGACTAGGCGGCAATACAAGAGAGTCTATGGATGCATTTTGGAAGGCCTACGATTCACTTGTTGATTCCATTGTGCTTTTTGAAGGTTTACAAAGAGCCATCTATTTTCAAAGGTATTTGATAGAAGAAGTTGCTCAAGTAGCAGATAGACAACGCATACTTTCTTGTAAACATTTTCGATATATTCTGTGGAGAGAATGTTCGGTTCAGTTGAGATGCTTGTTGCTTTCACCGTTGTATAGATCGTTTTCTGTGATGATTGGTGAGACTGTACAACGAAGGAATATATTTTCATCTAAGAAGCCTTTATTATTTTTAGCAAGAGTCTCACCCGATGGTAAGTAACTTTTGGTTTTAGAGATTGAGTTCATTCAATATATATACATATGTGTGTGTGTGTGTGTGTATTTATTATGGTATATAGAATGGCAAGTTTGGTGTCTTGCTTTGATAGGCCATACTAGTACTGTATCCCCTTTCTTTCTTTATTTTCAACAGACGATTGTAGAGTTGCTTCCTCATGTAAGAATAGAACAAGGAAGACTAGTCTACTTTGTAGAAAATGGATATGAAAAGATTCTTTTAAGGAAATTGCAATCATTATAAAGGTCGCTCTTGAAAAACTCTTTCTCTCTCTCTCTCTCTCTATACGTGTTGGTTCAAGACTGAATTTGCTAATCAACACCCAATCAGGATTCGGATATCTGATATCTGACGATTCATGAATTTGCCGTCGGATCAGAATGAGATGGTCACTTCAACGTTGCATTCGTGTCACTCATGATCATATTGACCGTGAACAGTGAAGCAGTTGTGTGTCAACCAACTATGTTTGCTAATATTTTCAAAAAATTATCCATAGCACACCTATGCAGTCTTAGCGGCAGTGTACAAGTGAAAGGACACAGGGATGCAAATACAACTCCTTTTGAGTCAATCCTAGAGACTAGAAACAAGTCTGTTTGCAAGGAACGAGAAAAGACAGAGATTAAGGATGACAAGCCTCCATGTAAAAGAAACTTGGCACAAGTGGTGAGTAACAAAAATTATTCCAGACAATGCAAAGCTTGTAAGACGAAGAATACGGATCAGAACCTTTCTCATGGTGACGTCACTGGCTTGTCTCCTTATTATAGCAAGGGTAGGAAGGCACAACACGGAACTATTCAAATAGGATGTCGTCATACAAAGTCTACATGGAAACAACAAGACCAACTGAAAGTGAAACAAAGAAAAGAATTTTTCCTTGAACGAGAAAAAGAGTTGCAAGGAAAGATAAGTAGATTATTAGCTGATCGATCCTCTGCTTTGTATAATAGAGTCCAGTTGGGAGAGTTGGTCAACACAACTTGGCCAGATATCCAAGAAAGTGGTTTAACAAGTCAGTTGCCTATATTGGAAAAGAGTGCTTGGAATTTACTGAAGAGAGATCGTCATCCTATTGTACGTCGAGTATCTCCTGGAACACTGTCACAGTTGCCGACTCTGTTAGTGCAGGAAAGAAGAAATATGCAAAAAAAGGCCTCCAAAAGAAGAATAGCAGACTTGCATAGGAAAAGATTGGAGTTGGTTAAGTGGAACTGTAAAATATTGGAATTGTTATGGAAGCAATATCATGGTTAAAATGGGCTAGATAATATATATATATTGGAAGAATCAGGTGTCTTGGGTCAAAATTCTAGTGCTTTCATGTATAAATATGTATTCTTTTGCATTATACTGTCATTTCTATTGTAGCTAACCCAGTCGAGAGGAACAATCCTTTGCTATGAAGCATTGTCCCTTATGACGAGCCCCATCAAGCGATTTTTCCGGAAGAAATCGTTTACCGACGGAAAAGGACAAATGGTGCTCCCCATTTTTCTTTTCAATGTCATGAGGAGGAGGAGAGAAGTGTTTGACGACTTTGGCAACGTCGCGTGTCACCCGCACGAGTTCCATTGATTGTGTAAACAAAAGTGAAGTATCCATATTCTTGTGAAAGACTTGGTTTGTGTAGTATAAGGAACATGGTTCAATCTCTGGAGTGATATTAGTGTGAACACCATGACAAACCATGAGTACAGACAATGGGGCATGATGCCAGAAAGTTCAAGTAATATTTCTATAGACAGGATTGTAAATAAGGAACAAGCTAACTACTGGGAAGACAAGTCTGCCAGGGCGGGGGAAAGCTATGGGAACAGTTCGACGGTCAGCCTAGAACACAACTTTCACAGTCTTCCCCCTATAAGCCACTTATGTGTTGGTTGTATTCAAAGATCACCACATATAACAGTAGAAGAACAAAATGGGTCTTATTTATTGAGTAACAATGGTTTAAAAGATAATATTCAGTATAGAGACAAGGTACAGAATAGTTTGGAAATGGGTACAAGTAGAGAGCTTTCCGTGTTTGAACAAGAAGTGAATAGGACACTGGAGGAGTATTCAAGGTCGGAAGAATATTCTAGTAGCCAAGGTACCTCCTCTTTGAATGATACTACTTGCAGTAAAGTGAGTCTCAAGTCTGACGAGAATAGCAAAGCCAAAAGACAACTGGCAAAAAAGTTATGGAGACAACGAGATCAGATGAAAAAGGAGGAAGAAAAACTTATCTTTCAAAAGAAAGAGCAGAGTTTTCAAGAGGCCATAATGGAGTGGGTTCAAACCCATGCTGACGAATGGAATGAAGAAAGGATCAGACTAGTTGCAAAGGAACTTTTTCAATATGAGACAGAGTCGAATAGAATAGAAGGAATGGAACATATGCCAGTTTTACAAGGAAGTGCTTTTGACTTGATTACCAAACAGAGACATCGTATACAAAAGCGTTTGCCTCCAGGGTCATTAGAACAGCTGCCAGAAGAAGAAGTTAAAAGGAGAAGAAATGAACAAAAGTCAGCATCTAAGTGGAGAGCTATGCAGTTACAAACGGAGAAAATGCACTTGTTACGTTGGAACTGTCGTTTATTGGAAGAATTGTATAAGTATATGAGAAGGTCTAGTGAGGTACTTTGAAAAGTCTCTCTTGTCATACTATGATTCTATGTAACCCTTGTCTCGTTGGCCCATCAGATAAAAATGGAGTGGACTTACTTCATATTGTGACCATCCAATCATTCCAAAGAATCTCAATTCACTTTGCAATCGAGCAGAAATTTCCAACCATAGGATTCAACATGAAGGTGCGGCTATTTCTTCCTCAACCAGAGAAGAAAAGGCCCTTGACAAGCTTCCCAAGAAGAAATTGTGGGAAACCCAAGTTGACAAGTTTGTGAGAACACAATGTCGAAAAACAATAGTTTGGCTCACTTTGAACCTGTTAATCTATATGAATTTGAAGCTTTGGCAAAGTTAAAGTTGCCAAAAATGGCAAGTAGATAAATCTCAGTGTTTTGGTAGGTACTAAGGAAAGAAGATAGGTTTATGATTATTACTGCTCTGGAGCAGATGATCAATATACACTTCAAGACAATATAGAAGCCTTTAAAAGACTTCGGTTGATTCCTAGAGTTTTGATAGATATTTCTGCGCAAGATATTTCCACAACCATATTGGGGGTTCCTTCCAGTTTTCCGCTCATCATTGCACCTACTGCTATGCAAAGGATGGTATGTTAACTGAGATTGTATTGAACAAACGTGAGTAATTGTAATTGTTTCTAGGCACACCATGAAGGTGAATGTGCAACTGCAAGAGCAGCAGCAAAGAATGGAGTCATTATGACCTTATCTTCTTGGTCAACTACAAATATTGAAGACGTGGCTAAAGCTGCACCTAGAGCACCTCGTTGGTTTCAACTTTACGTTTATAAAGATAGAGACGTGACAGCCAAGCTTGTTCGTCGTGCAGAAAAGGCAGGTTATTTGGCTATTGCTCTTACGGTAGACACTCCTCGGCTAGGAAGAAGAGAGGCTGATATTCACAACAAATTTTCGTTACCTTCTCACCTAACTATGGCCAACTTTACGAATGATGATGGAGAAAAGAGTCATATGGAAAAGGGCTCAGGTTCCGGTCTTGCAGCTTATGTAGCTTCCTTGATTGATCGTTCCCTTTCATGGAAAGACATTGCGTGGTTGAAGAGTATTACTCGTTTACCTATTCTCGTTAAAGGAATTGTAACAAGAGCAGATGCAGAGATTGCCGTTCGTAATGGAGTAGCTGGTATTATTGTGAGTAATCATGGAGCAAGGCAATTGGATACCTCTTTGGCTACTATTGATTGCCTAGAAGAAGTTGTTGCAGGAGCACAAGGCAAAGTACCTGTATTTGTAGATTCCGGAATTCGTCGTGGCACAGATATTGTGAAAAGTTTGGCTCTTGGAGCCCAAGCAGTGCAAATTGGTCGTGGTGTTTTATGGGGTTTAGCAGTAGGTGGAGAAGAAGGTGTAGATCGAGTTTTAAAATTGCTTCGAGATGAGTTTGAGTTGGCACTTGGATTATGTGGTTGTCGAACTGTTAAAGATATTCGTAGAGATATGGTAGTTCGAACTAGTGAATTGTCTTTTGGTTTGACTCAATCCAATGGCCATCTTCATGGAATGAGTAACTATAGTAATCATTCTCGTTTATAAATCAATCATGGTTTGGTGAGAAAGAGTATTTTAAGGAATTTGTCTGTTTCCAAAAATAGAAACAACCACTTCCATGAGGGTCCGTTCTATTGCCCTCTTGTTGAGAGAGAGAGAGAGAGAAGAAGATGTGAATGGATGGATACATTATTTATAGGCAGCGATTGTTGGTGGAATCGAAAGAGCAAGTTTTGTACCCACCCAGTTTGTTTTCGTAGAGTTTTGGCGAGGAATTCTTCCATACTTACTATAAACAGATATCGTGCTTCAGTTCCTTTTCTATTGGTTGCAACTAGTTCAGGAGAATGGTTGGGTCATACGGTCCAGTTGAACGTACAAGTTCCTCAATATTTGGCTTTCGATATTTACTCTGATCTGGAAAAAATGCCCAGTTGGTCTCCTTGGTTACGTAGTGTACAAGTTGATCCCAAGCAACCAGAAATAGCTACTTGGAACTTATCAGCGCGTGGTTTGAGTGTCAGTTGGCGTTCAAGAAATACTCGAGTACAACGTCCCCATATTATTGCCTGGGAAAGTTTGGAAGGGTTACCGAATAGAGGCTCCGTTCAATTTCAAAAGAAAGGAGATGAGTGCACTCAAGTAGAGTTAACAGTGGAATACAAGGTGCCTCGTTTCTTAAAAGTCATACTTAGCAACTCTTTTGTTGGAAAGTTTGTTGAACGTACTTTATTGGAAGATTTGAAAAGATTCCGATTGTACGCTTTGCAGGAATATGCAGCTCAGAAAAGAACTGTGAAAAATGAAGCAACCAATGAATGATGATATGAAGAAAGACAGACTTGTACTTTCTTGTTGTCTTTTGCAATCACTCAAACTCTTTTTATATGAGTCCTAAGCCAACTACATCTTCCCTTATGTTGTAGGCTCGAGTGATGACTTGATCCATATCCACTGCAGGAAGATTCTGCAAATAACCTAGACACAAAATATGCTTATACCATGATCGATTTACAAGTCTCTTCTTACCTTTCAACTCAAGTCCATCCAACTCTAACAATTCTTCTTGAAGCATATCCATAACTGCCAAACAAACATAACTATGCAAACTTAAACCCTACAACTACACTTGATATCCTATTCTCCTCCTATCTTCCTACTCTCTCTCTTACCTCTTCTGAAGCAAAATAGGTATCCCAAAGTCTCAAAACACATTCCATAGGAAGTTCACGTGATAACAAGTTTCGAATCCAACTGGGAATCCAATCAAAAGGTTCCAATTCTTCACTTTCAAAGAATTCACAAAGTTCAGGTTGCAATGTTCGAAAAAGCATCATAAAATTAGCTACAGCCGCGTTTTGTGTTTTCATACAACGAACAATCTCGTGCTTTTTCATAAGAGATTGAAAACAGTAAAAACTGTCAACTTCGTTCAGCTCAAATACCGTAACAAACGGCGCCAAAATGGAAACCTGAAAAGATCGCTCTCTCTTCATACTCAAATATTCCAAGTCGTAGAGTAACTTACCAACACAGAATCATATTCAAAATTCTCTTCTGATACTAAAAAAGCGCCAATAATGTTAGAGAATATATTTTGTAACGTTTCCTCAGCAAATTTGCTAAGAGAGTTGCTACGGAAAGCATTGCGACTGGTTCGTCTTTTCACTTCATTCCTAACTCTTCTCATTAGTTCATCGTCTTGGGATGCTTTCGAGCGAAGTTCATTGTACTCCAAAGTCATCTGACGTCTCATGGTTAGTTCCTCACTCCTATCTGGCTTTGTCACGTTCAATAGAAACTTCCACACTTCACCCCGAACCTATTTTCATCATATATCGATTCTGCTGCCAAGTAAGACCATCAACTTACCTCGATTGGAATACCGAGAACAGCAGCTTCTCTCAAGCTCTTTATATCCACAAAGGATTCTCCTTCCATCCAGTTTCGAAATCTGGCAACTTCCAAGTCTCCACTTAGACAATTTGACAGAGAAGCACCTTCTTGACTCCAGTGTTCTTGGGACTCTTCGCTAGAACCCGAGATGGGGGTCCTCTGTAAAGCTTCGCTGTCCCACCCACCCGAATCAATTGCAGCTAGTTTTGGTTTCGCCTCTTCTTCAGAACGATGATCCTCAAACGAAGCGTACAAATCTTTGCTGGGCACTTGTTCACTGGAATAAGATCTCACGGTGGGGCCTTGAGCACAATTGAAGGTAGAAGACTGAGAGTTGAGCATAGTTGTTTCAAGGGGTCTGAAAATGAGCTGATGAAATAGATAATACGCTACTCTATTGAATGCTATGTGGAGACGAACAGAGAACTGCTACAAAGTGAATAACTTTCCATGAAGCAAACCACAAAGTACGCAAACGGTGACTTTTCTGTTCCCCAACAAACAATCCACGAAACGAGAATCCACAACCCGATTGACATCGTCCACATCGTGTTGTGCTCTTAAAAGCTTGTGAAGCTTAACCGTTTATAAAGTGGACAGTTGAAATAGACTTTCTTGGCTTCAAGTGAAAGTGTGGTATGAATCTAGCTCCATATATTCTGGTTACATGGTCTTGGTGCTTTTGGTTTCTAGAAACTTTTTACAAAATAAAGAATATCAAACAGTAAGAGAGAGGATATAGTTGTTTGCTTGCCATATGGTTCAACATTTGAGCAACCGATGGACATTGGCTATCTTCTATAATGAAGAATGAAAGGCTTTAGAGAATAACCCCATGGGCTGGAATATTTTGACAAGAAAGACCTCAACTAGCAGCACAGTATCTAATGAACAGCAATAGTAATCATGATAAACTTGCAAAGGTTGAAAATGTCCGAGTTGAAAGGCTTTGAAGAACAGGTCGTCTCTCAAGTTTCTTTGAAGAAAGCCCAAATGGGTTCGGAGTTTTCAAACGAATAAACGATTTTCATCCGTTGCAATTTCCATCGATTTTCATTTTCCAAATTTAAATTTTTGGCGCTCTTTCCAAAAAGTGGTTTGCTATGGAAGGCGCTCAAGAAACAAGCTTTTCTACTTGTAGTTTTATTCCAAAAGAACTATCCGCCGAAGAACTTTCAGAATCCGACTTTATTACTAACGGTTTGTTTACAGAAAACGACAAAGATGCTGTTTCGCTCTCTTCCAATAGCAAGGAAACAAGCGGGTCATCCTCCAATCAAAGTATTCAAAACCACGAAATAGTGTCCTACCAAGACAAGTCTACGGAAGAGAATTCAAAGATGTCAAGTGATGGAGAATTTCTCGGCTCTAATGAGTATATCTTTCAAGACTTGTTTACTGGTAAAAGGGCTCTGACATCGGAAGAGTTTGCCGAAAAAATTTTGTACTTAACAGACCTTATTACAAGAGAAAGAGAAGAAAAATATAAATTACAAAAGAAAGTTAGAACACTTGCAGAAGAAAAGAGACTTCAAAACTATGACTTGGAAGAATTGAGAGATGAACTTGTCCACTGTAGGAAAGAAAAACAGAATTACTATAGACAAGTTGAAATGCTACAGCAAGAAAAGTTGTTCTTCAAGTCAAGGCTAGATGAGCAAATCGAAAAAGGCTCCCAAGATTCAGACAGTCATTGGAATCTACAGAATGAGATTCGAGATTTGCAAATGAAACTGCAAGAAATGGAGCACGAAGTAAAGGAAACCAGTAACTATGCAGCCAATTTAAAAATAAAATTGGACAGAAAATCTGAGGAAGTAGTTCAACTCAAGGCTAAGGAGCAAACTTACCATGAAAGAGAAGAAACTTTGAGAAAAGAACGCGACGCTCTTATTCGATCCAATGCAGAGGCAGTACAAACTGTAGAGCAATTGAGACATACCTGGAACTCTGTACAAGAACAGCTTCGAATGGAAGTTTCGAGACGAAAGAAACAAGAGAGTGAATACAGGCAATGTGTACAAGAGATGGAACAAAAGTCTCGAAAACTGAAGGAGGAAAACGAAAACTTTCAATTCGCTTTGCAAAATTTAGAAAACTTATTAGAGGAGAAACAATTGGCTTGTGAGAATAACCAACAATTGATTGACAACTACGAGACACAGATTGTCTCTTTCAATGAGGAATTGAGACATCTAAAGGAAATACGAAACTCTTTACAGCAAAGAGTCATCGAAACGACAGAACAATTGCAAGAACGAGATGACGTTATTGAAAGGTTGAACACAACTCTTGAGAACAAAAGTAGACGCTGTAAAGACCTCGAGAAAACTACTCAGTCCCTCCAAGAACGTCAAGATGATCTCTTAAACAAGATTAGAGTTCTACAAGAAGATTGTCAGAGACTGAAAAAGGAAAAGGAACACTTGAGTGAATTACGAGAACGAGCAAGTGCCGAAGCTGAATCTTATGCGACGCAGTTGAATTCAGTTGAAGAACAACGTCGTAAACTAGAGGAACAAATTCAACACTTGCAAAGCTTACTTCAAAGATCGCGTGTAGAGGAAGAAAAGTTGAGGATCAAGTGTGAGAATCAGAAACAGTTGTTGGAAGAATATGAAAGACAACTGGAAAAGAACTCAAGTTTACAGGAATCTGCAATATTTCAACAAATTTGTGACTTGCTCGATCAGAAACTTCCAAAACTCAATGACAGCGGTGAACAAAAGTCGGTAATATTACAGCTAGCAGACAAAGTACAGCAACTTTGTGACGAAAAGGAAGAAATGATTGCTATTATTGATCATATGAAACAGGAACTTGACGCTAACAAGAAAGTAGAAGAGCAATGTGGAGAAAGAGATTTCAATGACTTGAAAGACTTGTTGGAACAAAAGGAGAGGGAAATTTCTCATCTTGAGGCTCGTTTGCAACAAACCAGCGAAGAAAAGACGTTTGCCGAAAATGAACTACGACTTTTGCAAAAGGAAATAGAACAGATTCGTGGATACAATAGCCTCAATTTTGACAAGAGTGAACTTTCTTCGGGGAAACTTTCGAGTTCTTTTTCAGAACAGTCTCTGCAGAAAGTTCTCAAAGCTTTTGATAATTTGGTGCATGAAAAGAAGATTTTATCTCACAAGAACAAAGAGTTAAACGAACGGCTACGAGTAACGTTGGAATCTCGTGAACTTGACGAAGAAACGACTCGCTCGTTATTAAAGGAAAGCCAAACTATACAGCAACAGCTTTGTGGTATTATTTCTGCGCACGAGTCTGTTCTCAATGAAATGAAGGATGAACCAGTGTCTCCTTATCCACTTGTTTATAAGGATGTCGAGGAGGACAAAGAGAATAAGGACATGAACAGTTCCATTGTTTCTACCTGTGATGAGCCTCTTATTCGAGCAATGAACACACATATCTTTCAACTTCGAAATATGTGGTTGCATGAACTTGAGAACAATGCCGAGCTGCGCAGTATTATTGTTGAATTGCATCAAAAGAAGAAAGCAGGTGAGAATGTTTGTCATCGTGGAGTTCAATGCTTCGAATCTGGAATGAAGAATGCACAAGTGATTGGCCTTGATGATGATTCTAGTGGCAAATGGATGGAAACTATCGATGACTTGAAGAATAGAAATTCCTGTTTAGTGCAAAATTTGGAAGAGTACAAAATGAAGCTGGAAGAGTCTTCCAATCTCCTTGTGGATTTGCGTAGCACTTGGCATTCATGGGTAACGAGATTGTACGAATTGTTGCCATTCAAAGAAGCAGTGGAAGATGAAAACAATGTGGAGCGTATTTGTTTGCAAATTTTCAATTATTTGAAATTCACAGTTCGTAAGTTTCATTCGTTTTCTGTAGAAATCGAAAATTTGGAAAAAGAAAATGAGCGTATCAACGACTGTGTGATGAACCTGAAAACGCAAAAATCTCTCTTTCTTTATACTCTGGAGAAGAATAATAACGTGGCTTGCCTTCAAGTTACTACGTATTTTTCTCAACCCAAGGAACGTTTAAAAACCTATTTGGTTACGTTGTTGGGTATGTGGAGACTTTGTTCTTTGTTGGATAGCGAGAAAAGTGGAGTTGAAGCACCTTGCAAGAATTGGTATTATTTACAAGCACCGCAATGTGCAAAGAGTTTTGATAATAAGAAGGAAATGGAAAATGTTATGAATACGGCATTGGTACCACGATTGCAAAGTGAAATTGCTCAAAAGAACAAAGTCATTCATCAGTTGGAAAGAAGAATTGCAGCTCTTCAAGAAAAGAGACGCCCAGAACATGGTGAAAATGATAGCAGTGAGATTCCATACAAATCATTGAGAATGATGTTGGAGGAGAAGGACGCTAAACTAAAACAGGGACAACTGAATATCGATCGACTTAAAGCCCAGAGAGAGAAACTGCAACTTCAAATAACTAACATATCCAAGGAACTTGAAACTCTTGCTGCATCAGAAAGTAGAGAGCGTTTTGCTAAGGAATCAGCTGAATCTCGAATACAGTTAATGAATAAGAAACTGCAAACTGAAATGAAAAAAGTCGAAGCATTGAAAAAAGAAATATATGAAAGAGAGAAGAAATTCCAAGATACGATAGCTCAACTATTGGCGAAGACGGAAGAATCTTTCTCGTCGGAGTATGGAAGTACAGGTGGCCTTCGACAGTCACCTCGCTTTAGTCCATCATTCAATTCTCCTCCAGTGAAGGAATCGAGTTCTATGAAAAAGAAGAAGAGTCCTAAAAGCGGTTCACAAAAAGATGAAGAAGCCACTAGAAAGCTACAAGGCTCCTCTCTTATTTCACAATTTCATCAGGTTTCGGACTCCAAAACATCCCAAGGTGGTAAGAATAGTCCTTCAACTCATAAGAGTCTAGTTGATCACATTCTTTCGTCAGCCGAGGCAAGTCTAGCCAAGGCAAAGAAAGATGAGTCGACAGAAGAGTCTGTTCAAGAACTACGTGAGCACATTCAAGAACTTCGCAATGCTTCTATGAAACTCATGTCAAAATCGACAGTCTAGTTGTTGCATTATACTCCATTTGTTTTGGTTCATTTCCAATAAAAATGATTGTAGCAAGTTTTATTGAGTTTCGCGTTGTCGTGCAATCACTTGTAATGGGTCAGACACCTTTTTCGCAGCTGCCATAGATGAAAGAAAGGCGTTGTAACCCAAAGCAATCACGTTGATGTACAAAACCCGTTGTGAATCAGGAACAAACCTAAAATTGAAAATATGTGCCGCTGGCCATACCAACCAGTTCACCTTTAAAGTAGGCCACAACTTGTGTTGTATTTCAGGCACGATGTCTCCCCAGTTACCTTCAGCTGCCTTCAAATAAGCAAAAAAGACACTAGTGAAAACAGGTGCCCACAAAAGTTGATCCATCAAAGTTTTCGATACAACTGCACGAAAAGACTTGGGTGCTGTGACGACGATGTGCTAAACGATACCTGAGCCTTTACAAAAAGCACAGGATTCAATCCATACCTTGTCTAAAAACTGATACCAGATATGGGACAGTGGACCGTGGATGACTAGACCGAATGAAGAAAAACGCAAAGTTCGCAACCCATCCCATGACTCACCCTTCCACATGAGAGGTAGCTGAGCAATCACGTCACCTAGCGCAAGCCCCACAGTAGACTAGACGAGTCAGTGTGAACGTGACGATGATAAGTGGAAATTACTGTGACAACTTTCACAGGCAGCGGTCGAGTTGCCAGTGCTCTGTTGTATCGAATCCATAAGCGTCCAACACTGTGTCGTAATCGATGCAACATGATTCAATGGTTCAATGAAATCATCGCGTCTTCCTCATACGATTGACAAATTGGGCCAATCTACTACGATGATTGGGTTCTTGTACCAGCTCCTCAGAAAGTCTCAGTAAAGTAAAGTATGACAAATCATATCCTTTACGACGACCCCAATCAGCTTTTCTTATGACTTCTTCATACTCCTCACTCTTTTCAAGTTCCAATGCTAAGATAATATGTATTCCATTGGTCAAGTAACTCGTCCAAGAAAATAATTTTCCCGTCTTACCGTTTTCAGCTGAATAGGAAATGGAATGATTAGCAGCAATGGCCCAAGTTTCTCTTACTAAACTTTCAGGAGAGCACATGGCTAGTTTGTCTTCCCATTCATCACGTTTCTCAAAGCAGGTGAATACCCATGTCGCATGGTACTTTTTCAACAATAAAGCCAATTGTTGATAGAAATGAAAATCATGCGAAACATAATAACCAGCAATTGCTTCCGCTGCTCGATAAGGAGTACGATAGAACCAATGAATTCCGGCAATCTTACAAGCTATTTCTACTTTTGAACTATCGACATGATTGTGAAATATATGGTGTGCTCTTTCCAGGATATGTTCGCCATGTGATAATAATTTGTTGGAATACCATTTCAAAAATATTTTTCCTGCAGTGGTTTCAGCAATTCCTTTGGGTTCCGCAAAGAAAAGTGTCTGCCATGGCATCTCATTGTACCCCGTTCCACAAGTTTTATAACAAGGAAATAATGGATGATCTTTCTCTATTTGCGTATCATCATTTGAAGTGATATAATGTAAATAGTCTTGTTGCATAAGTTGGTCATAACATTGAAAGGCTCCCATTCCTGGAAACTTCCAACGAGACAATGCAAAGGAAGGATAACGTAATTCACCAGAAGGTCCCATACTAACCTGAATTTGAACAATATGAGTGCCTAACCATTCCGAGAATTGTACATAAAAGGCTCTCATAAAGTCTTCATACATCTCTAAAGCAGTTCTCAGACGGACTCCCTCAAAACAAGGAAAAACTTGGGCATGATCAGCACTAAGTGATAAGCACTCAAAACTCTTTTGACCATCTTCATCAGTATAAAAGATAAACTCGTGTTCTGTTGTCAACTGTCTTACAAAGGGAGGCAAAGAAATCACCACTTGGTCACCTTCAGACTCACCACAAGTATGGAACGACAAAACTGCTTGAATTTTCAAGCCTCTTTCTATTGCCAACTGCAATATAGGACGATAACTAGAAAAGTCATAACAACCAGGTGTAGGTTCACAGAGGGACCACCAGACGTCCAACATAATTCCTTCAACTCCAACTTTTACGAGTTGATCGAATTGCCAAGCCAACACATTGAGTGGAAGAAACGCACTATTCAAAGGACACATGACATATACTCGTGTTTCACCGTGAACGTCAGTCCACAAAGTCTTGAACCACTTCCGCCACATGGCCTTGAGTCAATTTCTCCACTTGAAGTGTTACGTAAAGATCCACGTTTCTGTAAAATCACCTCACAAGTACTAAAAATATTCCTTTATGTGAAAAAATTCGAAAACTTGTATATCCGTTCAATGAGATCCCTTCAACTCCCAAGGACAAGAGTCTTTTAATATTCTGATCAGAGCTTCTGCCCATATTGGTGAGGAATTCAAACATGGCACAAGGAAAAATTCTTCGCCTCCTGCTTCTAAGAAAGTTTCTTTACCTCGAATGCCAATTTCTTCCAAAGTCTCTAAACAATCGGCAATAAAGGATGGAACTACTACTCCAAGACGTTTGATACCACGCTGAGCCAAAGTAACTAAAACTTGATCCGTATATGGCTTTATCCATTCAACTCCAGCAGCAGCAAGCCTGCTCTGGAACGCAACAGTATAATTTGCTTCTGATAAGCCAAGTTTCTTGGATAATAGTCTCGCTGTTTCAAAAGATTGTGCTCGATAACAGTTACGATTGGCTTGAGTAATACGACCACAACAGTCTTCAAACTGAAGACAATGAATGCGAGTCTCGTCAGTCCGAATGCAATGCTTTTCAGGAACACCATGGAAACTGATCAACAAATGGTCGCACTTTTCCAAATTCTCTCCCAAATGCTTACGAATCATCTGAGCATACGCAGAAATATATGCATCATGATCATAAAATGCTGGAACGACATGAAGATAAGGAGTCGCATATACTTTGGAAGCCTCACGATAGGCAATCTCTATACAAGACCCCGTTGAGGAAGAAGCATACTGAGGAAATAGAGGTAACAATACTATTCTGTCAATTCCTCTCTGACGAAAATAAACAAGTGACTCAGGGATGGAAGGATCACTAAACTGCATGGCAACTCGAATGTCATAGTGCTCCTCTCCTAGTTTCTCTTGTAAACACTTGGCCATATCAAGACAATGGTAAATCAACGGAGAACCTCTTTCACTATCCCAAATATTAGAATACGCAGCGGCAGACTCTTTTGGACGTGTTCTCAATATAAACAAATTGAGAACTAGAAACCTTAAAACGGGATGCAAGTCGACCACTCTTCCATCACTTAAAAACCTTCTAAGATACTCTCGAACGTCGGAAACATCCAAAGAAGCTGGCGATCCCGTATTAATAAGTAGAACTCCGGTTCTTCCCTTGTGACGCAATTCAGAACTGCGAGAATCTGGACGCAAATGTTCTGAGAGCTTTCCATCTTGTGTGAAGGTAGTTATCTTAGAAGAGTTACTATAAGTTACAAAAGGTGCCACTTGCTCCATGTGCCACTTTTGTCTTCCATCTGTGTCGAGGAGTTTTCGCGAACTTGTAAGCCTTGCACGTTGTATAAACTGCGACAAGCCGTGAATGTAACGAAACTTGGCAGAATTTATTCTCATTACACATGAATTTCCCTTGCAATGTAAAAGTTTACAAGAATAGCCGACGAATAATAGCATAGCCTGCATTATGCACCTTACTTACTAAGGTGCCAAAAAGAGCCAAAAAAAGGCGCCAAGTGCTTTTTTCTTCCCGAGAACACAATGATCAGAGGCTGAAAAAATTGATTGAGAAATGGCGCAAGTTGAGAAACTTTCATCTTCCAAGTGCTTCGAAGGTTATGTTTGTCGCTATAGTCACGTTTCTTCCAGTCTGGGGAACTTGGAAGCAAAGTTTTCAGTATATTGGCCGCCAACAACCAAAGTAGCGGTAAGTGATTCCTGTTTGGGACGTGAATGAACAAAGCAAAGATTTCCTTTTGCTAGACTGAGAAACAGCCTATCCTCTATTGGTTGAGTGGATTGACTTGCACGGACGAAAACATGATGATGAAAGCAGGTGCTCAACGAATATGCAGTGAACTAGGCTTGATTCTGGTTTGTCCAGATACTTCTCCAAGAGGGTCAGGTATGGTCCACTAGTGTCGCCGCTCTTGTCTCAAGTTGTATTGTCAGGCATACCGGGCGAGGATGATGCATATGATTTTGGTACGGGTGCAGGTAATCGAACGTATTGGTTCGAGCTTCCAGTTTACTGGTTTTATAAGGTTTTTATGTCAATGCAACCACTCCAGGATATTCTCAATATTATAGAATGTTTGATTATGTGACCAAAGAGTTACCACAAGTTATGGAGAACAATTTTGGAGTGAAAAGTTCGAAGAAGAGTATTTTTGGTCACTCGATGGGTGGACATGGTGCTCTCATCTGTTCTTTAAAGCTCCCTGGTGAATACTGTTCAGTTTCTGCTTTTGCACCTATAAGTAATCCTGTAAGGAGAAACGTTTTATATTTATAGTTGGGTTTGATATTAGTTAGGTGCAATGTGACTGGGGGAAGAAGGCGTTTGGTGGTTATTTAGGTGCAGAAAATAAAGAATCCTGGCGAGATTACGATGCTACGGAACTTGTCAAAAAAGGTTGTCGATTTCCAAAGGAGATTCTAATTGATCAAGGAACGGAAGATAACTTTTACAAACAGAAGCAATTGTTACCGGAAAACTTTCAACAAGCTTGTCAATCAACAGGGCAACCAGTTGAATTGCGCTATCAAGAAGGTTATGACCACAGTTATTACTTTATTGCTACTTTTATAGAGGATCATATTCGGTTTCATGCCAAAGCTTTGTTGTCGTAGAAATGGAGATAAAAGATTTATTTGGTTATTCTAAAACAAAGCGTCATCCAATTAGTTGACAACATTGTTTGATTGATAATAGTAGCTGATCACTTTTCATGTAATTGACAACTTATGAGCAATGAATACAGGTATCCTTCTGCTGCTTTGTGGAACAGTTGCTCCCAGTATTGTAGTCACTGTAAAGACGCTGTTTTACAACTTGCTCTTATTAACAGTACAAGTGGTTGCCAACAAGGAAGGGAGTTTGTGGATTGGTTTCAACAAAGGCTGGGTGAAGAAAGAGTCTTTTTGATATCCTCCCAGCAACAAGTAAGAAATATATTGGAAATAAATATTTGTTGTAGCAATTGGAAGATATTCGTCTGTGGCGGTGATGGAACTTGTAATCTTGTTGTCCAAGTTTTACAGTTTTGTCCTTGGAACGTCTGTATGATACATATTCCTACTGGAACTGGAAATGAGTTGGCTCGTTCACTAGGTTGGGGAGGTTCCTGTGGTAATTTTATGCAGCTTCAACGGCTCGTAAACTATGTGGAAGTTGCAAAGATTGAGGCTATGGATGTCTGGAACGTTAGAGTACATACGTCTTATGAAGAGTCAAAAACCTTTCGTAAGCCTACTTGTATGATAGGCTTTCTAAGCTTAGGTATCGACGCACAAGTTGAGTTATGTTTCAATGAATCTAGATGGAGGAATCCTTCAAGTTATCAATATAAATGGTTAAATATAGCAAAATACGGATGGTATGGTTTACAGACTATGTGGAAATGGCTCCATATTGGCGGTATCTATGAATTTGTAGATTCGTTTGAAGTAGATAATATTCCTTTGAATATTCCTGCACACATTCAGTCTATCATTCTGTTGAATCTTCCAAGTTATGGAGCGGGAGCCTTTCCTATAAAGCAGAGTTCCAATTCTTCCAATCAGGTAAGTCACAGAGTCTATTGAAAGATTCCTAACGATTCGAAAGTGGAAAATATTTGGTAATGATGGAGTTTTAGAAGTTGTGGGAATATCCAGTCTCTTTCATTTCTTAAGCCTTGAGTTGGGGATGTCTGCCAGAAAGCTTGGTCAAGGAAGAAGTGTTTCTATTCGACTCAAACAAAGTAAATTACCGCTTGCTATTCAGGTATTTGATGTTGTTATTTGTATAGGATGTCAGCTCTCATATGTTCCTAGGTAGACGGCGAACCTTGGAGTTTGCGTTCAGGGACTATACAAATCACTGCGAGCGATAAAAAACAACATTTTGCGTTGGGTCCTTTCTATCAAAAGTATTCATCGCATTTTGTCCAATTTGCAGAATAAACCGGAGAATTCAGCTTTCTTCAAATTATCAAAATACAATCTCGTACAATAATTACTTTTTATACCATTTTACTCAACCGATTGATTTCTTCCTCTATTTGTCTACGTTCTTCATCTATTTCTCTTGATCTTTCATTCAAACCAAGTACTTTGGAACGAATCATATCTCTGGCGTTTTTGATTTTCTCCAAGTCTTGTGCCTCTTGACACGTAAAATCCAAAACTAATCCAATACTGGTTACTAAATATGCGATAGAAGTAATGCTTTCCTTACAATATTTCTGCAACTCTGTGTCAACTGTTCTTTGTGGTCCCATACGTAATATAGCCAACAATTCTTCAGGAGGATCTTGAAATACAAGTTCTTCATAGAATTCACTTACAACTGGTTCTTCTGCACTTTGTTCTTTTGGTGGGTGGGGAAATAACTAACCAAACCACTTTCATTCCGTATTCCAATCATACAACTCAACTTACTCGTAGTGGATGAATTAGTTCTACAGGATTTTCTAGATTATCTACAAAAAAGATGCGCATAATAAGATCAAATTCTCCCCAACCAGTTTCTGTTAGTTCAAAAGGAGGCCGGGTTACAACTGCTCATACGATGAACATCTTCATAGAAAAGCCTTAGGTAAGACGACTTTACCTCTTTTAGAAGGATGAAAACTTTCGTGAAGGTGAAACTCAACATATCTAATAAAGTAAGACAAGTCTTCGTTCCTTGAACCTCGAATATATGCAGTCCATCGGTGAGAGTGCCACTAAATCCGCTTCCAACGTGAATAGCAACTGAGAATATAAGTTTTACAAACCTCGTCAGCTTCTGGACCAAGCCAAAAAGCAATAGAACCTTGAACAATAGGAACTGCGACAGTAGCACCTTTGGCACGTGCCTTTGGAGAAGAGGAAGCTTTCATGAGAGAAACTCATACACCAAAAAAGGCGCCAAATCTATGGATAGAAAACTGCATGAGCACATCAGAACTTTGGACAAGCTGCACTTTCACAAAATATATCAACTAGAAATTGTCTTATTATTAAAACCCACTCAAGTGGCTTCGGCTTTTCTTTATGAGAGACAAAAACAACCTCAACAAATGTTCTACTTTGGTACTATGCTGACTGCTGCTCTTGTCAAATTTTCCATTTTCTCTACATTGCAATAAATGGCTCTCCAGTGCTTCCAAAGGAGTAGACAACTGGAAAAACTGGTCGTCTGACAAACAACAAAGCAAATATACTGTGCCTTGCAACCATTCCAATAGACTGCGATTGGTTAGAGGATCAACTTGGCAAAAGAAAATGAGCAATTTTTCTAGTCTTCCATATTGCAGAAGAGAATCTTGTGCATTCCATACAAGTCCTTGGCTTGGAAATTGAAGCATCAGTCTATTCAATAGCTCCGTTAAAATAACAAGTGGAAGTCCGCTATCAAGAATGCTATAAAGAACTGTCTCTCTATTTTCCCAACAAGGTCTCCATTTTCTCCAAAACAACTCCACAACTCCAGTGATATCTATCAAAACACCACGAGCTTCTGAACCACGGTCTCTCACTTGAGCAGTCTGGGCTGTTTTCATAGCGTGTTCGAGTTGGGCAAATAGATCTTCCAACTCTTGCAACTTTTCTTCCACTTGATGTCTATGTAACTTAAGAACTTTGGATAGCTTCTTATCGGCACGATTGGAAAACGAACCAAAGAGTTTCCGACAACGTCTTTCGGTTCGAGTCACAAAAACTTCCATAAAAGCTTCTTTGAGAATCTTAAAAACTCTCTTTCGATAAAACTCTACATCATATTGAATAAATAGTTGAGTGTTGAGCTGTCCCACAGTCTTTGTTGAAGCCATTAGTTTTTCCTGTACCAATAAAGTCCACTCAGGAAAATCCATAGTACTGCAAACAACTTGTTCAAGAGAGGAGCCAAAGTATACAGTACTCATATACACACCTATTATTTAAACTTTCAGAAATTATATTACTCAATTGGTTATTCTTGTCAGAATCCAGCAACTGTTGCAAGTTGTCCTTTTTCCAAAGAAACCATTTTTCCAACGCTTCATCATATTCCCGGAGAGCTTCTTTCAAAGAATAGACACCTAAATTCATACCTCGCTCTACATTGGGTTCGACTGCCAGTAAAAGCTGCCTCCACTCTACTTTTCCACCTAACGGGTGACTTGAAGAATTGAGCTGACTAGACATTCTGTTCTCTCCAATGGAATACAAGAAAAAAAGAAATGGCGCAATTTTTGCTTGGAAATCTCATCATGCTCTCTGTTGGCTTTAGTTGTGCTACTTGTTGTACTCAATCGTGGAATACCAGAGTCTTGTCAAGTAGAAATAAATGCGTTTATTTTTCAAAAGGAAGTTTTCTAATTGCACCTCGGAGGGCTTGTCCTTGTTGGGAAACCAAAAGACTAGCTTTAATGGTGGCTGATGGTGCCCGAATTGCTCCTGATAGAAACGAGTCTCTTCTAGGTATATTCTATTTTAGTAAACCTGATGAACTGCCTCGTTTGGTTCAAGAGCACCTTGATGAACTGGATGAAGACTTTTATGCATTTCTACAGTTTAAGATTGATTCAGCATCGGATGTGGAGGAGAGAAATGCTCTCAAAATACTCAAGGATGCTCTTACAGATATCATTCAGAGT
The DNA here is from genome assembly GCA_025991245.1 of Galdieria partita. Lineage (NCBI taxonomy): Eukaryota > Rhodophyta > Bangiophyceae > Galdieriales > Galdieriaceae > Galdieria > Galdieria partita. The sequence continues at coordinate 80,076 of BQMJ01000077.1, forward strand.
TTAGGAAAAGAAGCTTTGGAACAACTTGTTTCCCAAGGACCTAGTGCCTCTGATTCCAACGTGGACAAACTAAACTCTACCGGAACCAGTTATGATGCAGCAAGTTATGACTCTTTGATAGATTCTCTTTTGAATAGAGAGGATACGAAGACTGGAGTCGAGGCAGAGTATGATAAGTTGGATGGCTACTTTCTAGAAAGATTAGAGTGGAGAATTCGACAAGCAAGTGGCGATACGTTTGACAAGGTAAATTTCGTGTTCGAGTCAAAGAAGCATGATTGAAATATCTTTCCTAGTTGGTACTCTTGGATAATACCATACAAGAAGTGGTACAAGATAGAATGAAGTTGGCAGGAAAGAGGTTGAGCGATGCTCTTCAGTGTGGTTCACCTGAGATTATCGAAAGGAAGTTTGAAGAGATGAATCGACGAGGAGAAATAGATAGCGCGTTACTGCTATTACTATCGGCGAATATTGAGGAAGCACGGAAACAAAATTCGATGCAAGCTGTCAAGGTATTGGAAAGGTTGCAGAATAAAGTGGCTCAGTTAAAGGTGAGCGGAAGCATTTATTATGAAATGTTTTTATTGAATGAGTCCAAAGGATCAGTCTACTTCTCCAGAAGTTGCACTGGTGCGTCAATTGTTGAGAACGGAGAACGAAGAAGCGAGAAGAGAAATTGTAAAGAAAGCCTTTTCTGTAGGTCCTTCAATATATCTGGCAGATGGAAGTGTAGCTCCATCGAAACCCAAAGTCAATGGAAAAAAGTTTATTCAAGTTCTTAAGAAGTTGAAAGAAGATTTTGGGAATGTTGACTTTATATTTTCGCAGAAATTGGACACAATTGCAGAAGAAAGTGAAAGAGTAGTTTCAGAAATATTAGAGATGGCACAACTGGATAAGGATGCCATGCAGGAAGATGCGTTTTATCGTCAAAGAGTTTCTGTTTGGGAATTGGCTGAATGGGAAGAACGCTATGAACAACAAGGGAAGCAAGCTCCTTGGCAAAAGTGGTTTACGTAATAAAGAAGGGCAAAGGATATTATTTTTAGAAAATGGAATCTTCATCAGGAAGAGATGTTGTATTTGTCGTTATTGGCGTTGTAAGCCACCGAGTCTTTTGCGTATAGCTTATCGTAGAAGAGTGTTTCTACAACTAGTCAATCAGTTGAAACTAGATTGTGCCTCTTCAAGTCTATCTTCTTCTCTTGTTGATTCAGAAGCGCATTTTGAACTACCAGAATATGGTGTGGTTGGAATGGTAGAATGTGAAGAGTCGAGTGTTGGTAGCCTAAGCAAACAACCTCCTTCTATGTATATGAAATTTGTTATTAAAAGTGTTTTAGATTCTTTCATAGAAGAAACTTTTATTAGCAAAGAAGAACCGCAACATTCTTTTTCTCTTTATCGACTTGAGTGTTTGGTGAGACAAGCCTTTGAACAATTTCCTATTTCCAATATATTATCCTGTTGCATCCTGAAGATGGAAGGAGAACGACTCTTTTGTGCTACTATTGGGACTTGTGGTTTTCTAGTAATACGAGATGATAAAGTATTTTATGATACACGTCCTTCTTGTCTGCAGATATTGGAAAGTGCTTATGAAAGTAATAGTCCAAAGGAAGAGTTGTCTTATCTATCCAGTCATATTCGATATAAAGAAATTTCTGTTCAAGAGGATGATTTGGTTATTATTGGCAATCGAGGGTAAGTAGAGACACAAATAGCAATCATTCTTAACAATGGTTGGGAGGTTTTTGTGGAATATTTCTAATGAGCAGATCATTGCATATCTTCGTCCTGTTTCGAATAGTTTTGACTCTACATTGTCTATTGCTAATTATACCAGTTTGGGTCATTTTCGTCAAGATGATCCTCGAATGATCAGTTATATGTTGTCACATATTGCCTATGATTTTGCGGATAATGGAAGTTTTCAAAGTTTAGACTATCCAAGAAATAATCGTTTGTTATTTCCTACATCTTCACTCTATCCTATTTCTAATATTCATTTGGTTGCTTGTATTTCTTGTATAGTTCGTCGCCTATGAAAGTCCATTGGACCCATGGAGAGGAAAGCAGTCATTTCTTCCCGTTTGGCTATTGTGTGGTTTGTAAATAGAAAATGGAGCAAGTTTCTCATGGGTTACGTATGTTTCTGGAGAGTCCACAGTTTCGAAAGTCTTTAAGAATAACGATAGCTGCAGCAGCTGGAAACTTGTTCGTGTTTTATTCCATCTTTCACAACAATATAGAGTGTTTCTTGGGTATATATATCTATCTTGTGTTGGTTATTGTGGCTCAATGTGAACAACTGGGCGGAGTTATTCAGGCAGCAATACGTTTCTCTTATATAGCAGGTTTGGCTAGTGTTCTTGCTATAATAGCATTGGGTATTGCTCAAGGTAGTGCGGTTGCCTTGTACTTTGTAGCTATGGTTGAGTTCTTCGTTGTTTCACTTTTGAGACTTGATCCAAAGGTCCGTGGATATGGAATATCTACATTTTTCCTATTAGGTCCTACCCTTATGGAGTCTGTAGGACTTTATCTTTCACAGTGTTGGCAGACTATATACGCAACTCTATTATCGGCGTTATTGGCTAGTGTTATTGCAGTTGTGGCCACAATTCTGATATTTCCTGAAACTATTCAATCCAAACTGCGCAAAGCTATTCGAAATATGTCTCGTCAGGTCGAAGATATCGTAGAAAATTTGGATACTAAACTATTCACCATGCCTTGCAGTAAACCCATAAGGAATGATGTGACAAGCTACATAGAGCCAACTACAATGATTGACTCGGTAACTCCCATGGATAAGAAAGAGACTCCCAGCTTCCTTCAAGAAGCACCCCATTTACTACTTCAACTATGGCAAAGTTTAGCAGCTGCTTTTGATGATCCTACCCTTCGTCCTCTTTCCGTTGCTTTAGATGATGGCGACTGTATTCTGAAGAAATGTGCAATCATCAATGCTACTATTAGAGACTGCATGAGACTTTGTAACTTTTTGTATTATGAGCCAACTTTTTTTCCTCCTTGGCAATGTGAACCACGCGAAAAATGGATGCCTATATTGCAACAATGGCAACATTTGGTTGCTCATCTAGAGTCTCTCAATCAGGTTGTACGCAGAAATGAATGTTTTCATACGGAATACCTTTCTGAAAGTTTTGGAATACCCGTATATTCTATTAGAGATGCTTTATTGCATGTAAAGGAAAGAATACATCATCTCCAATCGTTTCAATCCGTATCATCGTCCGATCATTCGGACCATTCCAAACAAATGGCCAATCATGTCTTTGAGAGGATTTATGAAGAATTTGCTCAAGTTAGAGAACAGATGTGGAAATCTGAAATTTTCTATGAAGAAAAAGCAGTCGATAATACCTTTCGTTATTCTGCTTTGGCATTTTTAGTATATGAACTGCGTGCAACACACGAGTCTTTACATTCATTGGAAGCTGCAATGCAGTCATTTAGTATGGCTCATCATCAACAGCGTTTCTCTATAGCAAAGAACTGGTTGCCCATGTTGGACGAACTTTTATTACCTTTTCGAGGTTATCAAAGTGTACCTGCTTTGATCAAAGACAAAGATAATATTCAATATATTGTCAAATTTATATTGTCATTGGCCATTATAGAGTTTCCTCCTCTCTTTGTGGCTCAGTTTTCCAGTTCTGCCAAGAATTTTATGCGAAATGAAAATGACATCTATGTGCTGATTTATGTTGCCATCCTCTTTTGGCAGAGTAAGGAGTCGTCTGTGTTTAGGAGTCTTTTGTATTTCTCTATCACTTTTGTAGCTTCTGCATTGGCATATGCAGCAACAGTATTTACTCCCAATCACATATATGGATTGACATTGTGGTTAGCTCTTTGGACAATGATAGGTTTATTGATTGGTACTTATTATCCTGCTTATATTATGGGCACTTTTCCTTTAGCATTGGCACAATTTGGTATCATCAGCTGTGATTATCATCATTATACATTTACGTATGTGGCATCCCGTACGATTTGTGTTTGTATTGCGTGTGGAGTGGTATTCGTATTTTCTACTTTCATATGGCCCTATTCCGTAGCTTTAAAATGTCGCAAAATGTTGAGCGGTGGATTGACTCAATTAGGACAGCTGTCCCAGTTGCAGTGGCAGTCCTTTCAACGGATATTTGTTGCCCATCCTTCCGTAGATACTCCAACAGATTCTGTGAGTCTTGTGAAACAAAAGATACAATCCATTGCCGGTATTTTATCTGGTGTTCGTATATTGGTGCAAGTTGAGTTGACTCCCAATTATCGTAAAAGTTCTATACCCACTTTGGTAGATGTGATTGGATTTGGTCTCCGAAGACATCGCATTCTAACTGAAATAGTGGAAATGAAACCGCTCAAGGAAAATTCTTCATGTAGCATGTATCAAGTGTTTAGTCAGCTTATTCAAAATATGGAGGAGAGTTTACCACATATTTCCCATATATTCTCATTAGCAAGTGAGCACATTGTACCACCTAGTAAGAAACGCAAGAAGCCAGAGGAGTTGATGGAATATTTGACCATTCTTCGAAAAGACAAACAAGATATTCTATTTGCTTATTTACAAGGTAGACAAGAGCTGTTTCGTCAATGGCATTCTCAACGATTGGACAAACTATTACAGCGAAAGAATGTCGATTCTTTGGAACATCCATTTGTGAGTATCGATGATTCCTTCCGATTTCATGCGTGGTTGTATGCTTATTTGATACATCTGGATAGCATCGAAATGATTGGACAAGTAGTTGTTCGTATGAGATATTCACAAAAAGCATAAGAGAATCTCGAGTATTTATGATGGTAACCATGAAGGATTGTCTCGAACCCATTGTTGAATATACTTTGCCATATCCACACAATCACTTATTTCTACCAGTCTGTCCTGGTCAACGGTATCATTCAACTTTCTACTTGTGATTCCGTATCTTGAATAGGCAACAATAAATACGAAAGATTATTCTTATCAACAAACTCACCTTTCATCTGTGACCAATTGCAATGCATCGTGGCATCGACTAGACAACAACTAGACAAACATTGTTTGTGAACTGCAAACCACCCTTTCAACTTACCTCTAATCCTTCTTTCCATTCACCGGGATATTGTTGGAACAAAGGCAAGTAACCAAAGATATAGAGACCTAAACGAGCTCTCGAAGTTGCCACTACCCAACGACGAATGTCTCGAACATGTCCCACTTGTTTGGTTCGTACCATCGATAACAAAATATAATCATTTTGTTGACCTTGATATTTATCTACGGTTGTTGTCTTTGGCATTCCTAATGATGGATTCCAAGCAATTCGATGCTGTAAAACCTCCTTTAACAATTCTTTCTGTCCTTTATACGTTGTTAAAATGGATATCTATGCAAATCAACATTTCAATAAGAGACTCATACACTTGATGCTTACCCTTTCTCTGGGATATCCTAATAATCTCATGTATTGATAGACAGCCGCAATCCACTCAGCTTCTACCAAATTTTGATAAAAGAAGGGTACAGGTTGAGATTCGCTCTGCCCATCACCAACAGATATCCACTGATATTCAAAACGAAATCCAGGATTCGCCAATGAATAACTATGTATATTCATAAAATGGGTAAGAGTTGTTCAAATAGTCATCATCCATACCTTTGAGAACAATCATCCACCATCAAAGTGGACAAATCTTTCAAATGGGGATAACACCATCGATATATATCCGCAATAGTTGGTCTGGCTCTTCCCTTTTCAAAGTTCAATATGATATATATATATATATATATATATATATAAAACTTCTTACTTGAACATCCAAGACAACACGATGCATACCCAAACGTAACAATCGGGTATAGAGACTTTGTTGCAAGTTACAATACTTTGCCAAAGCTCTGCTTTTCACGACAGGAGGTAACTAAAAACATTGCGCTTCAGCAAACTCTCTCACTCCTAATCATTCTTTCCTACTTGGCGATGATCTCCGAGAAGAATACAACGCTTCAAACGTGGCTCATTACAACCAAAATCGGGTTTTTGTAATATCATCGGAATAAAAGTTTCCACTTCCAATACCTAAATCAAGGTGATGACCTCATTCACTGCTTCAAGTTATTGTTTCCTTACCTGAGCACTCTCTTCCATAATAAACGTATCATATTTTAAACCCATTTCTAGATAATCCTTTCTACGTATCGAAGCATGTGTACAAGTCATTGCAATAATTTTTGCCTAGAATGTTTGAATTCTTGTTAGTCAATAGAGTATTGGACATACTTGTTTCAAGAGGACATAATCTCCTCTCTCTTTCTGATTACGAAGAAGTTCCAATGCTCTAAAAGCTTCAAGTTCCTCAAACAAATGATCCAAATAATGAAAACAGCCCTTTGCTGATTGCAAGTCTTTCTGATAGGATTCTAAAACTCAATCAGTCAACAACAAGTTGTACAAGATTCTTGGATAGACAAACCTCCACGGAAAATACTCGATGAATCAGAATATTGTTGTGAGAAAAAGCTGTGAAATGGAAAATGTTGAGCTATCCATGAAGCTTTGGATTCTTCATCTTCTATTTGGTCGAGTTGAACAAAGAACTCTCTTTTCAAAGGTAATATATGAGTGTGGTATAATAAAAGAGCATTTTCACAAGAATATCCATAGTCACCCTATTCTCAATCTAAGTATCCAAGTTTACAACAACAATCAAATAACTTACGGGTAATAACATGGACTCTGCTAAAAGTTTAACTTGTTGCAAATTATCCAATCTCTTCTGTAGCATATAATTGACTCGACCTTCACGACTAAAGGAATCCATAAGTCCCAATTCCTCTTCACCATGACCTAGTCTCAATATATCTTTGGGATCGATATCTCTCTACAAACATGATATTATCAATATAGTCAACATTTTCTCAGTGCTGCTTACCTGTAGAATCTTGACAAAAATATCATTCAAGGCATTATTTGAATGAGTAACTAACAATATGCGCTCTTCGGGATATGAATGATAAAGATTGGATATAATTTGAACAGCAACATCAGTCTTTCCTGTCCCAGGAGGACCCACAATCTGAATGAAATAGTATCAAAAGAATATGTCCTTTTGCTTGTTGCCCACTTACCAAAGACAGTCCTTGTTTCATGCCATGAAGAATGGCTTCGACTTGCTTAGGTGTAAAAGCAACTTGATTATGCTTTCGAGTGGGATAAGGACCTAAATATTCCTTCTCAACAGGCACTGCTTCGATATGTAAGCATTTGTTGTTGTCTTTGGCATGAAAATGCCACTGCCAATAATTGCAACTCTCTCCTAATGAATCTTTAGAAACTCTTAAGAAACAAAAAGTCAACCTACCTGTATTTGTTATAGAATAAGAAGGAATATTCATTCCTTTCAAACATGTTTCCATATGAGACAAAGAAATAAAAGTATCTTCCCAATTGATTTGCTTTCCAATAAAGGATTCGAAAGAAGACTCCGTGTCTCCATAACTAGAGGCTCTCCATCATTGCTCGTACCATATAAATATTCATACTTACCCCAATATTATGTCTAACAACCATTTGGGAATGTAGTTTGAATAATGTAAAAAGATATCCTTCAAAGTGTCCAACACTCCTCGAAAATTATTTTCTTGTGGTTTACGTCTCATTATCAAATTGAAACTAGGCTCCTTCTCAATCTGCGGAATTCGATATTCCAATTGAAACTTACTGGTCGGGACTATCCATTATATATAATCCTTGCAAATCCTTCTGGTCCATCTGAAACTGAGTTGCATCCAAGTATCCTCGAATAGTTCGTCTGGTAGAAACTACTTTCGACAAGTAGGCTTGTCTTTCAATCGATGGAATCTGATCATCCATTATGGACTAAACTTGATCGAATCACCCTTTCCATACCTCGTTTCCATCAACATCCACTGGACCAACCACTTGAAAAGAGCGAACTGCAACTACTCCATATCTCTCCGTGAATTCCAAATATCCCTGTTCTCTTTGCTCATCTTCACTTAGTGGTTTCTATTCGTAAGAGCTACATCAGTACAACAATGACATATAGACATATATATATATATATATCTATACCTGTATACTTAATAGAAATAATATGTCATTCTCTCCAATATGATCCCATTCTTGTCTATACTTGTCAGAAATGGATTCAAGATCATAGGAGATGTCCATTTTCACATATTGAGGAACCTCCGAATCCAATCTTGTTGGGGCCTTTTCGTATATCGATAAGCTATCTAAAGGAATAACCATTCTAGACCATCCTAATATAAAGAATCAATGTCTATAAAGAAAATTCTCTATCAGTGACCCGACATACCTCTAAACTGTGTTCTTCCCATGTCTCCTAAATAAGGATTCAATCTTTCCAAAGCATCTTCCATTTCTTGACGTATAGAATATGCAGCTTCCATTCGAAACAAAGTAAAATGTCTCAATACAAAATCTCCAATACTTAGATACTAACAAACAAAGAAATCCATGAATAAAAAGCCTAATATCAAATGACAGTGGTCCTACCTGTAGATTGAGCTTGGGTAAAGCTAGTGGCTCGTCTAGATAAAGTTCTTCTTCTAAACTGGAAAGGGTATCGTCCCAAATATCTTTTTCGGTAGGATTCGAAGCGATATTCTATATAGCAGTAGTCGTTGGAATAATCGTACAACGAAATAACAAAAAAGTCTTGTACTTACATGGAAAGTTTCATATTTCCAAGGATAAAAACTTATTCTCTCGACAATGCAAGATAATACAAGTGAAGAATCCACACAAATATTCGCACCACGATAGGGCAGACATTCCAATTCAACAGCAAGCTCAATCAATTGCTGCTCAGAGAGTTTGCTGAGTTGGTTGGAGAGATAATCTGCATTCCTAAAGATAGTTTAAAAAAGATGCATACATGACATAATAAGAAACGGATATTACTTACGTTAATTGAGAAGCTCCTAAAACAGTCAACTCTTTTAATTTGGGAACTTGTCTGAATATCCATTTCTGTAAAGACAAAATTCTGTCATGATATTCAAATAATACTAAACAACTCTTAGCTCTATGCTTTGTCACACAAGTCCAAGTAAGATCTTACATTCTTCTCGAGAAAGCGGTTCGCCATTATCGTTATCGATAGGAAATCTTTCGTAAAAATAAAGCATATCGGCAAAACTTTTTTTGGACAATTGGAAGCAGCAAATTTACATAAAAAACTAGATTTACCTTTGTAAATTAGCCAACTGGTCCCAATCTTTGTGTTGACGTAAACGCAACTTGAGAGATACATCAAATTGATAATCGTTCAAAAAAACACAAAAGAAACGCCGAGTTGGTAACTGCCAAAGTAACTCTACAAACAACTCCAGAATCCGTTCCAAATACCTTAAAGGGTAGACAGACTTTTCACAATGAGAAGAAATAACGATATAGAGAATCAGCGAAAGGTCTTACGTGTTGTAAATCAACTGAACTTTCCGAATGTCGCGTCTGCATTTGCTCATCTAAAGTTTTTTCTATTTCTCGAGCAAGAAATGGAATAAAATCAGCCTCAAGATAAGCTACACCAAATATTAGTCTCTTTCCTTGCAACAAGGCAACCTTACGTCTTCCTTCTTGTTCGAAACTTTGTTTCCTTGCTTCAACTTTCCTCCACATTTTCTTCAACTGTGGATATTTCTCAAATTGTTTGTTTCGAGTCTCAGGAGACACGTGAATGAAGAGAGGCAAAGAAATCAACGAAAAAGTTTGTTTCCGCAAAATCGTCAAATCTTGTCTTCTAAACGCCAATAAAAGAAAAAATACTCGTCTTTCTTGTTCAAAGAAGTCTAAATAACTACAACTTGAGACAGCCTTAGAAAATTGTTCCAAAAGGCACACAAAGGCTTACTTTTTAGAGCTTATTGATAACAAGTGATGAAAAAACGTGTCAAAGGCCTCTTCATCTCTAAGCCATTCCCAACAGTCTTCAGTAGCCTTGTGACTTTCACAAACCAAGTTGACTATGCTAAGAACGTGCAAGTCACTACAAAGCTTGGCTTCACGAGAATAACAAGGCCATAAATATAATTGCAAATATTCCAGTCTATCCAATATACTAGCACTGGCAGTATCTTTCGTCAAAGGAAACAAGGATTCCACCAATTTCTCGTCTAGCACTACGGGTTGTTCCTTTTCCAACCAAGCTTGCTTGGCTAACTGCACAAGTTGTTGTTCTTGTGCCATGAGAAGAAATAAGCGCGCTAATTCTTGAAGAAACGATAAAAAGTCAAAAAGCAATCAAAGTCTTTTTTTCGTCGATATTTGCGCACTTTTCTAATCCAAATCGTATTTCACTGTTTGGCGAAATGTTGCCACTGAACAAGTTCAACGTGATGAATACTACTCGTAGTTTGCAAAAGTACTGCAACAAATTTTATGGTTTGGAACCAAACTTGAGTAAGTTATTTATGAGAAGTTTACATCAATCGATTGCTTTTCACTTTTCCGTGGACCCTGAAGAAAAACCCAAAGACGACGATACTAGCAAGAAGGAGTCGTCTCGAGTAGAAAAAGGCCAAGAACCCGAAAGCAAGGTTCAAGATAAAACTAGGGGAGAATCTTGGAGAACTTCTCAATCAAGAACGATCAACGCTTTCTCCAAGGTGGTACAGGAAACGAATCCTCGTCTGCAGCCTGTTGACCTATTCAGAAAGTTTCGAATATGGATGATACAACGGGCTCTGCGTAGTATATGGGGTGAAGAGATCTTTACTGACGAACTGTTTTTGGAGGGTGCATCCAGTGCTCTAATGACAGTTTTCGACTGTTTGGAAAAAGGGGACCTAACTTTGTTAGAGTAAGTAAGAAACAGTCTTCACCCAGTCAATTGAGTTGTTTCATAATAGGGACGCTTTGGGAGAGGAAATATATAATGCTTTGAAAGAACAGGCAGAACAGGCAAAGGAACAACCACACTTCACATTGAAAGAGATAATAGATAAGCAAGTGTCTAATGCTTTTCGATATATTGATGTTCCGAAGAAAGTTTCTTTCGTGGCTTTAGATGTAGAATTTCTTATGAAACTTGTTATTCGAAGTCCTTCAAATCTCTCAGAGGAGGAGAGTAGTAAACAACAACAAGAAGAAGAATACTATGGAATCACTGAAGTTCGTTTTGAGAGTCCCCTTAGTCGTGTACCTATAGATCCTCAAAAGAAAATCCAAATAATCAAGGCAGATTTTGTAAAGGAACCAGACTGGAAGCTAACAAGAATTTTGAAATGAGTAAATGTTTTGTAATTTTAGCATAGTTGATGTTTGATATTGAATATATATTCTTTCACAAGATCAAATCGACAGTTACTACAAGGCAGTTCTTCTCCTGATGGTTATGACATGCTTCAAGTCCTCCATTATTGTTGTAAAATATATATATATATATGTTTTCATATCTCCATTGAAGAATTGTTTTTATGAAAGTTATAGACAGAATCAAATCGGTTATTTTCTGTCGCAAAGGAATGAATATAAATTATTCTCAGCAGTGTACTCGAACAGATGATATATGAAACTTTGTAATGTCGGCATCTTGTCGAGGTTTCGATTTTTGTCTACTACTTGATAATCAAGACTGCCTGCTTGCAAGTTGGTATTCCAATGATGCGAAAGACGCAAGCCTACGAGACCGTGGAAATGGAAGCCTTGAACCTAGTCACACTTTTACGAGACATTTTAAACATGCGTACTGATCAGTTTGTTCTTGTTGCTTTTGATGAAGTTGGTGTGTTGGATACAAGAGGAAAATTTTTTGATCTAGAAGTGAATGACGAGGGTAGTGTTCGTCCATACTACGACTTCTTTCGTATTCTTTGGGAGCTTTGTCTAGAGGACAATGTATTCTTTATTGTTGTTGGGAAAAGCAAGGGTTTAAGTATTAAGAATTATACAGCTTCAGTATCAAAGGTTTTATTGCGTTTTATTTCTTTATCACCGTTAAACTCGTCCAGTATCGTTGAATTCCTTGAAAAAAGTCATCTCGAAGAACAGGTTCATTATCGAGTTTGTGATATTCTATGTAGTCCTTCTTTTTCAGTAAATGAATTGGCAGAGGAACTATTGGAGTATACAGGTGGAGTTACTGGTTTGCTTACTCGTGCAGTGAATATGCTTTTGAATTATGTACAAACAAGAGGACAATCTTTTGGGTCGAAAGATGAATGTTTATCATGTATGAATGAAGATGGTTTTAGAACAGTTTGCTCTGAGCCGTTTGTAACACGTATATCAACTTTGGATGAGGATAGAAGAAGTTTGCTTGATATGCTACTAATGATGGCACTGTATCGTATACCCTTTAAAGCGGACGATGAACTCAACTCGGAGTCTTATTTATTTGATGCTGTTACTGAAATGGGACTCTGTCGACATCCTATTGATAATAATACTTTCCAAGTGCTATTTCCAAAAGTATTTATTGGAGTCTTTGAGGAGCTAACATCTCTGTCCTTGTTAGAAAGGATACTTTTAGGATCACTTAATATAGAGCCAGTTGATTGTTTCTTTGCTTCCAAATGTCGAGTATTTGAAGGAATTGTTGCATTGCGACTTGTTTTGATGCTATCGTCAACAATATGAAGTGAGTTTAGGGAGTTATTGGGTAGATTATCTGCCACATGGAAAGAAATGAAACTTCCTATCAATGGACCTTCACCTCTTCATTACATGATGTCGGTTAGTCGTGGTAAAAAAGAAGAAATAAATCAAACAAGGAAGAGAAAACATTTGGATGTGATGAATGGAACGAGATTATTCACGAAGCACTTTGTTTTGACAAGGTCTATATTCCAAAGGAAGCGAATTCTTATAGTCCTGATATCATGTTCAAATTACAATCTCCCGATGACTCCAACGTTCTTATGGTGGGAGTAGCTTGTAAAGGTCATAGGAAATCGGAAGGAATTGGCTGGTCAGATATTATTGAAGAAGCTAAAAAATTTCTTTATCCTGTTTTTAATGAATTTTTATCCCAAGCATTGAAAATTTGTCATTGTATGCTTATTATAGTTGGTACAAAGTTAGCACTCAATGTTGCAAGCGAGTTGGGTAATCAGAGTCGATGTTATACGAGTGGAATGTTTACTGGAGGGAATTCTTTTAAAATTCCTCCTAATTGTGAACTTGTTGTTCTTTGTAGAAGCGATGTAGAAATGTTTGTTGAAAGAGAAATATTGAATGGAATTGAAAGAGCATTCTCTACGAGTGATCGACCCGTTTTGAAAAACTTTGGTCTCGGTCTACTTCAAAGAGTACGTCGCAGTTTCTTGAGTTGGCAATAAAGTTTGAATTCTTATATTCAATCACTCATTCGGTTGTTTTTATGACAAGCTGTAGACTAAATGTGTTTGAAAGCTTTTTTTTAAAATGTACTAGTTATTCCACAATATGGATGATTGTCGTTGAACAGCGTCAAAAGTTCGCAAGTTATATAATTGCTTGCATCTCTTTTTGGTTTTTGATGGAGTCTTTAGGTACATATTTACAAATAAATCGACTATCTATTCCAGTATTAATAGAGGAATACCGTCGTCGTGTTGGAATATTGTTACCGTTTATGTTAGCCTGAAACATAATATCAACGACAACTCAATTTTACTGGTTTGCAGCTTGTGTAAAGAAAAAGGAGGTCTGGTTGATAGCTCTAGAATTAACTTGTTGTCACTTTCAAAGTTTTCATTTCTTTGACTCATAAAACCACGAAGAACATGTTGAAAGATAAAGTTGATTCCAATTTTGAGTTGAAGACATTTTATGATAAGAGTAAAAACAAAAACAGAGAGAGTCTAGTTCTTTCTAAATACACCTATTGCAGATGTAATTAACAATGAAATTGTACAGTTGCACTACTAAACTCGTTTAAGAATAATTCGACAAAATCCGATAAAATAATACAAAAATAATGGAAAATTAGGAAAATTGACTTCGGCTATGTCGCCAGAGCAGAATTCTCCAAGAGACAATGAGAAAATTCTTTCAGTTCACAGAGAGTAAGGACAATATCTTCCACAACTGAGTATATTCTATCTGCCAGCTCATAAGCGTGTTCATCACTATTGTCTTCTGTTGCAGAAAATAGATATCTTGACATACCGGCAAGATGTTGAAAATTATACTTACAATTCAAAGGACTGGTGCAGAACCCTATCGTCTGTGCCTAAAACGCGATAGGTTCCAAAATCTGTCTATCAGTCGAAATTCCTGAGCGCAGCTCATCCAGCTCTTCAAAAATCTTCGCCGGAATCGACGCCAAGTAATCAGCCATTTTCAGCCAACTCACAAATTAAGAAGAATCTTGGCGGTTCCCTTAATCAGTGTGATCGTCACAAGGGCATGCAAACAAAGATGGTCAATGAACGAGAAAAGAGGATGTACTCTCTCACAAGTTTACAGCACAGCAAGTCAACTAAACTCAATTCAAGAACACAACAAAACAAAGGCTATCCTTTACACTCTGTTAGACAAAGAACTCATGCAGGACTTTGACTTGACGATCATCGCTGGTGTATCCCAGATAGTCCAAGCCATAAGACGCTTCAATGGACTTTAATAAGTTGTAATGATTATATTTTCCATAGGTTACAATATGATATGGATTTTCTCTAGATATTACAATCAGTGGAACTTTTCCACCTCCATAATAGCCATCAATCAGGAACGAATGATCCGCAAAAGAAAAATTGGTGGAATAAATATAAGCTGTGTCTGGTCCTCCTTCCGTAAAGACATCTAATTCTTCATTATAATTGGCTTCATCCCAGGTAACGATTATAACCGAGTTTCCTGTCCAACTAGGAGAGTTCACGATCTTTGGAATCCATTCGCGAAGAAATTCATCCCCTGCTTTCCATAAATTATTGATATTGACGCAGTTCTTTGACGTATTTTTGGTGTTATAGCAATACGCTAGTTTCTTGGGAGTGTTAGGATACTCAGTCACTGCAGGGCACACGTCAGAGCCTCCGTGCATGTCGTGACAAATATCAGGAGAAATGAAGACGTATTCTGGAACGTTGCAGGAGTATAAATCTTGCTCTAACTCTTCTAAAGGAGGGATGTTTGCAGCTCGAACTGGATCTTGGAAGATTTGGGGATAAAATAAGAAAGGCACATGCTCTTGAAGCCAAACAAAGCTATCATTTTGAGGATATGAAGAGCTGCCTTTGTAACCTGCATATGGAATCGATTGTGCATAATTCTTCCAGCCGAGTCCTTTCTCTTCCAGTTTGTCCGCAATACAAGTATGATCAAAGATTTGCTTTGTCGAATCGTTGTGGCTCCACCAGTTGCTTCCTGAAGTAAGAGCTATATAGTTAGGCAAACTAGTATGGGTTATTCCATAATATTCTGCGGCGAAACCAAAATGTTGTATCAGCAAGTTGATGAATGGCATATTTTCATTTCCAAGTATCACGTCATTGCCGCTGTTTTCCATCATAAAGATGAACACATGATCGAAAGGTTTGAGACCTTCTTTGCTATGAATATGGGTAAAGTTCCTTCGCGGACATTGAAAGCTACTTGCAGAAAATATTCCCATATTTTGTAAGGCTTCCGTTCCATTCCGAATGGGAGCTTTTGAAGGTGCGGCAGCTGGTATTGTGGTGACTTGTGTTAAATTGCCACTACCCAATGCATCTCGATAGACTTGAAAAAGAAATGAGACAGCCAGTATGAATGCGAACGGTTTCATAGTAGACATATCCAAGTTTCTTTGGATTATGCAATAAGTTATTCTTGTTTTAAATGCTTGATAGGATGCGAATTGGTTGGAATCGAATACGCAGATTCTGAATTCTCGATGCGGTTAAATTGCATCGGACATTGGTCCAATAGTGTACCTGGAGTGTAGACTGATATCTTTTTCGAGTGACATAGTCTTCTTGAAGGTTGTTAGCAGATTCTGTAAGCAAACATGTGTCAAAGCTCGCATAATATTCCAGGCAAATCACTTTTTGATGGGTTTACTTAGTTGAAACAATGTTGTACTTCAAAAAGTCCCGTGTCTTTTTCAGTTGGCCTGGGAAAAATCAAAGACAGTAAAACTTTGTTCGAGTAATTGTACAAAAGCCCTCCACCAATGAGACGAGTTGTTCTTTACATTGACAAGGTCTGTTTTGCTCGATTGCTAGTTTCAAAGGAATGACACTAGTTTTTGCCAACCCATTAACGTGACTCGGAATTTTAACAAACACTTTCAATCACATACTGTGACTAGCAATTCTTAACCAAACAACAATAGCTGCTCCTAATGGAGTCTTCCCTGAATTCTACTCATTTTGGTGACAGACGAGTTTCAAGTGTTAATGCTCTAGTTCCACAGGATCATCAATCTATTAATATATACGCTTTCAAGTGTCGAGAGCAGTTCACATAATTCCGTACAAAATGGTTGGCAATGTCCAAAACGTATCTGAAATAGCTTTTCTCTTCGAAACCACCAAGTAGCGCCTCTCATTGGAATACAAAGTTCTAAAATACTGGTAAGCGAAGAAAAAGTTACAAATGCATCTGGTGCAAAAGAAACAGAGTTACTACAAGAGAAGGACTACGAAAAATTTTTTTTATTTCCCGTTTCATTCATTCCTCAGAAAATCAGCAAAACCCTCCAGCTTTCACAAATATCGGCCAATTTTGTTACATCTCGAACAAGATCATAAGGAACAATACCCGTATGATCACAGTCGTGTAATTCAAGGTGACAAGGAAACTGTAGTTTTGAAGTTAACTCATTACCTCACTCCCCATTTTGTATCAAAACTTAACAGGTTCTTCTGGAAACGTATCTAAACAAAGAAAATTTAAAGTTATTCGAAAAGGCGCGGCATCTTCTTGTCTACTAATGATGGAGTTTGATATCCGACGAAGATACAAATTACAAAGTGCAATCGTATAAGACTTGATAAAACTCATCACAAATCGATAGACGTTGTCCACTCGAGTTGTCCTTTGAGTCTCCATCAAATCCTCAAAGAAAGTGAAAAAGTAGCCTTCGAAAACTCCAATTTCGTCAATAAATACATTGAGCAAGTGTTACTGCATTTGATTTCGTTATTACCGTCAAACTCGTCCAACATCATTGAATTCCTTGAAAGGAGCCATCTCGAAACATCTGGTCAATCTCGAGTTTGTGATATTCTATGTAGTTTTTCTTTTTCAGTAAATGAATTGGCAGAGGGACTATTGGAATGTACCAGTGGAGTCCCTGGTTTGCTTACAAGTGCAGTGAATATGCTTTTGAGTTATGTACAAACAAGAAGACATCCTTTTATGTTGAAAGAAGAATGTTTATCATGTATGAATGAGGACTGTTTTAGAACAGTTTGATCTGATCCGTTTGTGACACGAATATCAACTTTGGACGAGGATACAAGAAGTTTGCTTGATGTACTTTCGATGATGGCACTGTATCGTATACCTTTCAACGTAAACGACAGATTAAACTCGGGGTCTTATTTATTTGATGCTGTTACTGAAATGGGATTCTATCGATATCCTATTGACGATAATACTTTCCAAGTTCTGTTTCCAAAGGTGTTTATTATAAATCTCAACAACGCATCATCTTTCTCTTTATTAGAGAAGATACTTTTGGGATCACTTAATATGGAGCCAGTGGATTGTTTCTTTTCATCCAAATGTCGTGTATTTGAAGGAATTGTTGCTATACGACTTGTTTTGATGCTATCGTCAACAATATGAAATGAGTTTAGGGAGTTATTGGGTAGATTATCTGCCACATGGAAAAAAAAGAAACTTCCTATCAATGGACCTGCACCTCTTGATTACATGATGTCGGTTAGTCGTGGTGAAGGAAGGAGTGAATCAAACAAGAAACGGAAAACATATGGATGTAATGAATGGAACAGGACTATTCACGAAGCATTTTGTTTTGACAGAGTTTCTATTCCAGTGGAAGCGAATTCTTATAGTCCTGATATTATGTTCAAATTGCATTCTCCCGTTGAACCCAAAGTTCTTATGGTGGGAGTTGCTTTTAAAGGTCGTAGGAAATCGGAAGGAATTGGCTGGTCAGATATTATTGAAGAAGCTAAGAAATTTCTTGATCCTTTTTTTAATGAATTTTTATCCCAAGCATTGGAATGTTATCATTATATGCTTATTATAGTTAGTACAAAGTTGTCACTCAATGTTACAAGCGAGTTGGGTAATCAGAGTCGATGCTATACGAGTGGAATGCTTATTGGAGGGAATTCTTTTTGCAATTCCTCCTAATTGTGAACTTGTTATTCATTGTGAAAGAGATGTAGAAATGCTCATTGACAGAAAAGTATTGAATGGACTTGAAATAGCATTCTCTACTAGTGATTTTCCTACTTTCGGGGATTTAGAATTCAACTTACTTCGAAGAGCCCGTGGCAGTTTCTTGAGTTTGCAAGAAAGTTGGAATTCTTACAATTCAAGTGTTCGTTCAATAATTGGCTCTGCAAGATGTGAATGGAATATGTTTGAAAACATTTTATAAAACATACTAGTTATATTCCATAGTATGGATGATTACGTTGAAGATAGTCAAAAGTTTACAAGTTGTATAATTGTTTGCACCTATTTTTGGTTTTTTACTGAGTCTTCAAGCACATGTTTTTAAAATGAACTGATTGTCTACTCCAGTATCACTAGAGGAATACCTTATTCCTGTTGGAATAGTGTTGACTCGATGTTACAAGGAAATATAATACCAGCGACCATATTGTATTGACTTTTGAAACTCAGTTTTACTGGTGTACACAGATCGTGTAAAGAACAAGAAAGTCTAGTTGACAACTCTAGAATTAACTTGTTGTCACTTTCTGATTTTTCCTTTATTGGATTCATAAAACCATGAAGAACATCTTGATAGTGAGATATAGTTGGATCCAATCTTGAAGACATTCTATGAAATGTTAAACAGAAAAACAAAGAGAGCTTAGTTCTTTCTCCTTAACCACGAAGACATTAAATTTGTAACAGTAGACAACGAGTTTATATGTAAACAACAATGAATTTGAAAAGTTGCACTACTAAACTCGTTTAAGAATTATTCGACAAAGTACGATAGAATAGTCCAAAAATAATGGAAAATTAGGAAAATTGGCTTTCTTTACAAACGAATTGAACTTTTCGAACATTTCTCTGATGAACAAATCAATATGGATCCAAACAGGAATAAGATGCTATTTCTAAATATTTTTGGAAAGAGATAAAACCATTTCTTGCACTGTTGAGATTCCAATACTTCTCGAATGTGGATTATCCGTAGACTTGAAAGCACTCCTTAAACTCGACAAAATATCTTTACCGATAAAGTTTTCTACATCTGATTCAGAAAGAATGATCAATTCACAATTAAGAGGAACCGTGAAAACTCCTGCAACTCTATCGCCAAAGGAATAACAATGACTAGAATGATTCAAGTCAGTTGCTACACTAGTCGATAGCTTAGTACTCATGATGATCAACATGCAATGCAATGTAGGATGAACAGTCAAGACTTGATCATGAACTGGTTTCAGAAACTTGCAAGCTTCATCCACTATTTCATTCCATCTAATACCATTAAAACTCCATCGTCCTTTACAGGCAATACCCACAATCCAATTCTGTTCGCTCGTTCTTCCATGCAACTTGAATAATATATCTGGACTACGAGATGTTGGCTCAAATGGAATATATATCTTTTCGAATTCTAACATTTCTTCCACAATTTTTTTCCAGTCATTGATACCGAATGTCGTTCTCTCTACTTCTGATGTAGATCTAGTATAATGTATAGATTTCATATAGTAAGCAGTAGATTCAGAGGAAAACTTCAAATTCATCTCATCCCAAACAGAAGACAACTGACCAAGAGTAGAAAACATCAAACTGTCTGTCGGGTGATAACAAAAATGTAAATAAAACATTGTGGCAACGAGACCTTCGAAAACTCGACATTTTGATTCATAAAAAAATTCCACAGGCTGTGACTTGAGGGTTTGTAATAGTAACCATTCCAATCTATCATTCTTTACACTTTGCTCAATATATCTAATCAGTAACTTGGGAATCAACACTTCATAGCGTTCTTGATGGTTTTCATCTACAATCAACCGACGATAAAAGCACATATCTGTTACTAGATCAAACAGAAATACATCACAAGTAGAGCTAAGGTGCACAAGTTCACCCAACTCAAACCGAATACGATATAATGCCAACAAAGTAAGCATTTTTAACAAACGTTGACGCGTCTCGCTAAGACTACTCAAACGAGGCAACAATGGATCAACACAATAATTTGTTGCTATGGAATCATTCATTATCATCCAAAAGCTTTCTTTAGATAATAACAAGTGGTCTTGTGATAATTTACAACGCAAAAGGTAGTTGATTGCTTTCACAAGTAAACCAGGAACACCACCAGTAAGTTCTAGTAACAATTCTGCAAGTTCATTGGTTGAAAAGTGTTGATGACAAAGGATTTGTGAAACTTTAGGACTCCCAGTAAACATAAAAGAAGAACTGTTCTCCAAATGTTCGATGATGCTATGCTTTTCAAGTGGTGAGAGAGGAATAAACGTCAACTCAACTCTGGATACTGAAATTGCGTAATTATGTATACTTAAGCCTTCACTTTTCCCAACAACAATAAAGAATACATTGTCCTCTAGACAAAGTCCCCAAAGAATACGAAAGAAATCGTTGTAAGAACGAACTCTACCGTCATTCACTTCTAGATCAAAATATTGTCCACTTGAATCCAACATACCAATTTCATCAAAAGCAACAAGAAGAAACTGATCAGTACGCAGGTTTAATATGTCTCGTAAAAGAGTGACTAGGTTCAAGGCTTCCATTTCCACAGTCTCGTAGGCTTGTGTCTTTCGCATCATTGGAATGCCA
The DNA here is from genome assembly GCA_025991245.1 of Galdieria partita. Lineage (NCBI taxonomy): Eukaryota > Rhodophyta > Bangiophyceae > Galdieriales > Galdieriaceae > Galdieria > Galdieria partita. Next base: position 101,027 of record BQMJ01000077.1, read on the forward strand.
ACTTGCAAGCAGGCAGTCTTGATTATCAAGTAGTAGACAGCCCACTTCAGACTTTTTTCTTTCGGGTCAGTGGGTTTGAGCTCTGTCAAATCCACATAAAGCAAAACTGCTTCACGTAACTTGTCCAGAAAGGATCTCCTGCGGTCTTTTTCACAATCACTTATGTTCTCAGGTCCTATTAGTGCTCTTTCACCCATGCTCTTCAAGAGTTCTAAATAACTTTTTACGAAACGTGTCTTCCCACTTCCAAAGAGGTGTGGGGCGAAAGGAATGACTGGTTTAAAAGAACGCTCTAGTTCCCGGCGAACTTGCAACCCGTACAACTGTCCAGTTGTTAAAACCACGTCTTGCTCTCTATCTACTACAACACTGTCATACATATCTTGTCGTTGGAAAACACTCGACATAGTGGACGAGGTGTTGAAATTGAATCAGAAAAATGCCAACGCGAATTTTCCCAATGAAAATGAAAATAGTATTTCCCTTTTACAACTATTTCTATAGAACGAACTTCTTTCTTATTTATATTCTCAAACAATGATGGAACATACTTCATATTGAAATGTAAATTTTAAGAAAAAGCGTTGCCTAGTGTTTTGTTATATACTGAGCATTATAACTTCTACCCCATTCACCACAATGGTAGTTTCAGTTTGAAGGTGCCCTTTCTTCATAAGCTCTATAATAAAAAGAGTATATATGCTATAAAAACAGGAAGAAAGGAAAAGTTCTTCTCAATCTATTTCTTAGAAAATTGGATTGCAATACATTCTCCCAAATATACTCCTTATCCACAATGCAACAATACTTCAAACTGTAAATGTCATTCACTACTCGATTTCTGTTGTTTTGTTCGATGTGATGTCGTCATACATAGCAAATGTAAACAGTTTGATTGTTCTCGTAAACATTAGGAAACTTTTCTTTAGGGTGTCAAGGGAACAAGATAGTGCGACAAGTGGAACATAGCTAAATTTCAACTTTAGCTTGGTTCACTTCTTGTGCAAGTAATTTGGAAGTATATTTTGAAAATATCTCATTCAGTTGTTGCTTTTTCTCTATTCTTGCACTATATAACTGTTTTACTAGGGCAGACAAGATTTGAAGTAACGCTTGACAATTCAGTTGGGTTTCTCTACTATTCAAGTGCTCTTAGTTTTTCCAGAATTGTCAGTGGTTGACTGTTGATATTTGGAGCGTAACCTTTTTGAAATTTTCCAGACTTTCTCAGTTGTGTATAGCGAGTAATGGAAATTAGAGTATTATGTTGTTGACTGCTGTTGGATTGCTGTATTTGTCAATTCACGGAACGTTGTCTGCACGGGTACTTGTCATGTGAGTCCTCATGATATAATGTCATTGAGAGTTTTCCTCCACAGAATTGACAAAGTAGATAGATTCAATAATTGATGCTCTATCTCTTTACAATTCAATTGTACTCTCTGGATAATGAAACACTTGATATGTACATAAGCTGATTGAACAGTTGACTAGTTGTCTTTTATCAGCATATTTGCCTTCAAAATGACAACTTATGTGTCATTGTTAATAGGTGATTGGTTCTCTTTGTGATTGATGATTTCTCCTCCAACAATTTCATTAACAAAGATTCGTTGATCTGACAGACTTTAAGAGCTTCCTGAATACTTTCTGAATGATCGTTTGGCTGAAAAACATGTCTTCAAGTTTCAAACAATGTGATTCTATACAACTGGAGATACCCAATAAAGAAGTTCTTCAAAGCTGTGTACTTGAAATTTAGGTTGAGTTGATTTCCATCCCAAGTGCTAGCTAAAAATGACTTTGTTTAGGATATGTACATCATCTATTATTGCAAACCAATCATCCATCTCAGAGTTTTCGCCTCCACAATTGTTCATCATTAACTTGCCAGTCAAGACAAAAAACATTCAAAAAGTATTATTTGTCATAGTCTTTGTCAATCGTAAAGCTCAAAACAACTCTGCTTCCATCAAAGGATAGTCAAGCATCATTTTTCTTTTTCCAGTAAAACTCGAAATCTTTCAGAAAAGCCTTCACTACAAAGAAACTCAATATAGCTTGGTACTGATAAATTACCTTTGGCCTCCTTAAATGGTAATGGAGTAACATAGACAATACTTATGCAGTGTCGCCAATCAATACCTTTGGAATCCAATAAACAAAAATCCACAATCCTTCCAGAATCATCTTCCTCTAACGTGATAGTAAACTCTTCATTGAAAATCAAACCGATTAAGTTTAGTAACTGAGTCTTATCTGTTACTCTCACTCGTCTCCTCTTCTTATTACGTTTTTGGCCATCTTGGGAACTTGCCATTGATCCTCGAAGAGATGAAAGGGATGACTGGCTTCAGAGAACGATCGAGTTGGCGGCGAAACTGCAACTCGTACTACACTCCAATCACTAAATAAATGTTTTGCTCTCGGCCTACAACCACAGTTTCATAAATTTCTCGTCTTTGCAAGGCACGCGACATAGTCGACTAGGTGAAGAACTACGAGATTGAAAACAGGGTCACGAAAACTGAAAATAATATCATCTTCTTCGAGTCACCTTAGAAAATAAATTTTTCTTCTATTCATGTACCTCCAACGCTGCTTCTAAGTGAAAAGACTCGTAATTTTGAAAATTTGCTGAAGTATAAGCTCAGTCGTTGCCGCTGCATAGATACGCAATTCTCGGAAAGGATATCTTGCTTTGTTTTCAATAAGCCTTGAGTTTTAGATTCATTAGAAAATACTCTATAAGAAGTCATCACATTTTGGGTGCAAAATGTCTTGCAGAATTCGTTAGATTCTCTTGCATGTTTCTAGTTCTTATTTTTCATATTAAAGAATGTGTTATGGCTATTACACTTAAAGTCATGTTTCTCATCCATTGCTCGAGCTCCATCTTATTGAATTCATTATCTTTATATATTATTGCTTCTCGAATTAGAGAATTTCTCCGATTGTGGACCATTCCTTGTAAATAATTTTATCAACTCATCTAGATGAGAAGCTCACGTTGCCATTCCATTTCATTCAACTAGAAAAGTTTATCCAATTTTTTAACTTTCAAAATGAGGATGTTGGATCTTTATTTTCTAAGAAACAATGAAACTGTTGAAACCAACGGTATTGCTCTTCAAGTTGTATATCAACACGAATCCTTTTTAGATCACACTCTTGTATTTATCGATGAAAAATAAGGCGTGTCAATAGAAAGCGAATCACGAGTCTGCTGACAAAGGTCTCACTCCAAACTTCTTACAAAGAAATATTTGGCAACACATTTGGCTGCCTCAATCTATCTCGTCTTCTTAGTGTTATACAAATCTCAAAGTGTTTTAATCATTCATAACGTTCATTAGACTCATGTTTTTTTAAAACCAAGTTGACCTTTATCAAACTGTCTAATTTCCATTTTAAAATTGGTTAAACCAAGCAAAAAACTGTTCATCTTCCAATAGAATACACATTCATTGTTTGTCTTGTTTCTCAAGAAACTCATGTATTCCGTCAATTATCAAGGGAATGTCCTGATCTGCTATACCATAGCGCGATAAACGTGTATCATTTAAATAAGGAAAAGACTTTGGAGTGAACAAATTCAGTTGACGAGAGTAATATTCAATTACAGGAGCCTCAGCAAAACCACAATATTCTCTTAAAAAAGTATTCCAATCAAATGAAGAACTCATAGAACTGGATGCAACATTTTCTTCGCCTCTCACTTGCATCACATTCATATCCATCCTTGGATGAGTATTTCTTCTTTCCATCATTCCACTATTCCTTCCAGATTCTTCAAATGGAATACGTCTTAATAAATCAACAAACGAATTGCTCAACAAATCATAAAGTGGTTTCAGTTGTTCCAACCATCCAGCATTGTCTCCAAATACTCTTTCAAGATCTTCACTAGCCTTGCAACCTAAAAAAGTTCGCAAAGATGTAGTTGAACATACTACAACTTGACAATGAGGAGGTATGCATAACCATTCTTGTCGTATATTCTGTGGTTGTATCTCAGAGTTGATACAACTGTAAACAATATTATTATTATTGTCTTCATAATAAACTCCACTATTCAATATCCAATTCTGATTATTCCTAAATTGTCTGGAAACTTCTTCAGTATACTTGTCGCTTACAATCAACTGAATGGCTCTTAAATTATTCTGCATCAATTCAAGCTGTGACGCCACTGGATGTAAAAATTTAGCAACTTCTGCCTTAATCATTGAGCGACCAACACCAGAACTTGACAACTGAAAACATTTCAATGCAATGCCTATCAAATATACTCTCTTCTTGGTGGTTTCAGTCTCCATAGGTGTTTGCTCTGAAGAAGATTCACCTTGAATAGCAAGGAAAGAATCGTCTTTCATATCTGTTACTCGAATAAGAACATCAGGTCCATTGGAATTTCGTCGAATAGGAATAAATATTCCATCTTTTGATAAATACTTTTCAAAAAATGGTTTCCAAGCAGTGATATGGTAAGTTGCTCCGTTAGCACTATGGATTCTACTCACTGTCGAACTAAATGCTGGAACATAATTGGGAATAGGATCCACTTTTAAGCTGCTAATGGTTTCAGTAGATTGTATTGATATATGTTCGACAAAACTATGTCGAAATATACTCAATTCTCCTAGTTTAGAACAGAAACACCATTGAACATAAAGAATAAGAGTAAATATAATTTCAAATTTGAAACCACGACTCGAAGGTGAATCCAATCGACTGATCGATGAAAATAAACTACAAATAAAACGAACAGGAGGAATATTCCAATATCGCGATTGAATATGCTTTAGTACAATCTTTGGAAAAACCAACTTGAAAAACGTTTCATTTCTGAATCCAAAGGGTGTCCTGCTTGCTTCGTCTTGTTCATTTCTCGAGCAACTCATATAATAAAAACCAAAATGATTGGCAATATCTAAAACATATTCAGGATAACTTCCTAAACCACCAAATAGAATCTCTCTCTTTGGAATACGAAATTCAAATATACTCGCAAGAAGCATTGAAGAAAAAACAATCATTGATTTGGGTGTCATACGAGAAAGAGTTACTACGAGATTCGGAGCAACTTTCTCTATCTTCTCTTTCATTTCATCCTCTGAAAGATAACAAAAACTATTCCAACGTTCACATCTCTTTCCCAATTCATTTAAAACATGAACAACATAGTAAGGAACACCACCTGTATAATCATACACTTGTTTGAAGAACCAATCGTGTCCCTCAGGATGACTAGTAAATAATACTTTTAGAATAGGTTCATCGTCATAAGTGGTATTTTGTATAAAGTACTTGACAGTTGCTTCTGAAAAAGGATCTAAACGAAGAAAGGATAAAATGACTGGGGAAGTAAGGGCATCTTGTTGACTAGTTACGACAGCATCTGATCCCCCTGCCAAAACACAAATTACAAAAGGTTGACGTAAAATTGTTGATAAGACTCCAAAAAAAGAACAATAGACGTTGTGCACTCGATTTGCTCTTCGTGTAACCATCAACTCCTTAAACATAGTGAATTTGTCGCCTTCCAAAGCTTCAATTTCATCAATAAACAGATATAAATAACGTTTCTTGGTGACTTGCAAGAGTTTCTGAAACCATTCTTCTGGACTACCAATACAGGAAAGCACTTGAGAAAGTAGATCTGCACCGTTTGGAAACTGGGCAAGTGCCTCTCTGCTTATCCATTCAAAAAGCGTAGTTTGAAAGCGATTCCCGTCAGGAACATCGAGAAGATTCAACACAACATATAAAGTCTCGTTTAATAGTGCGTCTAGAGAACGTTCTCCTATATTATCCCCTTCTGCAATACCAGGGAGACCCATTTTACCTAAATAGTGCAACAAAAACTCTTTGTTCATGGAAACAAACGTTTGGAAGTTTTGGCCAAACGTGCTTTTGCCGCTTCCACACATTTGAGGAGCGATAGAAACGTGTGGCCGTTGTTCTTTAGAGAAACCTTGCTCATCGCAAAGATGAGAGGCTTGAAAAGCTTCTATAACTTGCAACAGTGCGGACTCACGATTGACAAGGGGATGTTTAACACCTTTAAAAGAGAAGACGTCCATTCTGTATTCACGCAACAATCGCCGCAACCAACCTCCAACAACAAATTGAATCTCAAAATGTAAAATTGTTGTTCTATACGAGTATTACATAGTTTATGTATAAGAGCTAATATTTTTGTTCGGCTTGCAGATGACTTTGTTGTTTCTTTTACGACAAAGTGACTTTATTTTATAGTGGATAAAGATTAACTTGTTGACTCCTTCCAGAGCTTTGTGTGGATACAGTGGGAGAAAAACATATTTGGAAACTTAGTCATCTTGAGTAGATAGTTTGTTTCTTGTTTCGTTTAGTGTGTTTATCACTTTGATGGATATAAAGCTTGCTTAGAAATTTGTTGTTGGCACTTTCCAAGGAGGACTTTGTTTAGGTTGTACAGATGGAGCTTTACTAGTTATACCTCATTTTGAGTTTTTTTTGACAGTCCAAGTTTCGTTTTGAACACTGTTTTTCACTCAAATTGCAGTGACTTCTTGGATAGTCTCATACTAAGTACCTCCGCGAAATACACTTCTAACGAGGCAACTTGCTTTGTAGTTTCTGGTCTTTGAGTGAAAACTAGCTGTGTGTGTTTCGAGAATAATGTATTGATAAAAGGTTCCAAACTTGCACGGAGTTTTAGTAATTGATCCAATAAAGTCTGTTACAAGTCAGCGTCGTTTGATTGGGTGTTGTTTGAGAGTAGTTTTATTAGGGAATTGTTATACATAGTCTTGTGAAATAGGGCTGAAACTCCGCTTTGAGCAGATTCTCAGCTATGTCTTGTGTTTGTTGAATAGTTTGCAATTTCCATATGTTAACTATTGTCTATTGAGAGACTCTTGTGAAAGTGAAAAAGACGAACTATAGTTGTATATACTTCAATTTGAACAGTCAATGGCACTGTATGTCTTCATGAAGCCTATTGCTATATTACAAATTTAGTTGAGATCTAGATTCCAACTGCTAGCAAACCTAATTGTTGCTTTGAGTCGTTTCAAGACAAGCTACTTTTTCGTATCTAACCAACTCTCTGGAAATATTTAAAGACGTTTCACTAATCATCCGTTGAGAATCAATTAATGATCTTCAATCAAATTGTGTCACAAACCAACACGACATTCCAATTTTGTCTCAATAGTAAAAAACAAGTTTTGCAATTTATAGAGTTGTTTAGTTTGTATAATTTGTGTTACAACTATGTTTTAGAATTCAAACAAGAAATCTAGTGTTTCTTTGTCTCCCATGAAACATTGAAATGGAGTTGCTTAGAGAAAGAATATATGAACTTGAGGTGACTTCTTGAGAAACATATTTTATGATTGAATAATTTCTTTCATTGACTTGAAAGATATTCTGAAATCAACAGTGCTTCCGGATAGGAAAATTTAGATACTCTGGTTTTCCACTCTTCCAGTTTAAGCTATTCCATTGCTTGTCTTTTCTACACCAATCAGACTATATAGACCTCCACTAGATTGAAAGAAGTTCAATTGTCTACAAAAGAATCTTCACAGTACTAGACATCAAAGATTGCTATCCAATACAGACGAGAGAAAGAATCCATTCAACTCAATGCTTTCTTTGAAGGGTCACACTTTGTCTACTTTTGACATCTATCCTTGAGGATACTTCACCTATCTAATCGAACATTGTCGAATATGAGTGAAATTTGAACAATAGGCTGAAAATACCTCAACTACTCAAAGTGATATCGTGTAAAGTTATCTTTCAGTTCAAAAGTTTCGTACACTTTATGAAAGAGGCAATGTAACACACCAATTTATCAGAGCTTGCGACTTTCGTTACTTGCTGCAAGAAAGAAGTCTCAATCGAAAGTTATTGATAGTATGATGTTCACAATTCTGAGCTATGAGTATTGAAATCTTTACATCTCCTCCATTGAGAACCCAAGTTTCAAAGGTTGAACAAGTGGATTTGGCTTTACGTTTTGGGATATTTTTGGATACTGTCAGGATTTTAGTTTTGTCGAGACAGTGAAGTTTCTAACAAAATTGTTGTAGATTTGATGTGTTGTTTTCAGAGTAACTCTGAGATGATGAGAATGGAAATTCAAGTCAATTGGTAACTTGAAATCTTGCTCCTTGTCTTGCTAAAGTACTTTGTATACTTTAAAAGTATTTCATTGAGTTGTTGTTGCTTTCTTCTCTTGTGGCATTCTACAAGTTTCGTTAGAGCAAACAAGATTTTATCTTTGGAAGCAACGACTGTAACAACTCATTTGGGCCTATCTATTTTCGGAATCCTTTCAGGATGGTCGGTTGTTGACTGCTGAATTTTGTGACACTATATACTATCGTTGACTTTGCTAAAGTCACCGTCTGCTTCAAAGTACACCTTCCAGAAAATCTCGGTTAAAGTTGCTAGTACTAGTTACTGTCCATATGTCTAGGAATTCTTGATACCTGTTTCACAGAATTGAAACACATTGTAGAGTTTTACCATTACATTCAACAACACAAGGATTGATTCACATTCCTCACTACATTCTTCTATGATAGCATTCTAGGGTACGGGACAAACTTCCTTCTTGACAATTGTAATCAGCACTCTTTTTAACCCAACCACAGGTATAGCTGGAATTGTTGAAAACGTTTGATTCACAAAACGTTAACCAAGTGTTTAAATTCAAACAATTTGGAATCTAACCATCTTAAAACTCAACGTGTTCTGTTTGGGCTTGTGAGATCAAAGAAAAACTCCTTGTCAACAACAAGTCAAATCCAATTCTATTAACTCTCCAGTTTTTTTTCTCGTTACTTTCACGATTTCTGAATTATCAGGTACAACAGTGGAAAATCTGTAACTGAACAGAAAGAATAGAGCATCAACACGATTTTGAACTCTCGAGTGCAAGGTTCTTTTGGAAATTTCTCTACAAGTATACAAGAAACGATATAGTTTGTACCTTTTAAAGGCATCCTTTCATACCACCTCCTTTCTAAGCTCTTCGAAACGTTCTTTCGTTAGAACTTATTGGTTGAGAACAGGAGCTAAATAGTTGTGTTATGCAACCCGCTTCAAAGTGGATAAGGTCTGTTTATGAAAATTCTTTTTGAGTTTCAACGAGAAACATCTTGAGAATAGACTAGAAAGTTTTTCTTTTTTTTGGATACTGTTTAAACTTGGGTTGTTTTGGTCGTAACTTTGTAGACACTAGGTTTGAACCTTGTGGTTGATTACTCAACGTCAGAGTTCAAAAGAGAATTATCTGCAGAAACATTGTGAAGGGAGAGGTTGATTACGATCGTACAAGGGAGATTGTTTGGAAACAACTACCATAGCTTTGCACATTTTTGGTTCTTTAGATGAGAATAGTGCAAAAGAGGATAATTTGTAGCAGTCATAATATTATCGGCATCTTTTAACCTGAACGAGTTGTCTATACACACTTGTGGAAAGATTTATTTACTGAGGTTAGCGAAAACACTATAGCAAATTAAGTAGATCGTTTGATAAATGTCCAAAGTATTTTGAAAACTAAAGCAAAGGAAGAAATATTCGCTACGAGAACAAACCTTGAATACTACAATAAAGTAGACTAGTGTATGTTGAATTGACAAAGTGCAGAGATCTTGAAAGATATTGTATTCGAAACAAGTTGTCTAGTAAAGTATTGAATGAATGAGATGAAATAAAAAAGATTGTTTCAAAGATATATAATCTTTGATGAACATCCCACGTTCTAAAGCTCTTTTGGGAGATAGTTTGAAGCCGAATTTGCCAACAAAATTCATTGAGTTTTATCAATCACACAAGTTTTATTTTTTCATTTGGTTCCCTTTATCGATATCCACGATATGTAAAGATTGTATGCAAAGAAATGAATGTGGTAAAGGAAAGGCGAACATGACTCGTTCAATGAGTTATTATTCAAAAAGAATTTACTTGAATTATTCGGTTGATTGACAAAGTTTATTCAAAAGATCAAGTATTTCAGGGAAATTATTGGTTTTTAGAACTTTGTATACTCAAGAGACAATCAATGAACCGTTACCTTTTCATTCTATTTCACGTGTCATTGAAACTTTCCTCGTCTTTAAACTTTTTTTGCTGAAACTTTGAGACTTTGGCAGTACTTAAGAGAGTATAGAACAGAAAGAGAACAGACTCATTTTTATTCCTCGAATAGTGAAAAGTTGCAAAAAGTAACAACTGAAAAAGCCAAGAGATTGCACAATGGAGGTCATCATACTATACAAGGAGAAGCCACTGAGAAAGAATTGGATTCAAACTATAGTCCAACTTTATTTCTAGACACAGAAGGAAGGAAGGCAGTTGTACTACAAAAAACAGGAACAAAGAATCAACTGTTTTTCAATATATAGCAAAGTAGCCTAGCTGATGAATGAATCTCTTAATTCAATTACTCTTAAATAAAAATTGAACAAGAAAATTTATAAGCGTACATATTGAGAAGCCTACAAAGTGATTCTAAGTTTAACCCTGTTGAGAATAGATAAAAAAAGACTTAAAATGTTCCAATCAAACACAAAGTTCATCTTTTAGGGAATTCAAGAAGACTTCCAGTGTAATAGCCATCATTATCTTCATCGTAGCCATTTTAGTATCATCAACAGGAAATAATATAGTATACTTGGAGCTTACAGAAATGATTCAACTCGAATGAATTTGGCAATCGACAATTGTAAAGGTTTTTCTATTTGAAATGGATTTAAAACATCCTTATAAATAAGAATTGGGCTTCGACTCATATTCGTTCGAAATACTTGCCCGAACGGATACAGATATAGTAGAATTGTAACCATAGACAGATGAATTTTGAATCAAACAACAATTCAAGCATAGAATAGAAGCACAAAAGAAACTACGTATTTACTTAATTCATTTTGTTGGAGAGTAGCATTGTGATATGTAAAGATTCAAGATTCGAACAAAGTAAAATAATTCCGCTTCAGTGGAATAATACTGCCTCAAAGCAAACGATAAATTTCGACAATAATGCCTAAAGCATTAAACAGTGCTTTTCAACGTGAAACTCTTCGAGACCAAACTTTGCCATCCAAGACCTGCTAGTATCGGTCGTAAACTTTCAGTGACTTGAAACTTGAGTTCCATAAATATTGAAAAATATGTGTCTTTAGTCCAAGTTCACGTTGAACGTACCTCAACTTGGATCCTTGTTGAAAACTGTCGCTCTTCATTTTCTGGTAACTTTATAGGCGTTTCTTACTATGTAGAGTACTATAAAAAGAAAAGTCGGCACAAAAAGCTGCCAATTGTTTTCAACTTTGAACCCCTGCTCCCTATACAGTCTTGTAGTGTAACTTGGTTTTTCAAGTCCAAGTATACTACAAAGTAAAGTCTTGTGAATTGTTGTTGTGAATCTTCTTTTGTGTCACACTCATCAATGTCTTTTGTAGCACTCGAAGTACATTCTGATTTGATTCTTGTATTCTTCAACCAACCGATTCCTTTATTTGTGAGTTTATGACCATTTAAAGTCTCTTATCCAACTAAAGAGGAGACATGAGCGGATTGCTTTGATTGGAACAGGCGGAGTGATAATGGCATCTTTCAACCTTCCTTTGACCGACTTGAAGAAATCACGAAAGTTGCGATATATGAGCTAGTTGACAGAGAATTAGATGAAGCTTTATGACTGTTTGAGTGCTTGACCAGTTGATATGTTTCCAAATTGTATACAACAGATATTTTTCTAAGTTTGAGTTTTTGGCGTTGCGTTTTTGAATAAATGTGGATAATAGGCAACTTTGAAAGTTTTCATGAGAGTGGGGTTTTGATATAACTATTGTTGATGCTTCTGTGGTTTTTATCAGAGAAACTCTGAGGGAACCAGAATCGAGAGTGAGTCCCGGTACTAGCTTCATAACGTGTTGAAGTATTCTGGGTATAGTTGAAGAGTTTATGACTGAGTTGCTTCTTTCTTCCCTTTTCGCTTTTCTTTGTTGGGTTTACTAGTGTAGGCAATTCTTTGTCTTGGGAAGCTACCTTGACAATTTGGTTATCTTTCTCCAACTTTGGAGTGCTCTAGTGTTTGCAGAATTTTCCGTGTTTTATTGTTGAATTTTGTGAAACATAGACTGTTTCAAGCTTTGTGGTGTTTTAGATGCATAGGAGGAAGTGGCTCGAGGGTATTTGTTTTTGACTATTGTTGTGAAGGGACAAACAAGGCAAGGTTCTTGCAATGATACTTATTATATGAGTCATGAAGCTATGCTATTATGGAGAGTTTTCATATGTAGAACTCACAATATAGAAAGAGTCAACAATGGATTCTTTATTTTCGCAATACAATTATACAAAATAGAATATGCGACACTTGGTCTATATATTCAAGCTGTTTGAGAAACTTGACTGGTAGGCAAAATACAAATTATATACATGTGTCACTTCCAATGTTTACTTGAATCACGTTTTGTTGATAATTGAAACACTCGACCAGATTGTATAAACTCAAATCTGCAAAAGTCTAAAAAGTCCTTGTTACTGGTAACACAAAATTCACAGTCCTCCAAGTTGCAAACAGTTCAGATAGACATTGATCAGCACAAGTGTTCACTCTAATTGACGAAATTTCTCTATGACAACTTTGCGACTGCACACTAAATCGTTCCAAGTTGTGGGAAACACAATCTTCTTCTTGAAAGTGGCAGATTATACTCTCTTGCAATGATTCCTATCGACTAGAGATCAATGTTCTCCAAATCAACTTGAAGTAAATAAATCTTCAAGGTAAATAACAAAGGTGAGTTTATCTCACTATACAATGGCGGGCTTTACTCTCAGGGGTATGTCAACGATCATTCTAACACAACGGTTCTCTTCAAATAATGCAACGTTAGAGAATCAATAGTATTCTAGGTAAACCTTTGAGTGGAAGGTTCCCTTGGAAAGTTTTCACTAGGTACATATGAAACTATATGGCGTGTGCACTTTTGACGGTACTCGAAGAGCTCTTCTTTGGCCAATCTCTCATTGTGATTGTTTTGCTCAACTGTGGCAGTAGTTGCTTTGTTACCATCTGTTTTGAAGTGGATAGAATTGTTCCTTTTTATGAAATATAAGTAGAGTTGAATTTAGAGAAGAACTTTTTAGTTCGACCAAACTTTGAGGCTTTATGATTTCGCACTTTTTGAAATACCAACCAAGGCCCGGTTTGGTTTGGTCGTTTCCTGTCAACAACTTGGCTTGAACCTCAAAGTCGCTTCCAAGTTCCTGTCGAATGCTACGTAGGTACTGTTCGAGAGTTGTTAATCCTTTGTTTTTGGTCTGTTTGAAGACAGTGACCGTGCGGATTACTGGGAAACCAGTCGGCACAAAGGCTCCAAATAGTCTTTGGCCTTGAATCCTTGTCCCACTCTAGTCTTCCAATGTAACTTGGTTTTTCCAATTGAATAGTACTACTAATTGTTGTCCTGTGAACAACAGATGAGGACTCTCTCTTGTGGAACAATTACCAAGATCGTTTGTAACGATCGGAGTATATTCTGAGATGAGTCTCTTTGGTTCTTCACAAAAACGATTCTTGTCATTGTCAGTTTTTGTCTATTGAGAATCTATTGTCCAAGTGGAGAGGGGAGATTGGCTCGTGGCAACTGAACTGTTCAGTTCAACTGTGAGTTGCTGTTTCGAAAACGGACGTGAACAGAGTTTGTACACCCACTTTGAAGCATCTTTACGTCGTTGTTTGCTAATCTTACTTGACGAGGTCACTTGAAGGATGCAAATTCGAAACAGAACTTGGAAGAAATAGAGCGTCTGATGGGAAAAACTTTCACAAAAGAGAGGTTTCGCAACTCGTCGGCATAGTGTATGTTTGGAATAGCTACCGCAGTCTTTTGTGCTCAAGTCTATAAATACTCAGCAGTTGACAGTTTGTGAGACACAGTTTTGGAAAGGATATTGTTTGAATAGTATTACTGTTAGCACTTAAATAGCCCTGTCTTTCTATTGGGAAATCACAACCAGTTATACAACGTACAATTCTATAAAAAGGCTGACAAGCACAAAGTATACAAACTGAGAACTGTCCACGAATTTATAAATACATTGCTCTTTTTAGACACAGCGATTCTTTCAGCATATTAAATTACTCTGCTGAGCAACATTCCTAGATATGCGCAAGATATTCCAGGATCTTCCTACGTTACAAAGCAAAAATGAGCAAGAAATGAATATTTTATTCTTGATGCCCTGTTTACTTGAACGATCGATCTTCAACTGGTGGGTACGGTTGCTAAAATTTTATTTTCGTAGAAGTCTAGCGTCCTTGAATGAATACACGCTGAATTTCGTGACTAGTAAATTATACAAGAAGAACTCTAGCCAACATTTGGATTGTCATAATGATGAAAATGTCTGAAAGGCAAGGAATTCTTTCTATTCAATTGATAATAAAAAATGTACACCACACGTAATTTCATTTATAGACAAATTACCTTGTCAATTATATACAAACGAGAAATACTTTTAGCCAAGAAAGAAAGACAAACACCAATTGCAATACACAGCACAAAAAAAGACCATAATAGAAGGAAAATACAATTGATAATATCTAAGAAATCGAATCTTGGCAATTTGCATATGCTTTGAACCAATTCAGGAGAGGTGAGAAACTCAACGTTTAGCCACTTTGAGTCACAAAGGTGTAAACAGAGAGACATCAAAGAATCAACGCAAATTCTTAAAACAAGATAAAGACTAGAATTGACCATTCAAGTTTTACCAATCAGCCAATCAGAATTATTCATAATTGGACAGAGCTGGGACCAATACAGTAGAGCTATCACCCAACGCCAAAAAAGAAAGTTCGCGTATCGCTTCTTAAGAAAAACTTTATTATGAAGAACAATTATACAAAAATGCTTCTAAGACCACAGTTTAAAAGAAAAGATTCAAACAACCCAATATCAATCAAAACAATAAATAGAGATGCAATACAATTGACATGAGAAGCTTTATTTATCACAGAAACTTATTGAAGACAACATGTACTTGTGAGAGTTCCACATAGAATATTCAATTTAAAAGAGAAAAAGAAAACCAAAAATTTCTGGCAAAAACAATATTAGCTCAAAACGAACTACTCAGCCAAAACAAGCACCAGAAGGAAATGAAATATTCTAAAATGTGGATTTCTTAGGACAAACACAATCAAATTTCTAAATTACAGGAAGTCTAAGAGAAGAAAAAGTTTGCGAATTTTATATAACCCAGTGGCGAATTAAAACAATTAGGAAAACATATAAAAGCGGACCATACAAAAAGTTCGGATTAAAATACATTAAAACTATAAAGTTGTCTATAATGCACAATGCTGAAATCATTTCCAATTACACTGTGATGTGAAAGAGGAAAAAGATTAACATCAAAAACACCTAAAATAGTACCTGGAAAATATTACATATTCAAAAACCATACACACTCAACGAGAAGAAATGCAATTTTACAAAGAAACCTCTCTTCTTTACAAGAGACTAAATTAGAAAGTGATATCTGTGAAAAAAATATTAGCAAATAGTATATAGAACCTTAGTAGATTGTGTTGCAAATGAAAAACTTGTTACATTGTAGATTTTACTAGGCAGAATTAGAATCCAAGCTGGGTCGTTGGGAAATCCAGTAATCAGTTATTTGAGTTCACATGAGGGTTCATTGATTCATTTTCCCTCACTTTCCTCTATTGCCTTTTGGCTGTCATGGGCCGTGTTCTACGTAGCCAATTCTCGACAAAATTCAAAAATTCTTCGAAATTTTTTTAAAGCAGATATTTGTGGAAAAAAAGTTGTAGAAATTGGTTTGTGTATACTAATTTGTGTTTTCTTGTTTCATATGAACTTTTTCACGATTAGCCAAGAGTATGCTCCAACTGTCTAAAAAATGGCTAGAGTGCTATTTATTTGCAAATATAAAAATAAGTAGTGGTCGAAATCAACAAAAATGGAGGAGTAAAAGAATCGAACTTACCAAGCTCTTCTTTTATACTCCATTGTCCTCTGGAAAAGTTGAGGAAAGACCAACGATTGATTCAAAATCTCCATGGTGCATTTTTGCATACATGACATAGTTGGAAATTCTTGAGTCAGTTTGCCAGCTAGTACACCAGAATAATTACAAGTGGAGCTTTTTCTGCAGTGTCCCAAATACCACAGTATTTCAAGTTGAGCCGTTAACAAAGACTGCTAGTCTCAATCTTGCACTTGCTCCCTATTAGAACATAGAAATGAATATGTGCCTCAGTAGAAGGCATTCATTTAATTTCTATTCACCAAGTACCGATTTAGACGCTAGAAAAGTATGAAAAGCAAAACGCATTGAAATTTCTTATGGTAATAATGGAAGAAATAGAATTTCGACTGGAGGACTTCCCAAACAAAGAGTTTCAAATAGAAAATTCTAGAGAAAAGAGCTAGGAAGAAACCAAAATATTATGCAATGCATACTAAAAGACTAAAAAAGTATTTAAATCTAAGAAAACAAAGAAGAACAAATTGATTGTTGAGAAAAAGAGTGAAAGTACAATATGACCAATAAGGAAAAATGCCACGCAGTGATATAATCTTCTAATAGTTATCGCGCAAAGTATTGACCAGGTAGACATAAAGCAACAAGAAAAAGGAAGAACAGCAGACATGATGGAATATTTACGTTGTCATTGTTAACTGCTTCTTTCAATTGAAAGACTTTTTTATGGCATATGTATGGTATTGTTTTTCTTTTGGTTCAATATGTATACCATCGCCAAAGTAGCATTATAGTATACAAAGATACTCACAGAATGAGATAAGGAGTATACAATGATCATAAGAAAATAAAACCCTGCTTTGCCAAATTGCTAAGTGATAGATAGGACAACATAAGGAAAAAGCATACCGAAACAAGGTTGTACTCTTCAAACCACTGTCAGCGAATCGAGAAAGACTCTGATACAGTAGATGGTAAATAGTACTGTTGCAAAAAACGGAAAGCGGAGCCAATTTAGTTTTGCAAGATTTCAAGTAAATAATGAATTATGTTAGCTCCAAACAAATGAAAACGTTTCACCAAAACAAGTACTAGAGAAAATTCATGATCAGTCAAAAGCGTTACAAGTGCACGAGTATGTTAGGAGCTGAAGATTTCATAGGCGAAGATGAATTGACACGAATGGATCAACAAACAAAACAAAACTTAAACACTACCCAATATGAAAGCAACAAGGTAAGTCAAAATATTTGAATTATTAAATAATTCTTTGCTTTATAACATTGGTTTCACGAGAACATAATTCATTGAAGGAAAGCACATGACATATGTCAGAGAACACTAGACAATTCTATTTTTATTAGAACTTTGTAACGTTTCTTTCTTTCGTACTCTTATAGACTAGTAAATGATCGTTAAAGGTATCGTTTGAAAATAACCTATAGAGAAAAGACAACAAGAGAAATAGAATCTCTAGAAAGTTGAAGAATTCTCATATACTGCTTGTCATTATTGAATAAGTATCTCTAATTTTTCTCTTGAGCGGACATTAGTCGACAATGCAAAAGATAGTAAGAAGTAGTATCCAAATGCATGTTCAAAAAAGAACCTACCATATTCTCAGTCGTAAACAATTCAATACTTTTGTCTAATTGAAATACTCAAAAGAAATTCTATATATTTTAGGAGAGAAACAAAAACACCAGGATGATTTCAAAGCACAAGAATGAAAATACAACAAACTCATGGAGGAAAGGTACTCTTGAGAGATATGTCTCTCAACAAGCTGTCATTCAAAGCATAGTCAAACTGACATAATCCAAGTTGCTATAGACCTACATTGAACTTTTGTGGCGAAATTGCTAATTGTTTAATTCATTTGAGGCCTTTTTATGAGAAGAATGTGGCTTGCTTTGTCTTCATTATATATATCAACAGTACAATTCGTGTATAATATCATGCCGATCAGCATAAAATCGTACACAATGGATGCAGTTACCATAAGAAAGCAAAAAATTTTTTTTTACAAAAAAGAAGTGTCTGATAAAAGATACCACATAGTAACAACCAACAGTTGCAAGATTCGACTTTTCGAAGAACTGTCGCTTTTCAATATCAAAAACGACTATAGTGAAACAAGCCATGCAATGCGTTAGGTGTAAAAATTTCCAGATTTAGATTTCGCAATACATCAAATCCATAACCAAATTGCTCAGCTCCCCCCAAAAACTAAAAGTTCAATAAAAATGAAAGAAATGGAACAATTGGATATCACCAATACAACTGTGGGGGTGGTTTCAAAAAGACTTTAAAGGAAGAACTATTTTGTCACTCGAAATAATTTAGCAAAATCAAAAAAACTACAAGAATGTTGACACAATTTCAAAAGAATTTAACCGAATCTACACCACTTAATTTTATACTCTATTAGATTCTTTTGCGACGATCTAGTGAGTTGAGAAAAACGCATGCTTTTTAGAAAAAGAAATGGAAAGTCGTGTGTTTTCAAATAAAAAAAAAATTTGACTGTTTTTCTAAAATGATCTACGGTTCATAATAAGAGCGATAAAAATGTCGTCTCAAATAGAGTCTATAGAAGAAGAAAGAATTTAATGAGGTCGGCCCAAGTGAAAAAATTGAAGAATTTCAATACATTATTTGTCCTTTATGGCATCAATATTTCTAGTTGTTCACAGAGGTAGACAGTAGGTGACAATGCGAAATTTAGTAAAAGGAAAAGTAGAACAAATCTGCATAAAAAAAATCAATGTGTTCTCACCTCGAACAGTTTAGTACATAGGTGTAATAAAACCTAGGAAAACTTCATTACACATTCAAGGATTATAAGACAGAAACCACAAAAGAAAAAGAGACAGTAGTACAAGAAGAAAAAGGAGCAAAAGCTGAATTTTTTAAATTGTGAACTAAGAGTCTATACGACGATAGAATCTCCTAATTCAATCATTCTTAGAAAACGACAATTGAGCAAGTATCTAGGGCATAGTAATTCACAATGAAAAGACAACAAATTGATTCTGAGTTTGACGTTGTCAAGAATAAATAAAAAGAAACTCAAAAAGTTCCTACACAAGACAAAGTTCTATTTTTAGAACCAAGAAGAACATAAGCATTGCTTACGTTTGGATTGATGTGTATACCTATCCTATATTTTAAGTTGAAGAATAGTCTATTTACAGAATGAAACAAGCAGTATCACTCGATTCTCAGAAAGCAAACACTAAGTTACCAAATAATTAAGTCTTTTTAAGAACATTGCAACGTAGAATACAATAAAGTGACCAAAAACAATGCTTAAAATTGTGCTATATAAGACAGATTTTAAAAGGCGGTTCTGATAATGTACGGTTCAACCATGAAGGTCTTGGTGGAACGATCGAAACAAAAGTCTCGAAATTATCCAAATTGAAAGCGTATCATTACGTATGCGCTGAAGACAGCAGCGGGCCTTAATAGGAAAAATCAAGAAAGAAATATCATTATCTCTACCATATAGTACCATATGAAAAGACAAGTTCAACGAAAAGGTACTATGTCACTAATGCAAAAAAATTTAAAAAATTTTCAAAATTTGTGACAACAGTTAAAAAAGAAAAAGATTTCAATATTTCAGTTTCAGTTCTATCGCATTGGCATCATGAAATAGTATCGAAGAGGAGTTTATGTCAAATATCAAAGGGGAATAGACAGTTTTTGCATTATTAGGCCTACACTTGGTTTAGTAAAGGAACAGTATAAATACCCATTTTACAAGGAAACAAGAGAGAATAAGGATCTAGAGAAATAAAAACTTGAGAAGATATTGAAGAATTTTTACGTTCCACTTGTTCCTTACATCATCGGTACCATGAACCTGCTCTCGTTAGGCAGAAACCAAGTGAAACAAAAAAAAAGTTACAGCAATCTGCTCACAGAGAAAACAAATACAATTCTTTTGATGAAAGAGAGTTCATTAACTATATCACAATGAAATAAAGAAGAAAAAAATTTGTTTTTCTCATTTGTAGAAAAGTAGCAAAAAGAAGGGACAATCCTTGAAAACAACAATGAAAGCAGCAAAAAACAAAGAAATGGAAATGTTAATAGTGATAGAATGTTCAATTGTTGCGACGAGTTGTTCGCGTACAATACTGGAGCCTTAGATTAGCGTCACCAGAAGGGTACCATTAAAACGAACCACTCAAAATCTCAAAAGAATACAAAAGAAGCAGAAAAGTGTGAACTCCAAAAAAATTTGAACTAAAAGAGGAATCTAAAAAATAACTCCAGTTTCAAATCCAATAAAAAATAGACAAATGCTACTGAGTGGAAACCAAACTTGGTCAGTAGCCCAACAAGCATAAAAAAAAAAATTAAAAAAATGACCATTCTGTGGCAAAGAACTTAAATAAGAAAACATACATAAACAATTTACTCTGCCCACTCCTACTTTGAGACTACTAGAGCGCAATAAATTGAAAAACTAGGTATGCCCTGACTGAAAGCAATAAGCATTTTTTCCTCGTTTTGGTTTTATTATGCTTGATTAGAGTATAATTTCAAGTTGAATATGTATATTTACCTAAACGTTCATATACTGTTAAAAGATATTGACAGGGTGAATCAAGGTAAATTCATCCAATATAAGAAACCAAAAGGATCTTACGCCAAATAGATTTGGCACAAATACCAGATAAAGCAAAAATATCAGAATGAAA
Source organism: Galdieria partita (assembly GCA_025991245.1). NCBI lineage: Eukaryota > Rhodophyta > Bangiophyceae > Galdieriales > Galdieriaceae > Galdieria > Galdieria partita. The sequence continues at coordinate 121,774 of BQMJ01000077.1, forward strand.
AAAATCCATAAATTTACTGTGCCACTCGGTCAATCAAGAACGACGGTAATGTTGCTAGTAACAACAAAGGAAACCATTCAAGAAAAATGTTCACAATTTCTAGAAAGCCCAAAATTTCGAATTACTGCGAAACAACAGAGAAACTCCTTAACTAGAAAGCGCCTTGAACTAAAAATAGCATCCTAAAATTTTACCTAAATATCCGTAGTAAACAACAAATACAAACATACGCAGAAATAGCCCACAAGGCAATTCATTTCATCTCTGGCAAAAAAAGCGGCACAGTTTGAGAATTCCTTACTTTTACCAGACTAAAAGCAAAAGTAAAGGTCTTGATAGAACCAATTCGCTTCCTTTCTCCAATGCATTGTGATGACCACGAACCTAATAAATTTTCAAATGTGGATGTTTTGGTGTAGGACTATAAGAATTTTTTTAACAGGGTTTACTAACTTTCATTAAGGTTCACTGCTGTTTTTCCCAAAGTCGCATACTATAGAAAAAAATTAACAGGATAAATAAAGGAACATTCATCAATTATAAGAAAGCTCGAGTATCCCTTACACAACATATAAGGCTTCAACTAAGAACAAAGAAAACAGATATGTAATAAAAGCTTTAAAAATTGCTTTACAACTTGGACAATGAAGAATGGCAATGTCAAAATAACAGTTACTACAAAAAAGTTTCCATTTGAACAAACCGTTTAAAATTATTAATCAACAAAAGAAAAACAGAAAAATGCCTAAACAAAAAAAGGCGCCCATAGATTAAAAGTAAAATGTAAACATTCTCTTTACGTTTGAAGCATTCTCGCAATAAAACTCAAAAAGAAACAAAACCAAAAAGAGCTGATAAAAGAAGTCACATTGTCATCTTTAGAATACTCATTAAAAATTTGGGACATAATTGATTCTACTAGAAGCAAGGATAAAAAGCTTGATAGAATTAAGGGGTTCGTTCAATGCATTCATAAAAAAAAATTGAGTAACTTGCACAATATGTGTAGCCTGGCAGAAAGGAGCATGCATTTTTTTGTCTTATTGAGGTTCTACTGAGGGTTTACTATAGGGTCTACTTATGGTGTACTATTAGGGTTTATTAGGGAGTGTTAGGGAATGTTAAGGTTAACCGAAAAGAGCCAATAAAAGAAGTCACAACGCCATCTTTAAAATACTCATTAAGAATTTGCGACAAAACTGATTACATTAGAAGCAACGGTAAAAAGCATTATAGAATAAAGCGGATCCTGGAATGCATACATGAAAAAAGAAATAATTGAATTGCAAAATGTGTGTAGCCTGGCCGAAGGAAGCATGCATTTTCCTTTCTTATTGAGATTTTACTGAGGTTTACTATACGGTCTACTTATGGTTTACTATTAGGGTTTAATAAAGACGATTCTCCTAAGGTTCAACTATGAAAGTCTTGGTAAAACGATCGAAACAAAAGTTTCGAAACAATCCAAATCGGGAAGTTTTTCTTTATATATGCACTGGAGATATCAACGAATTTAATAAGAAAAGGAAATAAAGAAATATCATTATCGTTACCAAGTAATGCCCATACAAACCTATATGAAAAGACAAATTTGCGAGAAACATTACTGTAGCATTATTGCATAAAAAATTCAATAATTTTTAAAATTAATGGCTACACTAAAAAAAAAAGATTTCGGCATTTTAGTTTCAGTTCTATCATAATGGCACTATGAAAAGGTATTGAAGAGGCATTTATGCAATGTATTAAAGGGGAATAGGCAATCTTTGCATTATAAGGGCTACACTTGTATCCAAAGTTTATTAAAGAAACAATACAAATACCAATTTTACGAGCAAACCATAGAATAGAAATCAGAGAAATAGAAAGAAGAGGATATATTGAAGAATTTACATATACCACATGTTGTTTACATCATCAATACATTGAACCTGTTCTCGTGGGGTAGATATTTGTCGACCGTGTGAAACGAAGTTAACACGTTACTGCAATCGGCTCGTAGAAAAAAAATACAATGCTTTTAATGAAAGTGAGTTCATTTGCTATATGACAATGAAATACAGAAGAAAAATGTTTTTTTCATTTATAGAAAAGTAGTAAAAAGAAGGGACAACACTTGAATGCAATAACGAAAACAACAAAGAATAAAGAGAGGAAAATGTTAATTGTGACAGATTGCGCAACTGTTGCGACGACTTGTTCGCGTACATTGCTCGTTTTTTAGACTAACGTAGCCAGAAGAGTACCATTTAAACGAAAGACTTGAAATCTCAAAACAATGCAAAAGAAGCAGAAAATTGTGAACTTCAAAAAATCTGAATTAAACGAGGAATGTAACAACCAACTCTAGTTTCGAATCCAAAAGAATCTTAAACAAAATGTAGCTGACAGGAAACCAAACTTGGTCAGTAGCACAACGAGCATAAAAAATAAAAAATACGTAGCTATTCTTTGACAAAAAGCATAAATAAGAAACCAGACGCAACCAATTTACTTTGCGTAATCCTACTTTGAGACAACTAGAGCGCAATGGATTGAAAAATTAGGTATGCCGAGGCTAAAAGCAATAAGAATTTTTCTTTATTTTGGTTTTCTAGGCTTCATTGGGGTATAATTTCTAGTTAAATAAGCATATTTAACAAAACTTTCAAATACAATTGGAAGATATTAACAGGGTGCTTCAAGGTAAATTCATCCAATATCAGAAAAACCAAAAGGATCTTACACCAAATAGATTTGGCACAAATATCAGACAAAGCAAAAAAATAATGTGAAAAACATATAAATTTAATGTTCCACTAGGTCAATCCAGAAGGTCGGTAATAATGCTAATGACAACAAAAAGGAGCTACTTAAGAAAAATGTTCACAATTTCTAAATGCCTCCCAAATTCGAATTACTGCAAAGCAGCAGAGAAATGCTTCAACACAAAAGAGCTTTGAATTAAAAATACCATTTTAAAATTTTCCTAAAATTTCCAGGTCTTCCCTTAATGAACAACAAATACAAACATACAAAAAACTGGCTCACAAGGCACGTCATTTTATCACTAGCAAAACAAGAAGCACCATTTAAAATTGACTAATTTTAAGAGACTAACAGCAAAAGTAAAGGCCTTCATAGAAAAACATCGCTTTTTTCTTTAACAAATAAATATGACATAGACAGTGATAATTGTTCAAATGCGGATGGTCTGATACAGGGCAATAGGAACTCTTTTTATCAGGCTCAATTAAGTTTTATTAAGGTTTAGTACTGTTTTAACCCAAGGTCATATGCTATAGAAAAATATAAACAGGATAAATAGAGGAACATTCATGCATTGTAAGAAAACTCGAGAATTCTCTACACATTATAAAGGGCCTTAACTAAGAACTAAAAAAAATGTAATAAAAGCTTTAATAATTTGCTTTACAACTTGGACAATAAAAGAGAAAGGAAATAAGACTAAAATCAACCAAAAAAAATCTTTATTGAAGCAAACCACTTAAAATTTTTAATCGACACAACACACCAAAAAAACGGCTAAGCAAAAAAGGACGACAATTAATTAAGGATAACATGTAAACATTTTTTTTGGGATTCTAAGTGTTCCCGCAATCAAACTCAAATCCACAAACAAAAAGAAGAACAAACCAAAAGTCATATGGCCATTAGAAAAACCCTTATAAAAACTTGCGGCTTAATTAATTATACCAGAAGCACGAAAAAAACACTCGATAGAATTGAAGCACATTTTTCTCTCATGCATTCACGGAAAAAAAGCAGTGTACTCTAAAATACACGTAGCCTGATAGAAACGAAAATGCATTTTTCTTTCTTATTCAGGGTTTACTGAGGCTTTACTGAGTTTTTGCCAGGTTCTATTTGGTTCTATTAGGTCTTCTAAGGTTTCAGGTTTATTAGTGTTTATTAGTGTTTATTAGTGTTTATTAGGGTTTATTAGTGTTTATTAGTGTTTATTAGTGTTTATTTAGGGTTTATTAGTGTTTATTAGGGTTTATTAGTGTTTATTTAGTGTTTATTAGGGTTTATTAGGGTTTATTAGGGTTTATTAGGGTTTATTAGGGTTTATTAGGGTTTATTTAGGGTTTATTTAGGGTTTATTTAGGGTTTATTTAGGGTTTATTAGGGTTTATTAGGGTTTATTTAGGGTTTATTTAGGGTTTATTAGGGTTTATTAGGGTTTATTTAGGGTTTATTAGGGTTTATTAGGGTTTATTAGGGTTTATTTAGGGTTTATTAGGGTTTATTAGGGTTTATTAGGGTTTATTAGGGTTTATTAGGGTTTATTAGGGTTTATTAGGGTTTATTAGGGTTTATTAGGGTTTATTTAGGGTTTATTTAGGGTTTATTAGGGTTTATTTAGGGTTTATTAGGGTTTATTAGGGTTTATTAGGGTTTATTTAGGGTTTATTAGGGTTTATTTAGGGTTTATTAGGGTTTATTAGGGTTTATTTAGGGTTTATTTAGGGTTTATTTAGGGTTTATTAGGGTTTATTTAGGGTTT
>BQMJ01000078.1:0-118865 GCA_025991245.1 Galdieria partita
CCTAATAAACCCTAATAAACCCTAATAAACCCTAATAAACCCTAAATAAACCCTAAATAAACCCTAAATAAACCCTAATAAACCCTAAATAAACCCTAATAAACCCTAATAAACCCTAAATAAACCCTAATAAACCCTAAATAACCCCTAATAAACCCTAATAAACCCTAAATAAACCCTAATAAACCCTAATAAACCCTAAATAAACCCTAATAAACCCTAAATAAACCCTAAATAAACCCTAAATAAACCCTAATAAACCCTAATAAACCCTAATAAACCCTAATAAACCCTAATAAACCCTAATAAACCCTAATAAACCCTAATAAACCCTAATAAACCCTAAATAAACCCTAAATAAACCCTAATAAACCCTAATAAACCCTAAATAAACCCTAATAAACCCTAAATAAACCCTAATAAACCCTAAATAAACCCTAAATAAACCCTAATAAACCCTAATAAACCCTAATAAAACCAATAAACCCTAATAAACCCTAATAAACCCTAATAAACCCTAATAAACCCTAATAAACCCTAATAAACCCTAAATAAACCCTAATAAACCCTAATAAACCCTAATAAACCCTAATAAACCCTAATAAACCCTAATAAACCCTAATATTCTTAATATCCCCTAATAAACCCTAATAGCAAACCATAAGTAGACCGTAAACCCTCAGTAAAATCTGAATAAGAAGAAAAAATGCATACTCCCTTCGGCCAGACTACACATATTTTGCAATTCATTTAGCTTTTTTTTCATATATGCATTCGAGGACCTTCTTAATTTTATCAAGCTTTTTCTCCTTGCTTCTAATGTAATCAGCTTTGTCGCAAACTTTTTATGGGTATTTTGAAGTTGACGTTCTGACTTTTTGGTTTTTTTTGGTTATGTTTGTATTCGAGTCTTATTGCGAGATTACTGGAAATGTAAAGAAAATGTTTTGATTTTGCTTTTGATCAGTGGTTGTCCTCTTTTGTGTAGGTATTTTTATGTTGGTTTGGGTTATTAAAAAATTTTAAGCGATTCGCTTAAATGCATTTTTTTCTGGTAACTGTTACTTTGTCATTTTCGCCTTTTATTGACCAAGTTTTAAAGCAAATTATTAAAGCGTTTATTACACATCGTTTTTCTTCGTTCTTAGTTATGGCCCTATATATTGTGTAAAGCATCTTCGAACTTTCTTATTATGATTGAATGTTCCTTTATTCATCCAGGTAATATTTTTCTATAGTATGTGACTTTGGATAAAAATAGTAATAAACCCTTAATAAACCCTAATAAACCCTGATAAGAAAGCTCCCATTGCCCTGTTTCAAAACATCCGCATTTGAAGATTTATTAGGTTTTCCGTCATCACAATGCATTCAAGAAAAAAAGTGAATTGGTTCTACCAAAACCTTTACTTTTGCTTTTGGTCTGGTGAAAGTAATCAATTCTCAAAACTGTGTTTTTTTTGCCAGCGATCAAATGACTTGCCTTGAGCTATTTTTGCGTATTTTTGTATTTGTTGTTGATTACTGGAAAACCTGGAAATTTAGGGAAAATTTTGAGATGCTATTTTTTCGAGGCCTTTGTGAGTTTAGGTATTCCGTACCAAGACCTAATAGTAAACCATAACTAGACCGCATAGTAATACCTCAGTAAAACCTGAATAAGAAAGAAAAATGCGTACTCTTCTTTGCCAGGCTACACATATTTTACGATTCATTTTGTTATTGAATGCATCAGAGAAAAAAGTCCTTAAATTCTATCGATCGTTTTATATTTACTTCTAGTATAATTAATTTATGTAGCAAAATTTTATAAGAGTTTTTTGAATGGCTATATGACTTTTGTTGTGGGCTTCATTTTGTTTATTCATTGGAGTTTTACTACGTGAACACTTGAATCTCTAACGAAAATGTTTCCATTTTATCTTTAATTAGTGGTCGCCCTTCTTTTGTTCAGGCATTTCTCTGTTGTGATGTGTTGATTTTGAAATTTAAGCTGTTTTCTTCAAGGAAAATTTTTTTGGTTGATTTTAGCCTTATTGCCTTCCTCTATTATTGACAAAATTTACAGCAAATTGTTAAATCTTTTATTATCGACCATTTTTCTTTTTTCTATTAAAGCCGTATTCATCCAATGTAGAACCTTTTGATTGTCTATATTGGTTGAATGCTCTTTTATTCATCCTGTTAATATCTCTCTAGGGTATGTGTTTTTTCATAAGAAAAAGTAATATATCTTAGTAAGCCTGTTAAGAAAAATTCCCATTGCCCTGTACTAGACCATGCGCATTTGAACATTTATCAAGGCCTTGGTCAGCTCAATGCATTGGAGAAAGAAAGCCAATTGGTTCTATCAAGACCTTTACTTTTGCTTTTAGTTTCGTAAAGTTAATGAATTTTCAAACTGTGCTTCTTGTTTTGCCAGCGATCAAATGACTTGCCTTGTGGGCTATTTCTGCGTATGTTTGTATCTGTTGTTTATTACGGGTATTTAGGTGAAGTTTTAGGATGCTATTTTTAATTCAAAGCCATTTCAAGTTAGGGAATTTCTTTTTTGCTTCGCAGTAATTCGAAATTTTGAGCTTTTCCGAAATTGTGAGCATTTTTCTTAAATGGCTCCTTTTTGTTGTTATTAGCATCATTACCGTTTGTTCTTGATTGACCGAGTGGCACAGTAAATTTACGGACTTTTTTCATTATGATATTTTTCTTTGTCCGGTATTTGTGCCGAATCTATTTGGTGTATGATCCTTTTGGTTTCTTATATTGGATGAATTTATCTTGATTGACCCTGTTGATACCTTCCTGTAGTATTTAAACTTTTAGGTAAATATGCAAAATTATGTTGAAATTATATCCTAATGAAACCTAATAAAATTGAAATAAAAAAATAACGTTTATTGCTTTCAACCAGGACATTCATAGTTTTTCAATTCATTGCGCTCTAGTTGTCTCAAAATAGGAGTGTTCAGAGTAAATTGCTTATGTCTGTTTTCTTAGTTATGTTCTTTGCCAAAGAATAGTTACGTATTGTTTTATTTTTTTTTTTGCTTGTTGTGCCACTGACCATGTTTGGTTTCCTGTCAGCTACATTTTGTTTGAGTTTTTTTTTGGAATGGAAACTGGAGTAAGTTTTTAGATTGTTTCTTTTGCTCAAATTTTTTTGGAGTTTACATTTTTTTGCTTCTTTTGTATTGTTTTGAGATTTTAGGTGGTTCGTTTGAATGGTATCCTTCTGGTATCATAAGTGTGAGGCGCGAGCAATGTAGGTGAACAAGTCGTTGCAACAGTCGAGCAATCTGACACTATCAACATTTTCATTTCTTTGTTTTTTGCTGCATTGATTGTTGTTTTCAAGGATTGTCCCTCCTTTTTACTACTTTTTCTCCAATGAGAAAAAAAAATGTTTTTTCTTCGGTATTTTAATGTGGTATAGTTACTAAATTCACTTTCATCAAAATTATTGTATTTTTTTTCTCTGTGAGCAGTTTGCTGTTACTTTTTTACTTCGCTTCACACGGTCGACAAATATCTGCGGGACGAGAACAGGTTCAAGGTACTGATGATGTAAGGAACACGTGGTATATGGAAATCCTTCAATGTATTCTCAAGTTTCTACTTCTCTAAATTGTTATTATTCTATGGCTTCCTTGTAAAATTGGTATTTGTATTGTTGCTTTAGTAAACTTTACAAACAAGTGTAGCTCTTATAATGCAAAGATTGCCTATTCCCCTTTGATGCATTGCATAAATTCCTCTTCAATACCTTTTCATAATGCCGATGTGATAGAACTGAAACTGAAGTGCAGAAATTTGTTTCTTTTTTTTTACCGTTGCCATAAATTTTATAAGTTCTTGAACTTTTTTTATGCATTAATGACACAGTAATGTTTCTTGCAAATTTCTCTTTTCATATAGGTTTGTATGGGTATTACTTCTTAACGATAATGATATTTCTTCATTTATGTTTCTTATTAAGATCGTTGCTATCTTCAGTGCATACATAATGATAAGGTTTCAATTTCGATAGTTTAAAAAATTTTGTTTCGATCATTTCGTTAAGTCCCTTATGGTTGAACCTTACCCTATGAGAATCGTCTTGAAAAATCTGTCTTAGATAGCAAAATTTTAAGTAGTGTTTTTTGGTCACTTAATTGTATTCGACGTTGCAGTGTTATTGAAAATGTAAACATTTGGTAGGTAGTTTTTACTTTCTGACGGCCTAAAATGAAGTGCGTGTTTTATTCTGTAAGTACCCTTAACTTGAAATATAGTGTCGCTATACATATTTAGCAAAAATTATACAATGCTTATGGTATTCTTGGATTTTCAAAAGCAAAACATTGTGTTTCGGTAAACTTTTCGATCCGCCTTTTATCTATTCTCAACGAGACCAAGCTGAGAATCAATTTGTTGGTTTTTCAGTGTGAGTTACTATGCCCTAGATTCTTACTCAATTGTCGTTTTTTAAGAATGATTGAATTAGGAGATTCAATCGTCGTATAGACTCTAAGTTCAAAATTTAAAAAATTCAGCTTTTTGCTCCTTTTTCTTCTAGTACTACTGTCTGTTTTCCTTTTGTGTTTTATGTCTTATAACCCTTGAATGTGTAATGAAATTTTCCTAGGTTCTATTTCACCTATGTACTAAAATGTTCGAGGTGAGAATACATTGATTATTTTTATATACAGATTTGTTCTATTTTTCTTTTTACTAAATTTTGCATTATCACCTACTATTTACCCCTGTGAACAACTAGGAATACTGATGCCATAAGGACAAATAATGTATTGAAGTTATTCAACTTTTTCACTTGGGCCAACCTCTTTAAATTCTTTCTTTTGCTATAGACTCTATTCGAGACGACATTTTTATCGCTCTTCTAATGAACAGTAGATCATTTTAGAAAAACAGTTAAATTTTTTTTTTATTTGAAAACACACGAATTTCCATTTCTTTTTCTAAAAAGCATGCATTTTTCTCAATTCACTAGATCGTCGTAAAAGAATCTAATAGTGTATAAAATTAAGTGGTGTAGATTCGGTTAAATTCTTTTGAAATTGTGTCAACATTCTTGATGATTTTTGTGATTTTGCTAATTTATTTCGAGTGACAAAATAATTCTTCCTTTGAATTCTTTTTGGAATCACCTCCACAGTTGTATTGGTATTTTATGTAAGCGACATTCAATTGTTCCATTTGTTTCACCTCTATTGAAGTTTTTAATTTTTGGGGGAACTGAGCAATTTGGTTGTGAGTTTGATGCATTGCGAAATCTAAATCTGGTAATTTTTACAGCTAGCGTATTGCATGGCTTGTTTCACTATAGTCGTTTTCGATATTGAAAAGCGACAGTTTTTGAAAAAGTAGAATCGTGCAACTGTTGGTTTTTACTATGTGGTATCTTTTATCAGACACCTTTTTTGTAAAAAGAATTTTTTTGCTTTCTTATGGTAACTGGATCCATTTTGTTCTATTTTATGTTGATTGGCATAATATTGTACACGAATTGTACTGTTGGTATATATAATGAAGACAAAGCAAGCCACGCCTTTTCCATAAAAAAGCCTCAAATGAATTGAACAGTTTGCAATCTAGCCACAAAAGTTCAACGTTTGTCTGTAGCATCTTCGATATTATATGCTTTATGTCAGTTTGACTATGATTTGAATGACAGCTTGAAGAGAAACATATCTCTCAAGAGCACTTTTCCTCCATGAGTTTGTTGTATTTTTATTCTTGTGCTTTGAAATCATCCTGGTGTTCTTGTTTCTCTCCTAAATATATATAGAATTTCTTTTGAGTATTTCAATTTGACAAAAGTATTGAATTGTATACGACTGAGAATATGGTAGGTTCTTTTATGAACATGCATTTGGATACTACTTCTTACTATCTTTTGCATTGTCGACTAATGTCCGTTGAAGAAAACAATTAGAGATATACTTATTCAATAAAGACAAGTAGTATATGAGAATTCTTCAACTTTCTAGAGATTCTATTTCTCTTGCTGTCTTTCTTTTCTCTATGGGTTATTTTCAAAATCGCTATCTGTATCGTTCAGTTATTAGTCTGTATGTGTACGAAAGAAAGAAACGCTACAAAGGTCTAATAAAAAAAAGAATCGTCTAGTGTCCTCTGACATACGTCATGTGCTTTCCTTCAACGAATTATGTTCTAGTGAAACCAATGTTATGAAGCCAAGAATTGTTTAATAATTCAAATATTTTAACTTACCTTGTTGCTTTCATGTTGGGTAGTGTTTAAGTTTTGTTTTGTTTGTTGATCCATTCGTGTCAATTCATCTTCGCCTATGAAATCTTCATCCCCTAATATACTCGTGCACTTGTACCGCTTTTGACTGATCATGAATTTTCTCTAGTACTTGTTTTGGGGGAACGTTTTCATTTGTTTGGAGCGAACATAATTCATTATTTACTTGAAATCTTGCAAAACTAAATTGGCTCCGCTTTCCGTTTTTTGCAACAGTACTATTTACCATCTACTGTATCAGAGTCTTTCTCGATTCGCCGACAGTGATCTACCTTGTTTCGCCCTATTTTTTTCTTATATTGTCCTATCTATCACTTAGCAACTTGGCAAAGCAGGGTTTTATTTTCTTATGATCATTGTATACTCCTTATTTCATTCTGTGAGTATCTTTGTATACTATAATGCTACTTTGCTGATGGTATACATATTGAACCAAATCTAAGCCATACCATACATATGCCATAAAAAAGGCTTTCAATTGAAAGAAGCAGTTAACAATGACAACATTAATATTCCATTATGTCTGCTGTTCTTCCTCTTTCTTCTTGCTTTATGTCTACCTGGTCAATACTTTACGCGATAACTAATAGAAGATTATATCACTGCGTGGCATTTTTCCTTATTGGTCATATTGCACTTTCACTCTTTTTCTCTACAATCAGTTTGTTCTTCTTTGTTTTCTTATCTTTAAATAATTTTTTAGTCTTTTAGTGTGCATTGCATAATATTTTGGTTTCTTCCTAGCTCTTTTCTCTAGAATTTTCTATTTGAAACTCATTTGTTTGGAAAGTCCTCCAAACGAAATTCAATTTCTTCCATTATTACCATAAGAAATTTCAATGCGTCTTGCTTTTCATACTTATCTATGTTTAAATCGGTACTTGGTGAATAGAAATTAAATGAATGCCTTCTACTGAGGTAAATATTCATTTCTACGTTTTAATAGGGAGCAAGAACAAGATTGAGACTAGATGTCTATGTTAGTGACACAACTTGAAATACTGTGACACTTGAGAAGTTGCAGGAGAAGCTCTACTTGTAAATACTCTAGTGTACTTGCAAACTGGCTCAAAAATTTCCAACTATATCATGTATGCAAAAATGTACCATGGAGATTTTAAATCAATCGTTGGTCTTTCCTCAACTTTTCCAGAGGACAATGGAGTATAAAAGAAGAGCTTGGTAAGTTTGATTCTTTTACTCCTCCATTTCTGTTGATTTCGACCCACCACTAGTTATTTTTATATTTACAAATAAATAGCACTCTAGCCATTTTTTAGACAGTTGGAGCTTACTCTTGGCTAATCGTGGAAAAGTTCATATGAAACAAAAAAACACAAGTTAGTATATACAAAACAATTTCTACAACTCTTTTTCCACAAATATCTGCTTTAAAAAAATTTCGAAAAATTTTTGAATTTTGTCGAGAATTGGCTACGTAGAACATAGCCCATGACAGCCAAAAGGCAATAGAGGAAAGTGAGGGAAAATGAATCAATGAACCCTCATGTGAACTCAAATAACTTCTTACTGGATTTCCCAACGACCCAGCTTGGATTCTAATTCAGCCTAGTAAAATCTACAATGCAACAAAATTTTCATTTGCAACACAATCTACTAAGGTTCTATATATTATTTGCTACAATTGTTTTCACAGATATCACTTTCTAATTTAATCTCTTGTAAAGAATAGAGGTTTCATTGTAAAATTGCATTTCTTCTTAGTGAGTGTAAATAGTTTTTGAATGTGTAGTTTTTCCAGCTAATACTGTAGGTGTCTTTCTGCTATTTTTTTGTCTCTTTCACATCACAGTGTAATTGGAAATGATTTCAGCATTGTGCATTATAGACAACTTTCTAGTTTTAATGTATTTTATTCTGAACTTGTTGTATGGACCGCTTTTATATGTTTTCCTAAGTGTTTTAATTCGCCACTGGGTTACATAAAATTCGTAAACTTTTTCTTCTCCTGGACTTCTTGTAATTTAGAAATTTAATTGTGTTTGTCCTTGTTTTGGCTGTGTAGCTCGTTTTGAACTGATATTGTTGTTGCCAGAAATTTTTGGGCCTTTTCTCTTTTCAATTGAATATTCTATGTGGAACTCTCACAAGTACATGTTGTCTTCAACAAGTTTCTGTGATAAATAAAGCATCTCATGTCAATTGTCTTGCATCTCTATTTATTGTTTTGATTGATATTGGGTTGTTTGAAACTTTTCTTTTAAACTCTGGCCTTAGAAGCATTTTTGTATAGCTGTTCTTCATAATAAAGTTTTTCTTAAGAAGCGATACGCGAACTTTCTTTTTTTGGCGTTGGGTAATAGCTCTACTGCATTGGCCCCAGCTCTGTCCAATTATGCATAGTTCTGATTGGCTGATTGGTAAAACTTGAATGGTCGATTGTTGTCTTTGCCTTTTTTTAAGAATTTGTGTTGATTCTTTGAAGTCTCTCTGTTTACACCTTTGTGACTCAAAGTGGCTAAACGTTGATTCTCGCCTCTCCTGAATTGGGTTAAAGCATATGCAAATTGCCAAGATTCGATTTCTTAGATATTATCAATTGTATTTTCCTTCTATAATGGTCTTTTTTGTACTGTGTACTGCAGTTGGTGTTTGTCTTTCTTTCTTAGCTAAAAGTCTTTCTCGTTTGTATGCAAATGACAAGGTAATTTGTCTATAAAAGAAATTACGTGATTCTTCCATCATCTGTAAAAACTGAAATATTTAAGTTGATGGCATTGTCCACATAAAAAGTCATTGGGATCATGAGCTGTCGCGTACATTTTTTATTATCAATTGAATAGAAAAAATTCATTGACTTTCAGACATTTTCATCATTATGACAATCCAAATGTTGGAGAGAGTTCTTCTTGTATAATTAACTAGTCACGAAATTCAACGTGTATTCATTCACGGACGCTAGACTTCTACGATAATAAAATTTTAGCAACCATACCCACCAGTATGAAGATCGATTGTTCAAGTAAACAGGGCATCAAGAATAAAATATTCATGTCTTGCTCAATTTTGCTTTGTAACGTAGGAAGATCCTGGAATATCTTGCGCATATCTAGGAATGTTGCTCAGTAAAGTAATTTAATATGCTGAAAGAATCGCTGTTTAAAATGAGCAATGTATTCATAATTTCGTGGACAGTTGTCAGTTTGTATACTTTGTGCTTGTCAGCCTTTTTATAGAATTGTACGTTGCATAGCTGGTTGTGATTTCCCAATAGAAAGACAAGGTTATTTAAGTGCCAACAGTAATACTATTCAAACAGTATCCTTTCTAAAACTGTGTCTCACAAACTGTCAACTGCTAAGTATTTATAGACTTGAGCACAAAAGACTACGGTAGCTATTCCAAACATACACTATGCCGACGAGTTGCGAAGCCTCTCTTTTGTGAAAATTTTTCCCATCAGATGCTCTTTTTCTTCCAAGTCTTGTTTCGAAATTGCATCCTTCAAGTGACCTCGTCAAGTAAGATTAGCAAACAACGACGTAAAGATGCTTCAAAGTCGGTGTACAAACTCTGTTCACGTCCGTTTTCGAAACAGCAACTCACAGTTGAACTGCGCAGTTGAGTTGCCACGAGACAACCTCACCTCTCCATTTGGACAATAGATTCTCAATAGACAAAAACTGACAATGACAAGAATCGTTTTTGTGAAGAACCAAAGAGAATCAACTCAGAATATACTCCGACTGTTACAAAAGATCTTGGTAATTGTTCCACAAGAGAGAGTCCTCATCTATTGTTCACAGGACAACAGTTCATTTCAACTTCAGAAACCAAGTTACATTGGAAGACTAGAGTGGGACAAGGATTCAAGGTCAAAGACTATTTGGAGCCTTTGTGCCGACTGGTTCCACAGTAATCCGCAGGGTCAATGTCTTACAAAGAGTCAAGGAATTAAGATTAACAATTCTCGAACAGTATCTAGGTTGCATTCGACATGAAGTTGGAAGCGACTTTGAGGTTCAATCCAAGTTGTTGACAGGAAACGAACAAACCGAACCGCGCCTTGGCTGGAATTTCTAGAAGTGCAAAGTCATAAAACTTCAAAGTTTTTTTCGTACTAAAAAGTTCTCCTCTAAATTCAACTACTTATATTTTCATAAAAAGGAACAATTTTATCCACTTCAAAACAGGTGGTAACAAAGCAACTACAGCAACAGTTGAGCAAAGCAATCACAAAGAGAGATTGGGCAAAGTGACGTTGAAGAGTTCTTCGAGTACCGTTAAAAGTGCACACGCCATATTGTTTCATATGTACCTAGTGAAAACTTTCCAAGGGAACCTTCCACTCAAAGGTTTACCTAGAATACTACTGATTCTCTAACGTTGCATTATTTGAAGAGAACCGTTGTGTTAGAATGATTGTTGACATACCCCTGAGAGTAAAGCCCGCCATTGTATAGTGAGATAAACTCACCTTTGTTATTTACCTTGGAGATTTACTTGCTTCAAGTTGATTTGGAGAACATTGAGCTCTAGTTGATAGGAATCATTTCAAGAAAGTATAATCTGCCACTTTCAAGAAGAAGAGCGTATTTCCCACAACTTGGAACGATTTAGTGTGCAGTTGCCAAGTTGTCATATAGAAATTTCGTCAAGTAGAGTGAACACTTGTGCCGATAAATGTCTATCTGACCTGTTTGCAACTTGGAGGACTGTGAAATTTGTGTTACCAGCATCAAGGACTTTTTAGACTTTTGCAGATTTGAGTTTATACACTCTGGTCGAGTATTTCAATTATCAAGAAAACGTTTAAGTACATGTTGGAAGTGACACATGTATATAATTTGTATTTTGCCTGCAAGTATGTTGATAGAGTCCAGTCAAGTTTCTCAATCAGCTTGAATACATAGACCAAATGTCGCATATTCTATTTTGTCTAATTCAATTGCGAAAATAAAGAATCAGTTGTTGACTCTTTCTATTTTGTATAAGTCTATATATGAAAACTGTTCATATAGCAAAGCGTCACGACTCACATAGTAAGTATCGATGCAAGAATCTTCCCTTGTTTGTCCCTTGACAACAACAGTCACCAATGCAGATCCTCGGGACATTTCCTCCAATACATTTAGAACAGCGCAAAGTTTCAAACAGTCTGTGCTTCACAAAACTCAACAATCTACACAGACAATTCTGGGAATACTAGAGCACTCCAAGTTGGAGAAACATTACTGAGTTGTCAAGGGTGGCTTCCCAAGACAAAGAATTGCCTACACTAGTAAACCCAACATACAAAAAAGCAAAAAGGGAAAGAAAGCAGCAACTCATTGACGGACTTTTCAACCATATCTAGAGTACTTGAACACGTTTTAAAGCGAGTACCTAGGCTAACTCTCGATTCTAGTTCCCTCAGAGTTTTGCTGGTCAAAAATACAGAAGCATCTACAACAGTTCTATTGAAAACCCCACTCTATGAAAACTCTCAAAGCTGCCTAGTATCCATATATACTCTAAAACGCAACGCCAAAACCCAACATTGGAAAAATATCTGTCTACAATATGGACATATCAACTGGTCAAGCACTCAAACAATCATAAAGCTTCATATAATTCCAAGTCAACTAGCTCATAAATTGCAACTTTGGTGACTTCAAGTTGGTCAACGGAAGATTGAAAGCTGCCATCATCACTCGGTTCATTCCAACCAAAGCAATTCCCAACGGATGTGGAAAGGTGATTTGAGCAACTCGTTTGTGTTTTCAACATCTTCTTTGTGAGGCTGCTGAACCTCGTTATCTTGAGATGAAAGGATTACCAAAGAAGAACAAACAAAAGATTGCCGAATTGCAACTAATAATCAGTTAAATCCCATTAGCAGCTAAATTGTCCGTTGTAGTTGACAAGGCCATCATCACCAATTCATAGGACCTCAAGTGTGTGCATTCTTTACTCAATTTTTCTGTATACAAGAGTTGAAACTACGGGAAGAGTGGTATAATTGGAGTATACTTTGTGCCGAAAGGCTTTTCAAAAAGAAAAAAAACGTTGGCAGATCCCAGTTAGGTATAGAGTCCAGCTTGCAGTGCAACTTTTGAAAACAGGGCATCTTTCTCAACCCAATTTCTGTCTTTTAACAACAAAAGCGAAACTATTTGAGCTGGTACAAGTTAATTGTACACTGATTGTTAAAGTGCTGTATGTAAAAGAGCGGATAGAGATTTTACCTTTGTAGAATTACAATAGTCTTTTACTTTACCAGACATGGTCTACGTATTTCTAAAAGTGCCTTGAAGCTTGCTTTTAAACTGGAAAATGCTGTGAGCTTTTCTATTCATTTACACTCAACAACCAAGCAACAGAAGTGGTTCGATGATTTCTGTACCCGAAAGGGTTGAAGTTTTGTCAATTTTGAATTTCGCACTGTAGTTATGGCGCGATGCTCCTCTCTCCTCTCCATTTGGATAAGAGACTTTAAATGGTCATAAACTCACAAATAAAGGAACTGGTTGTTTGAAGAATACAAGAATCAAATCAGACTGTACTTCGAGTGCTACAAAAGACCTTGATGAGTGTGACGCAAAAGAGGATTCACAACAACAATTCATAAGACTTTGTAGTATATTTGGACTTGAAAAACCAAGTTACACTGCAAGACTGTATATGGGCAGGGGTTCAAACTTAAAAATAATTGGGAGCTCTTTATACCGACTTTTCTTTTTATAGTACTCTACACAGTAAAAAACGCCTATAAACCTACCAGAAAATGAAGAGCAGCAGTTTTCAACAAGGATCCAAGTTGAGGTACGTTTAACATGAACATGGACCGAAGATAAGTATTTTTCAAGCTTTGTGGAACTCAAGTTCCAAGTCACTGAAAGTTTACCACCAATACTAGCATGTCTTGGATGGCAAGGTTTGGTCTTGAAGAGTTTCTCATTCGAACTCACTGTTTGACGCTTTAGGCATTATTGTCGAAATTTATCGTTTTGTTTTTAGGCAGTATCATTCCATTGAAGCGGAATTATGTTACTTTGTTCACTGAATCTTGAATCTTTACACTTCACAATTCTACTCTCCAACAAAATGAATTGAGTAAATTCTTAGCTTCTTCTGTGCTTGAATTCTATGGTTGAATTGTTCTTGTGATTCAAAACTCATCTGTCTATGGTTACAATTCCACTATATTTGTATCCATCTGGGAAATTATGTCAGACGAATTTGAGTCGAAACCCAATTCTTCTTTATAAGGATGTTTCGAATCCATTTTACACAGAAGAACTTTTAAAATTGTCGATTGCCAAGTTCATTCGAGTTGAATCATTTCTGTAAGGTCCAAGTATACTATAATTATTTCCAGTTGATGACATTAAAATGGCTATGATGAAGATAATGATGGCTATTACACTGGAAGTCTTCTTGAATTCCCCAAAATTGAACTTTGTGTTATGGTTGAAACTTTGAGTCTCTTTTTATCTATTCTCAACAGGGTTCAACTTAGAATCACTTTGTAGGCTTCTCAATATGTACTCTTATGAAATAACTGTCTTGTGCAATTTTTATTTTTTAAAAATAATTGAATCAAGTGGCTTCTACTTGTATAGTATGATTATCTCTATTTATGCAACTTCTTGGCCCTTTTTTGTTGTTACTTTTTGCAACTTTTCACTATTCGAGGAATAAAAATGAATGTATTCTCTTTCTGTTCCATATTCTCTTACATAATGCCAAAGTTTCAGATTTTTACCAGAAAAAGTTTTAAGACGAGAAGAGTTTCAATGACACGTGAACTAGAATGAAAAAATCAGTTGATTGATTGTCTTTTGAGTATACAAAATCCTAAAAACCAACAACTCTCTTTAGAGTTCTTGATCTTCCGAGCAAAATTCACCAATTAACAGAATAATTCAGGAAATTTTCTTTGAGTAGTAACTGATTGAAAGAGTTATATTCCCCTTTCCTTCACCATGCACATTTCTTTGCAAACAATCTATAGATATCGTCAATATCGATAAAAGAACTGAAATGAAAAGATAGAACATGTGTAATTTACCAAACTCAATGAATCGAGTTTGAAATTCGGATTCAAATCACTTCCCAAAGGAGCCTTACAATATGGAAATGACCTCTAAATTTGATATATACTTGGACAATCTTTTTTATTTATCTCATTCATTGAATCCTTTACTAGAAAACTTGCTTCAAATACAACATTTTTCGAGATCTCTGTACTTTGTCTATTCAACATACACTGGTCTGCCTTATCATAGTGTTCAATGTTTGTTCTCGTAGCAAATACTTCTTCCTTTGCTTTGGTCTTGAAAATACTTTGTATATTTATCAAACGATCTATTTAGTTTGCTTTATGTTTTAGCTAATTTCAATGAGATAAATCTTTCCATAAGTAAGTATTTACAACTATCTCAGGTTAAAAGGAGTCAACAATGTTACTATTCCAGAAATATCCTCTTTAACACTATTCTTATCTGTAGAACACAGAATGCCTAAAGCTATGGTAATTCTTTCCAAAAAGCTCCCACTTTCCAATCGTAGCACATCCTCTCCCTTGACAAAGCTTCTCCAGACATTCGTTTCTTCTTCCCAATTCTGGCTTTGAATTGACCAAAGATGAACTCTTGGTCTTTTGCACCCCAAGTGCTATCCTCCGGTAAAGGCGATAAGGAAACAAGCAAAATGGCACAAAGACTTTTTCTACGATCAAACTGAGTCTAATTGTGCTTTTTGCAGAGCAGGAGTAGGAGTAGCTTTTGAAGTTCGCAGCCCAGTTTTCAAGGGCAGTCTCTTCTCTCCGATTGGAAAGTCAGACCTTTACTAGACACGAACTGACGAATAAGAAACCGGCAGGGTGTTCGATCAACACAGAATCAATTTTGAATGTAGATAAGGACCTCGATGACTGAAGTAAAAACGAGGATTCGTAACAACATTACAAGACATCTACAAGTGACAAGTATTCAAACTCAAAGACAACTAGGAGCCTCATTATCTAGGATGTTTTCCACGACATTACAGACATTAAATGCCTTCATACAGACCAAGACATAAGGATCAACAGTTCTCAAAATGGTCCTAAGCTGCAAACTACATTCATTGGGACTGAAAATGTACCTTTAAATGCCACATAAAACTCAAGGTTAAAGCCCAGTCATTGAAGGCTAAGACCAAACGAATAAACGATTTCGACAATACTCAAAAAGAATCAAAAACTTTCTTTATGCAATTTTCAAAAGATTTCTTGTTAAAATTCGAACAAGAAAAATTCTGTAAAGAAACTTTACAAAGGGTATCAGTAAAGCTACTTAGCCATTAGTTCTGCAACCACAACAATGAAACGATTGCGAGAAGCCAATACGGACGTGCGTTGGCTATCCTTGGAAGTTACAAACCATATAGTTTCTTAGAGAAAGGTTAGCCAAGTTTTTTAGAAAGCTTTATTGACAAAGAGCTTAAGCCAAACAGTGCTAAATAAAACTGAAAAGTGAAAACTAAATATATTTCCTAAAATAAAACATATACGTGATAGTTTATGATTCTTCCAATACCAAAGTAAGTTTATTTTTAGTGCTATTTATCTTTTTATAATCGAGAAATTCTTTGAAGCACCAATGGTCTTATATAATTACCGATTTTCCTTTTGGCGACGATGACGAGTTTGGGTGGAAGGAATCGTGTTCGCTATTCAGGGATAGAATATCCTCTTATCAACCGAGAATCAGCGATATTACAAGTTTTGGAAGCTTTTGAATCTTCCTTTGTTTTCGATGAAAGAGGTATACCTCAAACTCCTCGACCTCACATATGCTATGCTCCCCAAATGTATGGGAGTGGCAAAAGCGCATTTGGGGAGAACTTCCGAAGGTTCCTTTCCATCAACAAAGAACGTATTTTGCGTTATGTAGATACTAGGAAGAAGTTTCCTGGCTTTGCAAAGGGAGAAAATGTAGGAGAACGTGCTCTACACGCGCTGTTAAACGAGACTTTATATGTTATGTTGAGTCTTCTCGATGTGCCGAGGGGAACATGTTTTGAAGATACACTTTTGGAGTGGATAAGCAAGGAGGCACTCTCGCAATTTCGAAAACGTGCGAAGCTACTTTCGCAAGTTCTTTCCTGTATTGGTAATCCAAAAGAATGGCTTCAGAAACTCTTGCAAGTCACCAAGAAACGTTATTTATATTTGTTTATTGACGAAATTGGATCTTTAGAAGAATACGAATTCACATTGTTTAAGGATTTGATGGTTACACAAGGAGCAAGTCGAGTGCACAACGTGTACCGTGCCTTTTTTAGAGTTTTATCAATTGTTGTAAGTCAACCTTTTGTCATTTGTATTGTTGCGGGGAGATCGAACTGTATAATTAGTAGAGAAGAGGATGCAATGCCTTCCCGAATAACGTTAAATTTTCTTCGGCTGGATCCTTTTTCAGAAGCAACTATCAAGTACTTTATACAAAATACCACTTATAACGACGAACCTATTCTAAAAGTATTATTTCCTAGTTATTCTGAAGGACACGATTGGTTCTTCAAACAAGTGTATGACTATACAGGCGGTGTTCCTTACTATGTTGTTCATGTTTTAAATGAATTGGGAAACAAATGTGAACGTTGGAATAGTTTTCGTGATCTTTCAGAGGATGAAATGAAAGTGAAAATGGAAAGAATTGCTCCGAAGTCTTCTCTCGTTGTAACTCTTTCTCTTATGACACCCAAATCAATGATTGTTTTTTCTTCTATGCTTCTTGCGAGTATATTTGAATTTCGTATTCCAAAGAGAGAGATTCTATTTGGTGGTTTAGGAACAGGAAGTTATCCTGAATATGTTTTGGATATTGCCAACCATTTTGGTTTTTATTATGTGAATTGCTCGAGAAATGAACAAGGCGAAGCAAGCAGGATACCCGCTGAAGACAGCTATGAAACATTTTTCAAGTTGGTTTTTCCAAAGATTGTACTAAAGCATATTCAATCGCGATATTGGAATATTCCTCCTTTTCGTTTTATTTGTAGTTTATTTTCATCGATCAGTCGATTGGATTCACTTTCTAGTCGTGGTTTCAAATTTGAAATTATATTTACTCTTATTCTTTATGTTCGATGGTGTTTCTGTTCCAAACTAGGAGAATTGAGTATATTTCGACATAGTTTTGTCGAACATATATCAATAGAATCTACTCAAACCGTTGGCAGCTTAGAAATGGATCCCATTCCCAATTATGTTCCAGCATTTAGTTCGACAGTGACTAGAATCCATAGTGCTAACGAAGCAACTTACAATGTCACTGCTTGGAAACCATTTTTTGAAAAGTATTTATCAAAGGATGGAATATTTATTCCTATTCGACAAAACTCCAATGGACCTGATGTTCTTATTCGAGTAACAGATATGAAAGACAATTCTTTCCTTGTTATTCAAGGTGAATCTTCTTCAGAGCAAACACCTATGGAGACTGAAACCACGAAGAAGAGAGTATATTTGATAGGTGTTACATTGAAATGTTTTCAATTGTCAAGTTCTGGTGTTGGACGTTCAATGATTAAGGCAGAAGTTGCTAAATTTTTACATCCAGTGGCGTCACAGCTTGAATTGGAACAGAATAATCTAACAGCCATTCAGTTGATTGTAAGCGACAAGTATACTGAAGAAGTTTCCAGACAATTTAGTGATAATCAGAATTGGATATTGAATAGTGGAGTTTATTATGAAGACAATAATAATAATATTGTTTACAGTTCTATCAACTCTGAGATACAACCACAGAATATACGAGAAGAATGGTTATGGATACCTCCTCATTGTCAAGTTGTAGTATGTTCCACTACATCTTTGCGAACTTTTTTAGGTTGCAAGGCTAGTGAAGATCTTGAAAGAGTATTTGGAGACAATGCTGGATGGTTGGAACAACTGGAACCACTTTCTGATTTGTTGAACAATTCGTTTGTAGATTTATTAAGGCGTATTCCATTTGAAGAATCTGAAAGGAATAGTGGAAGGATGGAAAGAAGAAGTACTCGTCCAAGGATGGATATGAATGTGATGCAAGTGGAAGGTACGCGAGATGAAGAAAATGTTGCTGCATCAAGTTCTATGAGTTCTTCATTTGATTGGAATACTTTTTTAAGAGAACGTTGTGGTCTTTCTGAGGAAGAGTGTTCTGTTTGCTACAAGAAAATATCAAGATTCGACAGATTCTCGCTTTCCAGAATGAATGAAGATTCTTTACTGGAGATAGGCATAAGAGATCCTTCTATACTATCAAAACTGCTCATTGGAATTATAAAGGAGTTTAACTAGTTTTCTTGTTTTGGAATCGATCACTTTGATTTGTTTGTTGTGGTTCATGGAGAATAAAGTTGGATAGCAGCACTTACTATCTGATGCTGGTTGTCTGGTTGTCAAATTGAAATTTGGAATATTTGCAACACTTCAAGTATTCTTCTATTCTTGAGATGTGAGTCTCGGAATTGTCTCTTACCGAAGAACTCAACTCTATTTGGCGCGATATTTGCTGTGAAACAGAATATCGGCTAAAATTCTTCTGATTTTACAAATGATAATAATGAGCTCTGTATGAAATGGTCCTTTCTTTCACAATTACTAATTCCTTGATTTGGATAGGATCATTTTTGGGTTCCTTTTCCAGTTGCGCAAAATAAGGAGTGGAAGGAATCACATTTTGCAATTCAGCTTATTGTGAATATCAAAGAAGTTTCAGCAGACTCGAACGACTTGAATGAAGAGTATATTCAATATATGCTTTTTATTTTGTTTTCTTCATTTTCTCTTTGCCAACTCTTGCCCAATTTCGAGAATTCAGAGTGCAACAGAGACATATATAAGTATCTGCGACTCAAAAGAAAGATAGTTGATGCATTTTTATTCAACAAGCAGACATCATATAAAGCAAACCTCCAACAAGTGTTCAAGAAGATTATTCTGGTTCCATTCTTTCATTTTTCTGAGCCAACTTGGATAGCATGTAGTCTGGGGTATATTCCCAAACTAGGTCCCAGGATGGATATGAATGTGATGCAAATGGAAGATATCAATGGCGAAGAAAATGTTGCATCCAGTTCTATGAGTTCTTCATTTGATTGGAAGACTTTTTTATGAGAATATTTTGGTTTTGCTGAGGCTTCTGCAATTGAACATTACGCTCGTCAACTGAATTTATTCACTCCAAAGTCTTTTCCTTATTTAAATGATACACGTTTATCGCGATATGGTATAGCAGATGATGATATTCCCTTGATCGTTGACGGAATACATGACTTTCTTGAGAAAGAAGACAAACAATGAATGTGTATTTTATTGGAAGATGAACAGTTTTATGCTTAGCTACACAGTTTGATAAAGGTCAACTTGATTTTAAGAAAGCATGAGTATATTGAACATTATGATTGATCAAAACACCTTGAGATTTGTATAGCACTGGATTGAGGCAGCCAAATATGTTGCCAAATATTTCATTGTAAGAAGTTTGCAGTGAGACATTTGTCAGCAGACTCGTGATTCGCTTTCTATTTACACGCCTTATTTTTTATCTATAGATACAAGAGTTTGATCTAAAAAAGATTCTTGTTGATATACACCTTGAAGGGCAGGAGCGCTAGTTTCGACAGTTGCATCGGTTCTTAGAAAAGAAAATCCAACATCCTCATTTTGAAAGTTATAGAATTGAATAAGCTTTTCTAGTCACAAGCTGATTCCACCTTGTTAAAGTCAACCTCTCAATAAGATTCTGAAGGGAAAGGTAATCTCCAAATTTTTCGATCTTAACAGTTGAGAATGTCGATAGGGACACTACTATCTATCAAGGGATAGTTCCACCGTCCACTGGTTAGCAAACCCAGCCACATCGAATCTACTTTCTTCTCACATCGAATACATCTTGCAGTGTAAATTTACTTTCTTCAAATGAAAATCTATCAGAGAGGAACTTGGAAGACGTTTAAAAGCTCACCAACGGAATCTCCTGGTCTACAGACGCCCTTTGGAAAGACTTTGCAGATTCCAAAGTTTCCCAGGAGCTAGTGAACTGCTGTGATTCTATTCGGGTATTATCTTTGCAAGCTGCACACCCTGAATTCTATCTCGAAAGTCTGTTGAACTCTTATAAGTTCTACTGGGTGCAGTGTGTGTTGAGACAAAACCTTTGACAAGAAAAAATGGATACTAGAACGTTAGGATTACGACTTGTAAATAACTTTTATCCTTAAGACTCGTTTCATCCAAAGACAACTATTGAGTTCAGCTTGTTGCACTCGTACTTTGTGATCCATCCTCCTTTACCAGATAAAAGTTACCTTTCTATTCTAGAATAGCAAATATTTCTGCAAAGATAAAGTAGCTTCCTCATTGACTTTTATAACCAAAAAAAAAATAAGAGTATAAAACGTACGGCACTTGGGGTTCCCGAGTGATCCCTCACCTCAGTACTAACCAAGCCTGAGGGCGCTTAGCTTCTGAATTCGAAATGGGTTCAGGCGCATGTGCCACTAGTATGGCCGTACGTACTCGAAAAGAATCTTTAAGAGTATTTATAGAGATGGATCATATTGAGTGAATACAATATGATATTATGAAAAACAAGAGAAAGTATATCTCTTGATCTTTCACACAATACTCCGTACATTCCTATAAAACTTGTCAAACAGTTTAGAAAAAACCAATCAAGTTGACTTTGATGTTGCTTCCCTGTAGCTGAAAAGACTTATTGTGGATTTGTGGAGATTTGGAATCTTCATACTTTATATTCGCAAACTAAATGATGTCAAATATATTTCTTACAGGAAACAAGTTGATTTTTCTGTTTCTACTTTACTCCTAATTAACCTTTCCATTTTTATAAAAATAACTGTGATCAATGGATCCATTTTTGTGTATAAATGAACGTCGTAAATAAACATTGTCTAATACAATGAAGTAGTCAACATATTGCTACATTCCTCATTGATTCTTTTTGTAATTTTGAAAGCGATAGACATATTTCGATTTCACGTAAGGTTGAAATGGTTTCAATTGAGACAATATTGTATTTTGTTTCCAAATGCAACTTGATTCACAGCTGTTGCATCAAATATAGATAAAAGAGCTTCTTTGCTCTCGTCAATATGCCTGTGCAATTGAAGTGCTATCCTCAGGTAAAGGCAGGAAACAAGCAAGAATGGTGCAAAGACTTTTCTACGATCAAAGTGGGTCCGACTGTGTTTTTGCAAATCGGGACTCACTTTTGAAGTCCGTAGCTCAGTTGTCAAGGACAGTCTTTTCTCTCCACTTGTCAAACCCAAAACAGGCATTAGTTGGAAATTGAAGTGGCAAAGATCTTTAAAAAATACTTGAATCAAATTGCAAATTCTTTTGTGCCTTATTTCAACGGCTTCTAGTTTCCTGTATATCTAATGAACTCTCTTATGGAATTCTTTCGCATTAGCCTAGCGTCAAAGCCAACCTAACATTAGCTATGTCTCAAGAAGAAAACGAGACACTTCAATTGATATTAAAAGTCTCGATGTGTGAAAGCTCCATTTGGCTTGATTAAACTTTAAGTTTTATTCGATGGTTGTTTGCCAATTGGGAAGTAGCGTGATGAATAAGTTTCACAAGTAGAACTTGGTATAGAGAAAATACGGGACTCCGCTAACAAATATTGAAGAGGAACATGTTTCGTAGAGAATACAAGTTGGCCCTGTTTGTAAAGACTAAACGATCGCTACCAGCATAGAAAGAATTTCTCGCTGAATACGAAGAATGACTACTTATTGCTCCAACAATGCCATAATGAGAAGAATGAAAAGGATACCCATCTTTCCGCTTTTAAAGTTTATATTCTTCAGCCGGTGCAAGCTATGTCTTTTCTGTTTCTTGTCATGTTTTTGATAGTTTCGAAATTTTTCAGATACGGAATCAAAGACTTCTTCTATAGGTTCCTCGGTCAAAGAATCGACCTCTGTAACAACAACATCGTCCTTTTCCTGATTCTCCTATACATAACAATATTACATAATGTATACGAGACTGAAGAAAAACTCGCATTTTTTACTAGACTCATGTCGTCTGTGTCTAAGAAGTTTCCAAATGGTAGAATTTGCCTTTCAGACTCTTCAAGTTATCATCTCTGTCTTTTTCTTTCATAAATTTTTTCCTTGTCACCTATTTCGGCTACAAAAGTCGCCAAATTGATCTTTTATAAACTATAGTTTTGGAGAAAAATATTTAGAAGCATACATAGAAAAGATGAATTGTTCGATTTCAATATTTGTGAAGATAATGACACCCTTTCAATTTTGTTCCTATTTGAGGAAAAAAGAGTCATTTAACACACAGTAAATTCGAAAGACAAACCAATTCTGCTGGCAAAATCTTTGCAAGATTGAACTCAGAGAAAGTCTTTCAAAGTGTTTCTCGAGTAGACTGGCGTTTCACATAAATCCAGCATTTTAAAGGAAATATAGCTACACTTGGGTGAAAATGGTGACTCAGCAGTTCAGAAGCAAGAGATAATGGCGTTTGCTTTTAGAAGATTCATAACATATCCATTGTATTCTACAGATTGGCCAAAGGAGCAGTCAGACACTTTGAGTGCTCTTCACTTTCCAAGGAAAAGGAACATTAAGGTAGATATAATGAGCATGGAGGTGAGCCTTGTCATGGGAAACATATAGAGGAATAAGAAAGTTTCTTTTCGTACTGATTGTGTGTGTTTTCGCGATATAATGAAATCACACTTGTTCATTCCCGATATGGAAGAAACTGAATGTATACTCTCTAAATTCTTTGCTACTGTTGAGTGAAGTTCATTCTATCTTATGAAAGTCTTCTTACACTGATTCTTTAATACATCTTTTTCGATTGATATTTTTTTACTTCTGAGTTATAACCAGATATTTTTATATTTCTCTTTTACCCCCGACAAAGACATTGTTTATGATACTGTACAACATCTTTATTCTTTTTGCAAAGAATCAATGCTCTTTATAGTTTCCATTCTTTTTGTGATGATTGGATTCGTTTGTCGGATCCTCAACTTTTACTTTTTCAATATTCTTTTATAAAACACAGTAAAAATAGATAAATGGCAAAGTTCTTTATGAGGAAGCTGCAATTCCTGTAGGTTGCAAATGGGAATTTGTTTTCTCATTGAGAGCGAATGTACAAGGCTGAAGACAGTAGCTTTGGCTACTGTTTAGACTTGTTGAGGTATGTGGGAGTAGGTAGGATGCGCTTGGATTGTTTCCAAAGTATTATTATAGACGATATGACCATGATCAGTTTTTGGTAAATCTTGTACAACCTAGTACGCACCGAAGAGCACATGCAGCTATAAGAGCTTTCAACATTGAGTTGACTAGAAGTAAGAGACGCCATTTCTTTCGTGTATCATTTATTTCCTGTTTCTAGTTCGTCACGTTGTATCCAACGAAGATTTGGGACGACTGCGAATTACTTTTTTTCGCGAAGCGTTGGAAAAGGCCTTTGCAGCAACACCTGACAAGCAACCAGTATTGGATCTTTTGTCTGAAACAGTAACCCAATATGGATTATCCAAGAAATGGTTTGAACGTTTGTTATCTGCAAGAGTGAGTGTCACTCTCACGTTGAGTATGGTTCGTAACTGTACATAAATAGGAAACAGATTTGTCAGTACCCAACTATGAGACGATTGAAGAAGTGGAGCAATTTGCCGAATCAACGCAGTCTTCTTTACTATATGCTTATTTAGAAACTTTTGGAAAGCAACATTTATCTTCACCAGTATATGAAGCTGCTAGTCACTTGGGACAGTCCTTAGGTCTCACTATTCTCCTTCGTGGAACAAGGCATCATATTGAATCACGTTTGTGTTACTTTCCAAAGGAATGGATTCAAAAGGCAAGTAGAATAAAAGTTCCCGTGTTTTTTCTGAGGTTGCGGTAGTATCAAGTGGATCTGCCTCTACACTATCGTGGACTCTGGAAGGAATCCAATAGTATAAATATGTTAAAGAAACTGAGTCAGCAAGCATCATCTCATTTAACAATGGCTCGTCAATATGTTGATGATATTCCTCCCTTACTGTTTCCAGCCTTCCTTAGTTCAACTATTGTTGATGTATATTTAGCAAAAATTCAGCGTTACAACTATCAAATGCTCGATCCTCGGATAGAATTCTCTGCCAAATTGGGATTGAAGTTACTATGGAATAAATGGAGGAGGATTTTCTGAAGTTCTGTAGTGGTTCAAGGAACAACAAGAGAATGGATTACTGTCATAGAGAAACAAATCTCCTCACTTTTTATGACCGTACAACTGGACGAGGTAAATATGTATTAAAGTATCCATTTTACAAGTTGAGATAAAAGAATGGCATGGATACAACCCAAAAAGGAACAGGCCAACGCCATTTCAAAACATTCCTTTCCAAAGCTATTTGCTCTGTCCATCTTCTTCTTCTTCCTCGTAACGTGAATATAGGCATATATATATGCATAAGTCCTTCATCTTTTTGCACGTTTTTGTGATAAATTCTTCTTCTCTTCTGGTCTGTTTCTTTTCATCGATTGTTGCATTTGTTGAAGAAATTCTATTTGGGCTTGTTGAACAGAAGGATGAATAGGAAAAGGCATGTTCGTTTGGATATGATGATTGTTGATGAAGAAAGGAGCAGCACTAGAGACATATGACATTGGTCCTGTACTTGGAGAAAGATTCTGCACGACTTGCGGATGGCCAGCAACGGTACTTGTAGGAATATTTGCGTCAAGAACAAAATGCTGAGTGTTGATCCCCGATGGCTGCCAGTTTCTTTGGGTGGAAATGGAACTCTCGCCTTTACGCGATCCTCTATTCCAATTGTCTTCCTTAGATTGCCTATCAGATATCATTTTCTTTGCCAAAAATCCCAAAGGACCAAACCACGCTGCCTTCCATCCTGTTTGACCATCCGTAATGGAATACTTTTCACGTTGTTCCAATTGAGGCAATGGATAAGTAGCGTTCGGTAACACTCGAGGTAAATGTTCTTGTTTCATGGCTGGTAAATAGTAGTAAGCCTAGAATAGGTTAAAATAAATTCTTTACACAACAAAACCTTTTACCTGAATGACATGAGAATTAGTCGTGTCCATTCGTGTCAATCTACCAAACAAATTCAATTGGACTCGAATTTTCTCCGATGCTGCTGCTATACTAGCACGATGACTAGAATCTTTTGGAACAGATAGCTGAGAAATAAATTCACCCAATAAAGTGTTCCTATTGGTGGCTAAGATAGTCTCTCCAATGGAATTGCGTTGTTTCTCTTCCAATGTCAAGTTTTCTTCTGCGTTTCGCACGGCATTCTAAGAAATATGTTGAGATAAAGCCAAAATTTCCTTTAACAACAACAATATTACCTCTAATAATGATGCATCTACAAAAGGTAAGAGAGCAACTCCCTGCCAAACGAAACGTTTTCCTTCCAAATCAATAGCAAAATCATCGGGATAAAATGGCTTCAATTCTGAGTGAGGATCTACCATCAGTTTGGTCAAACATTCTGGTAACACATCCTTGGCACTTGAAGGTGGCAATACTGCCATTAACTGTTCAAGTGGTTTAAATGGTTTTCCTCTTTCATACTGAACACTAGAGTAATACATTCATGAGAACAAAATTTGTCTCGTTGCAGAGATGTAATCCCACCTTTCTGCTTCAAAGGGACAAGCAGCCAAATCACTTGCAAAAGGGGCGTAGTGATAAGGAAAATACCTAATGTATGATGGTAAGATATGTAAAAAGGAGAAATGCGAGTAACGAACCATGTCCAACTAACACATCCACGATAATAATAACGCATCACCCACAATAAGCCTTCAAAATACTTGTAAGCCAACTCTTCTCTCTTTCGTTCTGTTGTTTCCGACTGAGAACTCCAATGGAATTTGCTTTCGTAATATCTTTCTTTCCAGCCTTGTTCTCCCAGGCGAACAGTATCTTCGACGGAATCAACGACTTTCTTCTTATATAAACGTTCTTTCAACTCCTTTTCAAACTGCTCCTTGACTTGCTGATCACTCAATTCTAAAATGTATTCAACTTGGGAAAGTTCCTGTTCCTCCTGTTCCTCCTCCTCCTCCTCTTCTTCTTCAACAATATCATCAAGTACTACTTTCTCTGACGTAGACTGATCGACATTGACATTATCTATACTTTCGTTAGTACAACTTGATTGTTCTGTGGAATTCAAAGTATTTAAGCGCTTCTTCAAAGACTCTGCTACAGCAAAGTTTTGTGCATTGTCGAATTCCTTCAAGTTTTCCTCAACTTTCTTATTTTCAGAAACCTTGTACAAGCTTGAGCAAACAACCATGATTAAATAACTTCCCGACAATTACCTCTTGAGTCCTCGACAACTTTCTCGTGTCATTTTGTGTCTAAGTTACGGTTCTTTATCTAACTCTTATTATTAAAGCAATATGACTCACCTCTGAATGTTTATTTTCTGTTTCTCGTTCTTCTTGTTGTCTTTGCTTCCTTTCTTCTTCCCACTTGCGCTTTTGAAAAATATACTCCTCAGTAGCCGCCAACTCGTTCAAAAAAAGGCGCACTCTTCCAAAATGTATTTCTCCTTTTTCATCCGATAGATATCCAATCCGAGGAACTAACTTTTTATACAATTCTATCAAATAATCGATAGCACCTTCACGGATATCCAAACTTGGCAAATGTGGTAAAAAGTCGTTTCCTACAAAGAAACAAAGAAATACAAAATCGTCAATTACTCTTTCCAAGTCAAACTCCAGTTTTTGAGGTCTTGATGAGGACTCCATTTCAAAGCCAATTTCTAACGGTTCCATAAACTCTGCTTCCAAGCACTCTCGTAACACATCGATACTCAATAGCTGAAAGGAATTCCTTGCACCTGTTGCTGCGGCATTTTGAATTCCACTGTTTTCTTCGTTCTTGGAATCCTGTGCTTCCAAAGACATCATCTTTCGATCACTTTGTTGTGGTGAAGGAAATACACGCTCACGAAGTACGTAAAAGTTTAATTCATGTGTTGCCAATGCCAACATAATCAAGTCGGCATCTAAACCATACAATACGTGAGAAGTGTTTGGGTCATAATCTTCTTGAGCCCTTTGCGTTCGAATAAATTCTGCTATTTTATGTTCTCCTTCTCCAGGAACAGATGCATCCGAATAAATAATTGAAATTCTGTTATAAGCAGGATCATGCGCTACTCTGTCTTCAATGAATTTCTTGAGTGCTTCAGATAGATTCATCATAAAAGGTGTTCCAGGTGTAATCACGTTAGAGTCAAAAGGTTTCCTATTAGGATCACACTCCGGCACTCGAAGGCCTTGCTTTTTCCATTCTTCACGAATCCTAAAACAAATAATGACCATTTGTCTTGGTGCTAGGAACAATACTAACCTAAGCATTTCCTTATGCTTTTCTTCAGCTTCTTTTGCAGCTCGAAAACGACGAGAACGTTGTTGATTGATTTTTGCTCTTGGTGCCACGCCATCTACCGCAAGGTAAAGAAGTTTCCGTGGCCTTATCATATATATCAGGCGGTCGATGTAGCGAAATACTTCTTCGAACATTTCCTCCTCCTTAAGATTGGATAATAAATTCAACCATGGAATAACGACAAACTTGCGAAACTTACTGTAGTGGGAGGTGGTCTGTCTTCTGGATGAGTACAAGGGTGAATAATACCATTCATATCCAAGTAAAGGTTATCAAACTCTCTGCCGTTAGGGTTGGGCTCTGTAGGGTCAATACTAATAAAGTCCCCTTGTTGTTGGTCATATGGACCAACCAACTCTATCACGTCACGAAGTACTTTGGGATACTTCAAACTCAGCCAACGAAAAAAAGCGGGAACTCCCATAAGTATTGACAATGCCCGAATCACATAAAAGCAATTCGCTCTCACTCTCTTCCTATGAATGACTCCCATACTCAGTCACCTCCAAAGTGTTCACTCGTATGATAAGCAACTAGGTTTTTGACTAGATACTGAAAGAAAATGAACAACTAAATCAATAACTAAGCTAGATTTATTGTCTATACAATAGCTACAGCTGGAAACGATTTCTAAAGAGGTATACGGTGAAGGTGTGAGTGTTTGTCATTACTTCTAAAAGTAGAGTTGACAACGACCTGGTGAGTTTGAAATTGTCAAGGAAGATCAGAGCAACGTTTCATTTTACTGGAGTACTTCGTGCAAACTGAACAGAGCGATTTCGTTGCTTATGAGGAAGCCTTCTATATATGGTTGTTAGTTACCAAGGCAGTTCCAGAACATTCTTGAAACAAATACAGTACAAGGTTGTGTCTATGTAGTATTTGAACTGTTTCAAAACAGCTGAGTAGAAGACTTTGAAGTTGGTTTCAAAGGAACCAAATAGAACATTATATTTCATAAAGAAAGAAAACCATATTTTACAGAAATTTTTCCAAGTGTTCATTGCTATTTTCTACAGGAACATCTTATATTTAACAACACCAGCGTGTTCTCTAAGCAAAGAATCAACTGCTTTCCGTGTTGCTTTCCCCACCTCCCAATATCTTATTATCGTACATTTCTGACAAGCGTTCTATTTACCTGAGCACTTAAGTAAATAAAAGAATAGAGAGTGATAAATACAAACATACGTTGTTCCGAATCGTATTGTACGATATAGTTCGTAAAGGTACTCTTGTTGCTCCATTAGTAGTAAGAACAGGCGGAGTTGTGGCTGTGAAATATCTCTGATTACTTGCATACACTTGATAACTGACGTTTGGGTGGATATTCTCCTTGTCTTTCTCGTAGTGGGATAAAGAAGTCATCTGAGTGCTCCAAAATAAAAAAGAACAGCAAATGCGACTGGTCACACCAAGATCATATAAAGAGAGTGAAAAACGACGCGGGTAAGATTTTTTCCCGAGGTAAACGAGAAGGCGCCAAATGTACTTTTCACCCGCCAAATTTGTAGCCCGCGCACTGCAAATTCATCCAAGAGTATAACAAACGCTATAAGAAGGCTCAAGTCTTCATGATTCAGAAACCATCTTATGTAAAAGTGATCTGACTTTTTTATCGTTACTAAATATTTGGAAATACTTGTACTAGAAATAAACAGTTGTGCTATGACAATTGACCTGCTGCTTGTTTGAAATGAATAGACCATGCTTTCACGACGACTCTTTGTAAAAGCCATTCAGCTGTGCAACAGTATTTGCACTAGATTCCAAACTTTTGTCCTTTTCTGATTTCGCTGGGATTTATTCAGTGCTTTAAGTCATTTCGTATCGAAAAAACAACTTCTTGTGGTTGCTCATCAACAAAATGTGACAAGCTTTAGTGCCAGCTTTTGCATCCACTAAATTATCTCAAAACTTTAAGGGTTCGAAAATTTGCAGTACTAACAACTCATGTCATTCTATCTCCACAGGAATTTCCAATAAGAATCTAACTTGTGTTTCAAATACAATTTCTTCTCATTGATCCGCACCTACCTAACTATTGCCAGACTCAACCTTTACATTATCACGTAAACGTGGATATTCTTCTTCTCCATACTCACACTAAGAAAAAGAAACTAAGAAAACAATTGAAGCTCAACTTAACCAAATCATAACAGCCATCCGCAACGAGGAATTGTCAGGTACTTAGGATTCCACAAATAAAACTTCGGAATCATTCCAGTTCTCTTCTTTTGGCTGCTACAAGATATGTATCGTTATCTTCACTTACCAATCTGTTGTTCTCAACGATTCGACGAAGACAAGATACTCTCCACGAAGACACTTCAAGTATCCATTCTAAATCAACAGGAAACTTGTCTAGACAACTTCAAAAGTTTCTCACCATAACTACTACTTGCGTTTCTGTCCTTTTAATCTAATCTCAGTCGACACTACGGCCGATAATCACCATTATTGGGCACTTGAGGATTCTCTCGTCGGCCTTCCGTTTGTTTTTTCAAAGAATACACATATCATGTTGGTTTACAAAGATGCATTTACAGGCAAGTAATAATTCCCCTATCCTAGCCCTGTTCCAATGGTTTTCCATAGGCGACGAGGTTTGCTCGGACGCTATGAAAAACGTCCACGAGGAAGAAAACGGCTTAATCTTAGTGTGTGACTCTTACAACATCTCGAAAGGAGGAGAAGACTACGGTATTGAAGTTAATGATGATGAGGAAGGAGGAGGAGTGGGTGGAGCTGATAGCACTGTGGAGCAGGTGAATATTGTGGTGGAGTCGTTTGCTTTGCAACCATTTCCTATCAGCAAGAAGGACTTTCAAGTAACTATCAAGCGTTATAGTAAAAGAGTAAAGGACTATTTGGAGAAGAATCAGCCCGACAGAGTGGAAAAATTTATGGAAGGAATGAAGTCGTGGTTACCGAAAATGCTGAAAGAATTTGATGACTACGAGTTGTAAGTATGGTAACGTTGTGAAATAGTGAGTGACTGTATTTTTAGTTATATGGGTAAAAGTTGTGATCCTGAAGCGGGCCTAATTATGTCAAAGTATCAAGAGGAGGCCGTTTTTCCGACATTTTATTATATCAAAGATGGTTTGGTTGAAGAAAAATTTTGAATAAAAACATTTTTTGCAATCATAATCTAACAAAGTTTATTTCATCTTTGTGAGGAATTCACACTACATCAACGAGTGGTCACTCACAAAGACGTAAAATCAACAAATTACTCAAGTATTCTTCAAACTATATCACACTCTTTACATTGCCTCTTCCATACTTTCAGGCACTTTCTTGATGCAAGTCTGCACCTTTGGAGAGTACTTGATCCTTCTCCAACGAAGTTAGAACACGATAGTCTGCGACAGTAGGTATCCAGCCACCTGTTTCACCAACCCAATAGATAAAGAATGCCAAGAACATATTAAAGAAGTATAGACACATATTACCCCATAACAGAGCTTCTACTGCGTTAACCTCCGTTCTGTTATTATGCAGGTTCAACATTCCTGTAGAAGGCCTTGCGGCAGTAGCAACAATAGCACCAACCAACCACCAGGCCCAGAAGAAGAAGTTCACAGCACCTTCAATGTACC
Organism: Galdieria partita; assembly: GCA_025991245.1. Classification (NCBI taxonomy): domain Eukaryota; phylum Rhodophyta; class Bangiophyceae; order Galdieriales; family Galdieriaceae; genus Galdieria; species Galdieria partita. Next base: position 31,294 of record BQMJ01000078.1, read on the forward strand.
ACAACTTTTGTTGCCATTTGAAGAAAATACCCAAGAAGCTGTAACAAAACTCAAAGAATGAAATAACCAAACCAATAGCAGCTACGGCAACAATATATTTACAATACGAAGCAATTCCCTGCAGGTTCACTTCCAAAGAAGATTTGTATGCACAATATTCGTCAGCTGGTGGTACACTGTGTATCCAGATACCGTCAGAGTTTTTTCCCATAAGAGCTAATATGGTAATTGAGAAACCTACAACAAACTAAGTTCCCCATATTCGAACGTTTAAAGCTTGTACTTTACCCATAATGGTAAGGTAAAACAACATCTTGATACTGAAGAGAGTTGCCACAGTGGCGTCTCCCATATACGCACCCAACACTCTCCTTGCCATCTTGTTGAAACAGTTGCTTTATACCACAGCAAGTTTTCACTAAAACCTCAAAAGAAATAATGAAGAAAAAGCCGAAGTGGATCAGCTCTTTTAAAGGCCTTGGAAGCTTCCATGGAGCTCAATCATCGATCAAATCCACCAATCACAAGCGACTTTGCAAATTCCAGAAAGGTATGCCCTTCCAGAGCAATACATTTGAACTTCTGGAGATTTTGTGTGTAACCACAACGTTCTCTCTATTCAGGCCCTATTTTGCTACGAATCAATAGATAGGAAATAAAATGGGTGTTCTTGAGAACTCACACTACTCATTTTTTTGGCTTGAGAAGCAACGAGGTCTGGAGATATCCAAGCACAAGGAGTGTTGGATATACACTTTTCTCCAGCCAAACTATTCTTTATATCTTGCCAGAGCACTTTCAAGGCATTTTCATATTGCATGACATTCAACCATATAACAACTGTTTAATAAAGATTCTTCTGACCGATTGTCGGAAGTTTCATATGATATACAATTATCAATTTCTGTCGAGTTGTTTGAAAACATTCCACCAAAGCAATAACAAACAAGGCCTCAAGGATCTGTCCAAGAGACACCGAAGCATTTCCTGTTGTTCCACGGGTCGATTTGAACTTTAAAAACTACAGAATTACAGATCATCTTTTGTAGCTTTGAGCTTCTAACTGTTTTGTTGTGAGAAACGTTGAGCAGACGTACAGGATGGACCTAGCTTTGATAAAAATAGACGGTATGAAATGCAACGGTTGTGTTAAAAAGCTTAGAGACGTGTTGGAGCTGGTACCAGAAGTTCTCACCGTAGAAACGATAGACTTGCAGACTAAGATGGCTATTGTTTGTACTCAACCTGGAATGGAGACGGGTATTTTAGAGTCGGCCATATCAAGGGCTTCAAAAAGGGTAGAAGATATCGAAATTGTTTCCTCCTGCTTTCCGTTGGAAAGCTTGGGTAGTACAAAGACCCTTCTTTTTCGAATAGAGCCTTTAAGTTGTTCTTCCTGTGTTAAAGCAGTGAAGTTCGCAGTCGAGAAATTTTCTGGACAACTTGTACATTCCAATATTGAGGAGAAAGTTGTTGTTGTAAGAATGCCAAGTGAAGTTGATACTGAAAAGTTTGTTACCAGAGTGGAGGAAGAAACTGGAAAACACGTTAAAAGTGTTTTAGAGTTGGGCCGTGGTCTATTGGGAAACAAGGCGAAAATTCATTCCGAGTCAATAAAAGAGCAGGAGCAAACTGCTGTATTCGAATATGTTGTCAAACTTGTTGACGAGATGACAGTGACTGAGTTGTGGGAAGACAGCATAAGTAATGTGCTGGAGAGAAAACTTGGCATGACTAATATGCGTTTAGCCAATGAGTCGAGTCGAATATTATTTGCTGAGAGCGCAACAAAAGTGTATCTTGATGATTGGAGTGAAACTATGAAAGAAGCAGGCGTAGATTTTGAATGGTTGCTTTGCTATCAAGACTTGGAAGAGCGTTCTGATATTTGTAGTTCGAAGAATGTTCGCACTGCTCATATTCGTTTGAGTCCTTTGATATCCTGTTCTTATTGTAGAGAGAAGATTGCATCATTGTTGAACAGTGCATCACAAGTGCGCAAGGTAGAATTCTCGGATAATCAGCATGGCACATCTTTTACTGTAGAATTGGAATCTATCTGGGGCATTCAGTCCTTGGAGAAAGTTTTCAATGTTTTTAGCAGAATATGGATCCCACTGGAAGCGAAATCCTTTTGCATGGACTCTTTTCAAGTTTTGCCAAGTTCTTCCATGGACGCCAAGGAGTTTGTAGTCGATTGCAGTAATGTGGAAATAGGCAAACAAGACACATTGTCAGAAACAATTGCTTCTTTGCCTGGTGTTTTCTTTGTGCAAAAGAAACGTTCTGAAATGACAAGTCTTCGTTTTGTTTACATTCAAAGTATTGTATCAGAGTCTGAAATACTAGAAAAGATTGCGTCTCTTGGATTCAGAATAGACCTCTCAAGCAACTGCAATATCTTGAGTTTTGTTTCAGATGTCGATTCAAAGAATGATGCCACAGTGGGAACATTGAAGAAGATGAGAAAGTACAACTGTGGCTGTATGAAACCCAACTGCTGCTGCTTATCTCTTCCTTTATCGGAAACGGAGGATAACTCAAGTGAAGCTTTGTCATTCACAGAAGTTGTTTTTAAAGATTCCGGTTCACCAAGAGCAGTGGATGAACTTGCAACCTATCTGTCTTGCCGTTCGTGTCATTTCAACAAAGAGAAGAATAACCATTGCAAAACAAAGCTGAAAATGGATAAAGAGGAAATTGTAGCCTGCACAGATAATCATCGTCCAGTTTTTACATCATCTACTTGTGCGCCACAATCTTCTCAAGATCAGGTAAGAAGAATCATTACATACTTGTTAACGATAAATGTTACATGGTAGCAGGGTGAGAAGAAGATTACCAAATTATCGATAAAAGTTTCGGGTATGTCTTGTGCTTCTTGTGTAGGTGCTATCGAGAACTGTTTAAAGCAGTATGATGGAATCGTAAATGTTTCAATTGGTCTTATCACTTCAATGGCTCATGTCGAATTCATTGAAGACAAGATTTCTCCAGAGGAAATTCAGAGAGCCATCGAATCTCTGGGCTATGAAGCTTCATCACCAAGAGTGATTGATACAGAACAGGACTCAGAAGATCTTTTACTGGGAATTCAAGTTGCAAATAGCTCCATTGCTGATAGTATTTGTCAGGTTCTTAAAGAACAACCTGAAGTTGAACGTCTCAATAAGGAACCTGTTAATGATGCTGTGGAATCAACATCACTAGCACAGCGTTTTCCCTTTTCTTTGTTCTGTTTGCAGTCCAAGAGGCAGTCCTATCGAATAACTGTGTACTTGGACGAAAGCGAAGTGATGAAATGGAGAATGATAGGCGATGTTAAAGTCAGAAATGGCCAACATATCAATCCCAAAATAAGACTTGTACAATTGCTTCGTGATTATAATTTTGAGTTTTCTGTAGTGAATGGAAATTCAAGCAAGCCTGCTCGTCATTCTCAACTCAGAGAAAGGTTAGAGATGGAAGCAAATCAGTTGTTGTTGCGTTGTATTGTTTCTGCCATTTTCACTATCCCTATTATGATATTTAGTTTTGGTCTCTCAAGTGATGTTCATGACGTCAATTCAGTTTTAGGACATTCTCAAATAACTGTGGCGTTTTTAGTGGAATGGATATTAGCAACCTTTGTTCAGTCGATTGGAGGATATCCTTTCTACCGAGGAAGTTATTTTGCTATTTTTCGGAGTCATCGACCCAATATGGATGTGTTGATAGCATTGGCAACATCAACTATTTATATTTACTCAGTCGCATCCCTCATCTATTACTCAGTTGTCAATCAATCTGCCCGCGATATAGACTTCGATTCCAGTTCGATGTTAATTACTATTATTACCTTGGGTAAATGGTTAGAAGCTATTGCAAAAAAGAACTCTGCAAAGGGTTTTGAAATTTTTGATGAACTTGCTCCTAAAGATGTTACTGTTGTTTTCAAAGATGAGAATGAAGAATTCGTGGAGATCCAAACAGTAAGTCCGGAACTTGTAATGATTGGTGACCTTATCAAAGTTTCGCCTGGAGAGCGTTTTGCAGTGGATGGAATAGTGGAGGCTGGTGAAGGCAGTGTAGATGAGTCGGTATGTTTTACTCTGTAACCTTTTGGTTTCTTTTACAAGTTGTATAGGCAATTACTGGAGAATCATTGCCAGTTCAAAAGCGAGCAGGAGATACTGTTTTTAGTGGAACTTCAAATGGAAATAGTATTCTTTATGTGAGAACGACTGCAAGTGGTTCTCATAGCACAGTATCGCAAATACTTGAGCTCGTAGAAAATGCTCAAAATTCACACGCTCCCATTGAGAGCATTGCTGATACAATATCTGCATATTTTGTGATGTGGATTGTCACTATTGCAATCCTTGTATTTCTTATTTGGACATTAGTAACTGAGGAAGGGTATGTTATATAGATTGAGAATAGTGTTGATTGCAGTACTAACCTTTAACAAGCGCTGTTCCGAGCTCTTGGTATGATCACCAGAGTCCTATTATCTTCAGTTTGATATTTTCAGTATCCGTAGTTGCAGTGGCCTGTCCATGTGCACTGGGATTGGCTACGCCTGCAGCATTTATGACAGCATCTAGTGTTGCCGTTCGGTATGGAATATTATTAAAGGAAAGTGCCGCGGTACAACATTTATATAGTGCAGCATGCATTGTTTTCGATAAGACAGGAACCTTAACATATGGAAAGCCGAGAGTCTCACAAATTCAGCAACTTAATGTACTTGCAGGTCTCGACTTGGACAAGATTGTGGCTTTCGTTGCACAGATAGAGAGCCATTCGGACCATCCTTATGCAAGTGCTATTGTTCGTTATGCTGAGGAAGAACGAGGTTTAGAGGTTTCTAAGCAAGTCCAATCTTTCGAACAGAAACCAGGCTATGGTGTAGAAAGTATTGTTTCAAATCATGAGATATTTGTAGGGAATTTGAACTGGATAATTTCTAAATGTTGTTCATCACAAGACAGAAAGGAAGAGGAATTGTTCAGCAGCGAACAACGACAAGTTCTTCGTGAGTGGATGGAAGATGGAAGTAGTGTGGTAGTTGCAGCGATAGATTACGTTCCTTGCATTGCATTTCGTGTTCACGATGAAGTAAGACCGGAAGCCAAACAAGTTGTTTCCTTTTTTAGAGAAAAGAACAATATGGAATGTTGGTTAGTAACTGGTGATAATGACAGCACTGCATTTTCCGTAGCCAAAGCTGTTGGGATTCCAATAGAGAAGGTCGTTTCGCAAGCACTACCTGGCGATAAAGTGAAAGCAGTAGAAAGCTTATTAGAGAAATATCGAAATTTACCAGAAAAACATGCCATTTTCAAGCCTCGAATCGTTTTTGTCGGGGATGGAGTCAACGATGGTCCTGCATTGGCAGTGGCAGATGTTGGTGTTGCTATGGGTTCCAAGAATCAGTTGGCAGCTGGAGCAGCTCGTGTTATTGTGATGAACGACAATCTTGTTGGACTTGTTACTCTTTTTGACCTTTCTAGAGTTACATTTCGCCGAATCCTTCTCAACTACTTTTGGGCATTGGCTTACAATGTTGTCTTTGTTCCAGGAGCTGCTGGGGCGATATTTCCTGTTATTCGAAAACAAATGCCTCCTTGGTTTGCTGCGATTTTAATGGCTTCTAGTTCTCTTACTGTATCTTTATCTTCACTTTTGTTGAGGTTCTATCGTCCGTCGAACAAGGAATAAAAAATTCTGTGATTTTTCGGTTGTCATTGATTGATTGATTCGTCTCCAAAATGGTGCACTCTATGGAAGTAAAGAAGAATAAGTTTATAGAGCAGTGGGCGTCTTACAGAGAGAACTCGGAATATTTCTACAAGTGGACTCCGAAACGTATAGTAGGAATAGGACTCTTGGTGGGAGTGATTCCTTTTTATTTGTACCGCTATATTGTGTATACAGTTGTAAGTAAGACAGATAGTTCTTGGGGGACTTTTAACTCTACTAGGAAAATCAATATCCACAATATGGTGCTGCAGAGTACGGTTTGTTGGGAGGCTCTCCACCAAAATATTCAACTCAGGAAAAGACAACAAAAGAGTAGTTTCAAGGGACCGAGACAAGCGAAATTGAGTCCATCGAAGTTTACTTTTCATAAAGACGTTGAATTTTACGTCAACTCCACAAGTTGCCAATAATGAACTATGTACAACGTGTCTATAGCTCAAAGGTGGAACCTTAAGAAGCTAATAGTAGACTTTCTTGTTTCCTACTGTTTGTGGGAGTCTTCCTCTTCACTTGCGCTTTTTCCACAACTTGAGAAGTATCCTTTTGTTCCAACCGCTTAGGAACTGACGGAAACATCTCCGTTTCCAGCTCTTCTAGTTCTTCTTCACAGCTCTCATCATCAGTTTCTACTATAGAGTAACTACCTAGGACTTCAGTTACTCTACTTTGAAACTCTATTGCTTCTTTGGTTTCTTCAAGAAGATGTTCGATTTCGTCAATTGACAAGTTCTTTTGAATATTCTGTAATAGCTTTGTCCCCGTTCGTAACTTGTGCAAATAGTCAGTTTCAACTTGCTTCAACTCGATTTCACTTAAGACTTGTTCCAAATTGAAACGCATGTTTTGTGCTTGTTCCATACTTTTTTGCAAAGCATGTTTTAATTTCAAAACAACTAAAGCTCGTTGACGTTGATTTTCAGCAACCAAGCGACGGGCTATCTATACACACACTTGTAGTCAATTCCCCACTTGTAAGGTTCAAACCGACTTCATACCTGTACATACTTTTCCAAAGAGTCACAAAGGCGCTGTTCATATTGTTGTAAACTATCGCGTTGAACTTTCAAGTCCAAGAGTTCTCTATCAAATGAAGATACGCTTGTCTTGGCAACATGTTGTCGTGAGAACCCACAACCCATTCAATACGTATGACGTGTGCCCTCATAACAACAGAAAAGGTATGGGACGACAGCTTCGATTATCATTCGGTAGTGCCAACATTGAGCCATCACATCTAAGTTGTTCTCTATACACTTTTTAAAAATATCGATCATATTGCAATAAGAAAAATGCGGTTCTAACAATGACATCTTGAACTGTATAACAATAGACAAGTAAAATGATCAGGTTCCTCAAGTCTTTAAAGTTGTGCGAACAAATAGATTTTTGGAATATCAAGTGCAATGCAACATCTCACTTGCCAGTGTGATGAACCAAATTGCTTTGTCAGTAACCTTTCCATGGTATTCAGTAACTTTCAATCTTTGTTCTTCGATATCATTTCAAAAAAGGAGATTTCTACTGCCGCCGGGAATCGAACCCGGGTCTCCAGCTTGGAAGGCTGGAATGATAACCTTTACACCACGGCAGTTACACTATCTCAGAGAAAGGAATTTTGCTTGTTAAACCCTATGATTCAATGTTGCGCTGACTTTCAACAAGTTTGCTGTCCTTTTCATGTATGGATTGATATACCTGAAACTTTCATCTCACTTTATATTAGTTGCACAAAGTATGACAAGCGTTCTCGAGTATCTCAAATACCCACTGATCTGTTTACACGGGCACTGAATGCTGCTTTCAACTGGACACTTAAGACCAGTGCAGTTGCCGATATCCTACTACATTCCATGTCTTGAAACCATAAGCTGTGCCAATAACATTTTTTATTTCCCAAAAAAATAATAGGTACCAACGTCTAAACAAACGTATTTACATCAACCGACGAAAACTTATTGAAGGTCTCTTCATTAAGTTTCAACAAAAAACTAGCCTTTCTATCCATCACTCACAAGGTAAGGTACCACTTGAAAATCGTCATCGTGAAACCTCTCCAACGAAGAAGATTTCTCCATTTCGGGCTTCCTGTATAAAATCGAACTTGTTGCCTCCTTGTTTACTTTAACAAATCTTCCTTTGAAGCGTGGCCGGGCATCAGCTACACGTTTACGACAATCATAGCGTACAACATTGGCAAAATTTCTCTCCTTGCGTTTCTGACGAAAGCGAACGACTGCAGCCTCACGAATCTTCTTCTTGAATTCTCTCATTAAAAGGTCTTTTTCTGGGTCTACTTGTCTTTCACTATTTACCTTGTTTCCTCGATACTGGGGAAAAGTAGGGCGTTGAAATGACCAGTTTGTTGAATATGTATCCTTTTGACCTTTTACGTCCATCTGTTTCATGTCTTGATGGTTAGAATAGGAAAGGCTTGGAAAACTGGAAGCAAGTTCATCCCTTTGAGAGCCTCCTTGCAAATTGACCCAACTATTCTGGTTACGTGGAGAGTTTTCTTCAAAAGGAAACCATTCAGGCACTAGTTGAGGTTGCGTAGGGGAGCCAATAAACGACTCTTCTTGCAACGGAAACTTCTCAAACGCTGAACTATTTTCGGGCGAAAATAGTTGTCGGAAATTGTCTTTAACACTTTCTCTTGACAAATCCCCTATAAAAGTATCGGGCCATTCATCTGTTGTAACCCTAGGTGTGCACAGAAAACCTGAAAGGGAAAACGAGTCGTCTCTAGTACCACGCATTTCTTTCAACAAGCACTCAACTGACAATAGTGTCAAGGTGGGTACAATGATTCAAGAATGAATGAATACGAGTCAATCAATTGTCAAATGAATGGCTCAAAATCGCTCTCGTTGATTCACTTGAACGCACCTTCGGGAAAAATAATCCTAGCAACCACCTCTTTGATCGTTTGGCAGTGTTCCACGGGAGACAGCCAAATGGTGTTTACGATCCAAAAGTCGCACCAGTCAGCAAACGAAATACACATAAATGGTTTTATTGTACTTTAGTAAATGTGAGATATTTGAGTTGCTTGAACCTTCCAAAATGTGATAACATAAAAAATATTTCGTTGTTCCACAAATACACTTCATCCGCAATGGACTGGCTTGAAAGCATCCGAGTGAAAGCTTGCGTCTATTAAAAGTCGAGCAATCGTATTCCTCGCTTTTTGAAAGGTTCCGCAAACTCCCTTACTCTTCCACCTCGAGGACGTGGTGGGAAGAACCACAGCTATTGCACTTTTATCCTTCGAACACAAGTAACCATAGCGTCCAACACCTTACCTCTCGGATCCTATGTCGTTCCGCGAATGAGGCCAATTCTTCTCCTACCTTTCTTGCAGACTCCATATTCGCACAACCGTACGCGTTGACAGGCCTCTTTCCATCAGGAAGTAGACTCTGATCACCTTCAATCGTCGAGTTGTCCCAAGGTCCTCTTCTTGCTTACCTTTTGAATACTTGATATGGTAACTTCTACTCTTCCTTCTCTCTTATCCACAATTTGACCTTCTACCTTTTTGTTTGTGAGTTGAAGCAACAAATGTTTTCTTTTATCAAACTTGAACCAACTACCAAACATGCCTCTCATTACGAAAATTTTCAGACTTTATTAAGCCCACGCTCCAATAATGGACATACAAATGGCTCCTAACCATACAACTCCTATGATACTAAAAGTATATTGAGAATTCCGATTCACAAAATGAGAGTTGCGTGTAAACCAATAAGTCAACAACTCCACCAATCCAGTATATATTAAAATGCCACCGGAAACACCATCCAGGATACCTCTTGTAACAAGGGAAGCTGCCGAGTTTTCCTGATAAGTATGAGCGATACCCATACCAATGGATATTCCTATTGGAGTCTCGAGAGAATAGCATAATATCATAGATAATGTTATCCAGCTACTAAATTGAGCCTCAGCGACAGTGGTTCCTATGGCAAATCCTTCGAAGAATTGATGGAACACCAAAGCAGCAAACAATGTACGGAATGTGGAGCCTGTGCTTACTCCAAGATTGAGTCCAATGATGACTGAATGAAAGGCCACTCCCATTTCAAAAATGATCACCAATATTTTGAGTTTATAACCTGAAGCTGTAGCAATCGTAGTTTCATATGAAGATTGATCCAGAAGAGGTAATACTGTGTTCTCCCTGTCTCTTCCTGTACATTGCAGGCTACCTGAATTTTCTTTATTATCTGTTGATTGTTGAATATTTCGCTTGGATATGATTCGATTGAGTATCACAGTACTAGATATTTCCAACAGTTGGATACTCAATGCTGCAGCCAGTGCAACAGCAGCTCCAAGAGAATCATATGTATTCGTGAAGAAATAGGGAAGACACTGGCTACTCAGATTAGTTATTGCAGGTGGAAGCATATGTACGAAGCCTGTTGCGATGACTACTCCTGTTCCAAAAGCTCTTCCTGCATCCAGCAAAAAGGAAGGAATTCTAAGTAAAGGGTATCTTCTTGCTACTACTGGAAGACAAGTTCCTATGAAACTTGTAACCAATATAGTAAAAAGAGCTCCAATATGAGCAGGTTGATTATAGTTGGATGGTTGTGTAGAGTAACAAGAAGAAGACATGAGGATAATGAATCAAAAGGTGATCCGTCATTGTGTCATTTAAGTTGCCAAAATCAAAGAGTTCGTTGAACAACAGGAAATGCTTCGGTCTCTTGGACAGATCCTTGTATTTGCTATTGCTTTGGTGGAATAGTTTCAAACAACTCGAAAAAAACTGATCCTTGTTGATGCTATGAAACTTCCGACAATTGGTCAAAAGAATCTTTCTTAAGCAGTTGTTCTATAGTTGAATGTCATGCAATATGAAAATGCCTTGAAAGTGCTCTGGCAAGATATAAAGAATAGTTTGGCTGGAGAAAAGTATATATCCAATACTCCTTGTGCTTGGATATCTCCAGACCTTGTTGCTTCTCAAGCCAAAGGAATGAGTAGTGTGAGTTCTCAAGCAACACCAACAAACTTCAAAAGAAACTTTGTACGTAGACGGTATAGTATAGAATATCTATTGCAGCTTTCTTCTAGTCAGCTTCCTGAACAACAAGTTCAACCTTTTAATGTCTTGAAACAAAACAAGAAACGGAAAAGAGGTAGTTTTGTATATATTCAAGAGACGTTGGGATTGCTCACAGTTGATAATATAGAGCCCGTCGAAGGAGAGGAAAAGAACAAGAAAGTTTCAGACTGGGAACAACGAAGTGAAGATATTGTAGTGAAGGGAAACAATAGTTATCTTACTTTTGAAGATATGTTCCTTCATGATGGCTTGATTGCTGGTCTCAAGTGAATACCAATCTCCTTGTTGTTATGCTTTCAATAATAACAGTTTATTAGGATTTGTGGTTTTGAGAAACCTTCTCCAGTACAAGTTGCAAGTATTCCTTATGCCAGATTAGGTTGTGATCTTATTATTCAGGTATGTTGGATTGGAGTTGAAGTTGGAACGATTGAAAGTCCATCAAAGGCAAAAAGTGGAACAGGCAAAACTTGTGTATATGCAGTGGCCATCTTACAATCCATTTTGGATAGTCAAAGGAATAAGACTTTATCTCCTTCAGTAATGACTACTCAAGCAATGATCATTGTTCCGACAAGAGAGTTGGCTCTTCAGGTTGCCATGATATTTTCTCAACTATGGAAAGGAGTCGAATCAGTCACGAAAAGAATCAATATTGTTACTTGTGTGGGTGGCGTCAGTGTAAAGCAAGATCATCATGCCTTGTCCAAGGTCTGTGAGTGTTTAGAGTATATCTTGTATGCCTGAAATGTGATGTTCAGGGTTTTGATATCGTAATTGGCACACCTGGTCGTATCAGAAATCTTGTAGACTCTGCTGTTTTACCTTTGGAACATATACAAATGTTGATCATGGATGAAGCAGATAAGTTGCTTGAAAGTTGTTTCTACAAGGATGTAAGCCATTGTGTCTCTTTTTGTATAAGTTTTCTTATTCATTTTAGTTATTTGCGATTGAACAACATTTACCTCGTTGGAAGCAAGTTATGGCTTTTTCTGCAACTTATTCTCCATCCATACTGTCAAGACTTGGTCGTGTGATGAAAGAGCCTAGAAAGATAACAGTATTAGAAGAAACATGGGTAGAAAAAGTACCTTCAAATAAGACGCCTATTTATGCAGAAACATCACTTTGTGGAATAACGCATTACAAAGCTGAAATGGAAGGAGACTTGATGGTCGAAGATATCTTTCACATTCATCTGCAGACATTGATTTCCATCTTTGGAGAATTTTCATTTCATCAATGTTTGGTATTCTGTAACGACAAATCTCTGCTGGATAGATACAGTTATGGTATGAGAAGTGCAGGATTCTCTGCAGACTTTACAAGTGGAGACTTGAATCAGTCCATGAGGAACGGTAATGTTCATCTTTTGTTTCCTTCTATGTATTCAAGTGGTTTGCTGTTTAGAAATATTTCAACGATTTTATTCACAAAAGACCCAAGTTTTGTTTACTACAGATCTTTTGTCTAGAGGAATTGATTTTGTGGATTGTAATCTAGTTGTGAACTTGGTATGTTGTGTTTTATGCATCTTATTTATGGATTGAATATTGGATACAGGATATTCCCAAAACAGCTGAGACTTATTTACATCGAGCTGGAAGAGCTGGACGCTTTGGAAGATTTGGAAATTGTGTTACAATATATTCATATCAAACCATTTCAGAAATAGAACAGTTGGAATCTCAACTTGGCATCCATTTTGAATACTTGTTGATTGAAATTTCTGTTCATGTAGAGGAATCCAACAAAGAGGAAGATTTTCATACAGAAGAAAATTTAATGGAAGAGAACTACGAGCCAATGGATTATCCATCGGAGGAATTGAAAACTACCAATTATGAGATAGATATGGATAGGACTCCCTATGCCAACTATTATTGGAAAGGTTATTGGCATGGATATTTCTTATCTCTTTGGTATCTTTGGAAAGGAGAAAAACCTCCTCCTATAGAACAAATCATACAACCATACACAACTGATGCAAAAGATAGAAAAGAACAACAAATTTAGAAAACATCTTTTCGCTTTCTCAACTCTGCCAATACTTTGGCAGGTTCCGATTGTTGAACGGCTTGTTGAATAGAAACCTCACCATATCTTAGAAAAGGATTGTACAAATATTCCTCCTCTAAAGTACTAGGAACAGTAAACTTTCCTAGTTCAAGTTGCTTCTTGGCCCATTCGTACTTGTTTTTCAAGATCTGATTATTAGGCTCCATCTGAAGAGCAAACTCCAAATTCTTTACAGTATACTCATGACCACAAAACATCAATGTGTTCCTAGGAAACTTGTGCACTACTTGTTCTATATTCTGGAGCATATCTTCACTGCTTCCTTCAAAAAACCTTCCACAACCTCCAACAAACAAAGTGTCGCCAGAGAAGAGAATGGCAGTGGAATCAGTTGCATCTCGTTCTTTTATAAAGTACAACAAATGACCACGAGTATGACAAGGAGTACAAAATACGTAAACATCAAGGCAACTGGGAGTATGAAACTGGAATACATCACCTCGTCCTACTCTATGAGTTGTACCAGGAACAGTTTCATAGCTACTTCCAAATATATTCAAAGAAGGATACATTTCTAAAAGTTCCTCATTGCCACCAGAATGATCCCAATGCTTATGTGTTGTTAAGACTGCAACAAGACGTACTCCTTCTTCTTCTGCTGCACGCGTAACTTTTGTGGGTTCTACTGGGTCAACAGCTGCAGCAACTTTATGACGCTTGTCTATCAACAAATAGGAATAATTATCTCTTAATACCGGAATGGTTCGTACTTGTACATTTTCCGAAATAGAACTTGAATAATATTTCTGCGGTGAGAGAGAAGCAAACAACTTGCGACTGTCAGGCTGTTTCAGTCGCTTTGTTCTTAAACCACCAAAAGAAATATGTCCGCAAGGTGTGCATACGAACTTATGAGTGGAATATTTCGTAAAGTATCGTTTGCTGGCCCACACAACAACACCTTGAAATGCTGACTTGTAATAACCCAAACGCAACATCATGAGAAGATTCTCTCAGAAATTGGCACACAATTTCAATGATTTGTGTATATTAGGAAAACGGTCAAAGAGTTCAATTCTTCTATTGGATATCTATACTAGCGCATAGAAGAAGATATATTTCAAGATATACTTGAATCCTGTCCTAAAAAGTTGCAAATATTTGCTACATGTGAGATTGTCAAACAGTATTTTCCTCAAGGAATATTCCCAAAGTATCTCAAGGCTTTTATGAAAACACGTACATATTAAGCATACTCCGTTATTCATTAAGAGACTTAAAGATACTATAGGATATTCCGAAAAGATTAGAGTCAACAACAAAGAAACCAGATGATGGTAAGATGCTGTAGATTTTAGCTCTTCTGTAGTGGAAAAAGAACATATGAAACAGTCTCAAATAAGAAAACAGGTCTCAAGGATATTCCTGTTTCAGTAGGAGACTACTTTTGGCGTTCTGAATATTATCAAATTTGACATAGGTTCACAGAACTTGGCTGTGTTTCAAGAAGTGCTGCTTCAGACTATGACTCATGCCTTCATAGCATGGAATCTCTAATCAGGTTACAAGTGCTTTAAAATTTGAAATAAATATTCTTCAATTTTGCAAATATGATTTGTTCTTTGACTGTTGCTCGAAAACGAGGATAAATCAACTCTGACATTCTATACATAGAAACCATATCTAGTTGAACGGTTTTTCTAAATTTGCAAGTGCTGAAACTGCATTTCTTTCAGAACAGACAAACATTCCTGAAATGCAGAAATTCTGCTCCTGAAGAATGGTACACAGAGTTGCCGTCTTTGAAATGTTATCAGTACACAAGGGTTGAATGAAAATGGATGGGCCGAGATAGTGGATGCCATCTTACTCATAATATGTACTCATTCAACAGTGCTTGTGCCCTCTCACATTTCTCTGTTGATAGACTGTACTTTTTAGAATACATTCCAATACAGTACCTGCAAAATATATTATATCTTCAAAAATGTAAGAAGTATCATCTGATTATTACTAACAGTATTGATTGAAACACTACCGACAGAATACCTTGAGAAACAATCGATTGAGACATGGTATCAGATTGGTACCAACTTAGTTACATATATGACAGCAACTAGAAGCACATTGGGATTGATAGGCTTTGAATATGCTCTTGTGTATCTGACAAGAATGTTGCTGGTTCAAGGCTAATATACAGTCTGAATGAAAATATTGTGTATGGCCGATGCCTATTTAAAGACCGTAAAGCTCTACTTGCTTCAGTTGAACAACAGGAATATTTGACATTATCCGTTCAGAAGGACTTCTTTTTAATGATTCTGAGACAACTCCCATTTTTAAGAATCACTGCTTTCAGAAGTTTCTTGAATTGGCAGCTCAACTTGTTACTTTTTCCCAATGTTGTTAAAAGCTACAATGGTATCTTTATAAACTTTCCCCAATGTATTCCTAACGTATGCTAGATTCAAGGTAATAAAAAGGATTTTTAACGACTCCTTTTAGTATTTTCTATGAGAGTTGTATTTCCAAATCATCTGGTGAAAGTACACATTGCGAGAGACAAATCGACTTGCCATTTCTACCCTATCTTCATGGTTTGATTTTGTAAAAGTTCTCCAAATGATTGGATAATACCTCTAGTAATTGTTTTGCAACTTACACATTTTCATATTACAGAACTATAACAGCAGTGTATCTCAATTTACATAGGGAAATGTCTTTTGATACCGAATACCGACAATCATATTCAAAGGTAAACCAAACAGCACTAGGATAGAGCTATGCTGAGATTGTTTCTATGTTACTACTAAATTCAAGCAGAGGGCTTTGTTAATTACTGTAAATCAAAGAGAGAGAACCATGTTTCCATTCTAAAGTTGGAAAATTTTGTCCCCGTTGAAGGAACAGTTAAAACTCAATTGAAATTTGCATTTAGAGAGGATGCATAGAATCCAAATTGCTATATTACAGTTGTTAGTTGCATCAATCAACATATGGAAGATTCGCTACAAGGAAGTGTCATTATTCTGCTGACCATAACACAATATTAGAAACAACAATGTCATTATTTCATCTCTCTATCCTTTGTTGCTGAAATCAAATATGTTCTTTCATGGGCATCTACATTTTAGGTTGAACTTTCAAAATGGACTTCAATAGAACACGACAAGCGGAACATTTTTTGTTTCTTCATTATCAATCTTGATAACGACTCTTGTGGAGGCAGTGTAGTCAAATAAGTTGGCCTTTCAAATACAAGAACTGTATATATAGCGAATGACTACAAAAGAGGAAAATGAGCTTCCAGAAAACATAATTTGACAAATTCACAAGACACATTATTTCTCGAAGAGACAACATCTTACTTAGGATCTGAGGACATCCTCAAAGTTAGAAAAGTCCGAGATGTGGCATTTTCCGGAATCGAGTACGACGGTCATAGCTATCAAGATATGATAGGAATGAGAATGCTCATAAATTTTCTGTTGAAGTAGAAAGTCACGCTTTTCATCGGAAGAGTGATGAACATTCCTTAAACAAAGAAAAAATATTTTGGGAAACTTTTGAAATCTGTTTCTATAACGCTTTGTCATCAAGTCATACATTTCTAGAGCTTCACTCAAAGAGCAGTCTGACTGTTCTTCAGAAAAAACTAGAAAAATAACTTCTGGAAGTAATTTTTCATTTCCTTGTAGCATCCTTAGCCACTCCCAATAATATTTAGTGAATAAATGAATTCTTCTTCCTCTGATATTGATGTTGGGTTTGAACATTCGGCATCTTTGTTGAAGACCCCAAAGTAGACTGTACTTGTATATATATTCTTTGCAATCGCAGGGATTTTCGTTGACAGCATTCGGATACTTCAAAGATTGAATGGAATGGTTGCCAATACAGAGGCTCTGAAGCTTGTTCCAAATCTTAAAGTCCCTAACCTTTCTTCCGCTAGAATATCTTGAAAAGCTTATTGGATTATCATTGCTATTCTTGGTTGGCAAGGACATTTCTGATATTGATTCAGAATGGAATTTCTCAAGAAAGAAATACTGTATTTCTAACAAAGGTAAACCGAAACTTCCTGTAAGCAATACTTGCTTGCTGTTATTCCAGATCATTTGTTCATATTCCCTTCTGCTTTCAATTAAACAAGAGAGGCAAATCCTTTTCGTACAACTCTCTTTTATAAAGTTGGCTTTTTCTGGTGCAGAATGATTATCGAAATGGACATTTAGCATTTCCACTTTGTTAACTGAACTTCGACAAAGAGGACATAGTCTATCGTCTAACAGAATAGTACAATAGCTGCAAGTGACTTCATGCTTGCATGGCAAGAGATGAACATTCACTGGACGCTCTAAGCAAACAATACAAGTCATTATATTTTCAATCAAATCGATCTTCTTTTCAAAATAAAACTGCGAAACCAACTCAAGATCAGATTTTGATGATACATGAATTAAATGAAGAAAATGCTTGACCATCTTCCACGCTTGAAAAGAGATTCGAACCATAGAATTGAACAATTCTCAAAGATAAAAGAATATGTGCCCCAATGAGACTTCTCAGCCACCTTCACAAGCAAATGAAGACATAGAAAGTTTGAAAGATTTGCCTCCAAACTCATTTATTCGCAGATACTCCTATGGAGACATGGGAGGAATGTCCAAAGAATATCACGGTAAGAAAACCAATACTTTAACAATTCTAAAAGCAGTTCAGCTCCTGTTAAACAACTTATCAGCCTTGGACATCCAGAAGCTTTAGGTTTGGCCGGATTTGCAGCTACTGACTTTATGTTGAGCTGCATCAATGCTTCATTGTTGCCTAGTTCTCTTACCAATAGCATCGTTGCCTTGGCCTTTTTCTATGGCGGCACTGCACAACTTATCGCCGGCATTCTTACTTTTATCAAACAGAATACTTTTGGAGGTGTTGCATTTTGCAGTTATGGAGCCTTCTGGCTAACCTTTGGTGTTCTCATTACTTTAGAAGCAGAATATGGCTCAAAGATACTTAGCGAACCAGACTACACAACTGCTCTGGGGTTCATTTTAGTATGTTACACCATATTCAATACTTATTTGTTCGTTGCAACGATGGCCCACAACATACAGCTTTATATCATCTTTCTTACACTAGAAATGCAGTTGGTATTGGTAGACATGCACTTTTTCGGTGCAATAAGCTCTATTCCAGGAGGTGTTATGGGAATGTTATGTTCTATCAGCGCCTGGGTGTTATCAGCTACTATAGTGATTAATGATAGCTTTGGAACCACAGTGATACCCAACCCTGAGTTGAAAGAACTTGCAATCTTTCGTAGTTGGCTAAAGATACTCAGAAATGAACAATAGCTGCTGTTGATTTGCATTGCAGTCGAAGTGAAAAGTTGTGGAAAAGTTAAATTTGTCATTCATATTTTACTCTTCAAACACAAATGCTTTATGATTTTCCAAATCATCATTACTATTTGTTCACAACTTCCTTTCCCAAACGATTGGCTTTCAGAATGCACTGATAGACCCAATCGGGATGGATTTCATGAGCATTGGGCAAATGATAAATGGTTTCTCCCTAAGAGAATCAGCAGCCTTGCGGAGATTCCAATCTCAACTTACCTTTGCACAGGTACGTTCTGCTACTTTTCTGATACCTTCAACGTCATTTTCTTTGATTCCAAGTTCTTCCAAGGTTACTGGTAAACCAGTATCGTGAAAGAATTGTGCCACTTTGAAAGCTTCTTGCAAGTTATTCTCTAAGCACAAGTGAACGAGAGTACCAAAAGCCACCTTTTCTCCATGATATTTCGCTTTAGTGGCGTGATGTGCCGTAAGACCATTATGAACGGCATGGGCAGCTGCTAATCCCCCACTTTCGAAACCCAATCCACTGAGTAAAGTATTGGCTTCCGTTACTCTTTCGATGGCTTCGGTAACTTGAAGTGGTTGGCAATCCAAGTCTTTTGCTGCTTGTCTTCCATATGTGAAGAGCAGATCTTTGCAGAGTCTTCCCAATGCTTCTGCTGTTGCAGTTGGTCTACCACCTGCACAAGTAACTGCATGTTCTGCTTTCCAACAAGAAGCTGCCTCGTAATAAGTTGCCATAGCATCTCCCATACCACTTACAAAGAATCTCCTTGGTGCCTTTGCTATAATATCCGTATCCACTAGGACTAGAGACGGATTACGAGGATAGAATACCTATTTTTGGATGGTTATATAAAGAAACCAAGGCAGCCAATAGAATGTACTTGCGTATTCCAGAAATTCACCTTGTTGAGTATAGAAGACGGATAAAGCGGAGCACTATGAGAATGAAGATCATAGTTGTATTCAAGATCAACATTGTCACTTTACATACCGGTGCATCATTACTTGCCAAAGTAGGCACTGAAATGAAGGATACATTTCTCAGATAGGCAATGGCACGAACACAATCGACATTTGTTCCACCTCCTACTCCAATTAGGCAATAAGTGTTTGCAATATGTAACGTGTCTATTTTCTGGTTGATTCTAGTAAACTCTTCCCAAGTGCATTCTCCATGAAACTCCAAAAATTCCACAACCTGGGCTGCTTTATATTTTTGTAGTGATTCTTGAATGGTCTTTCCTTGATCTTTCATTCTATTGGGCGACAACACCACGATGACTGTATGATATTGAAATGGTTGAATATATAAGCCTATATGTTGTAGGGCACAAGGTCCCTGTACATATCTTAGAGGAGCGTTGAATATTTTATTTGAAAGGCCTCCATATTTTTCCATTGGATTATATTGCAGCTCCTTTGGTAACCTTGACATTTTGAAAGACTTGATATTTCAGTAACAAATATGGTATCAAGTGATTTCTCTCTGTATCAACTAATGAAAGAATGTAATCCATATATGGACTTTAATTCAAATCTCGTGCATGGAGAAATTGAAGCCCAGATATAAAAGATCGAATCTTTTACAATAACTCGTATTGGATTGTTCATTGGCCAACCTCTTCTCTCTCTCTCTCTCTCTCTCTCTCTCTCTTCCCTTCTCTCCATTGTCAAACAATATTTTTGAGTCTGCATGATGATGAAGGCAGCAGTTTTGAGAAAATTCAATCAACCCTTATCCATTGAAGATGTTCCTATCCCTCAACCTGGATATGGACAAGTCCTCATGCAAGTAAAAGCCAGCGGAGTATGCCATTCCGATGTTGATACTTGGGAAGGCAATCGGCCCATTCAACCTAAACTTCCAGTTATTCCTGGACATGAAGGTGCAGGTATTGTGGCTCAAATAGGCCCTGGTGTTGATTTTCTCAAAAAGGGTGATAGAATTGGAGTTCCATGGCTCTATAGTGCTTGTGGTCGTTGTGAATTTTGTTGTCAATCCATCGAGACAGTATGTCCTTTTCAAGAATGCACTGGGTATACCAAAGATGGTAGTTTTGCAGAGTACTGTTTGGTGGATGCAAAATATGTTGGGCGTTTACCAGACAACGTAGAATTGACAACCATTGCACCAGTCCTTTGTGCTGGTGTCACAGTCTTCAAGTCATTAAAAGAAACGCAAGTTCGTCCCGGTCAATGGGTTGCCATAGTAGGAGTTGGTGGTCTTGGTCATTTAGGAATTCAATATGCA
This sequence comes from Galdieria partita, assembly GCA_025991245.1. NCBI lineage: Eukaryota > Rhodophyta > Bangiophyceae > Galdieriales > Galdieriaceae > Galdieria > Galdieria partita. The sequence continues at coordinate 51,758 of BQMJ01000078.1, forward strand.
AAGGCTATGGGAATGCGAGTCGTTGCAGTAGATATTGATGACTCCAAATTGCAACTAGGAAAGAAATGTGGAGCTGACATTACTATCCATTCGAATAGAGAGAATCCAGTGGATCGAATCCAAAAAGAAATTGGCGGTGCACATGGAGTTGTAGTTACTGCCGTATCTCCTAAAGTATTTCCACAAGCGATTGGAATGGTTCGTCGTGCTGGAACGGTTGCATTGAATGCATTACCTCCTGGAGACTTTCCATTGAATATCTTTGATGTCATATTAAGAAGAGTCACCGTTAGAGGTTCGATTGTCGGAACGAGACAAGACTTGCAAGAAGCATTGGATTTTGCAGGTCGAGGAGTTGGCCTTCCCGAGGTTCATATAAGAAAGCTTGAGGAAGTGAACGACATCTTGCGTGATATGCAACAATTTAAAGTTGTGGGAAGAATAGTCATTGATATGAGTTGTTGACAATTTATGTTTGTCTTTCTTTGTGTCATTGGATAAATAGCTCGTTTGAAACAGGACTGTTTGAAGTGACAAGGCGCTGAACATTTCAATGGCTTTCAATGATCACCCATACTGCAAAACACGGAAGGAATAGGTTTATGACACGAACATGGAATCATCCAAGAATTAGACTCTTACAAGCGTACAAAGAAAAGTTGATCATTTATGGAATATCACGTTATTGAAGAATTTTTGAACCCCAATAGATATTCTCTTGAGAGAGCTGTAAACCCAACAAGGATATTAGAACAAGCTTAGAGATATTGTTTGCGACATGCTTTCAATCTCATTCCTCTTCTGGAAGAAATCCAATTTCTCTCTTGAATGTACGATATCTCATTCATTGGAGAATTTCCAACTGATTCTACTTTTGCTTCATGGATCCTGTAGTTCACCAGGAAAAATACAATCCTATTGAAAGATATGCAACTTTAGGTCACAAAGTATTTGGAGCTCCCCAAAAATATATTCAGGCTCCTCATCTAGTTCAATATATTGGAAAATACCTGAGCCTATTGAATGCTCAATATATCGTCCTAGTCAGGGATCCTCAGCTGAATATATATACACAAGTACGTGATTCTATTCTACAATATGGAGCTGCCAAAAAGGTGGACGAGTATACGTTTGATGGTGAATGTTCTTGGCTGCAAGTCAAAAGTATTGTGGATGCTATTCACTTGAAGCGCCACTCTTCTGGTACTCCTGATTGCCTAGTCGCAGTTGGTGGAGGCAAAACATTGGATTTGGGAAAAGCTATAGCCAATCAGTTGCACGTATCCTTAGCAATTGTGCCTACTTTAGCTAGTACTGATGCACCGGTGGGCATACCCATATCTTTTACTTGTATGTCTCATTATCATGAATAGTGTTCTGCTCTTTCCGTTATGTATACACCAGAAGGAGACTTTCAAGAATACGTAAGTGCTGAAATGATTGGATATATTTATATCATCTCATTGTAATAGTCATTTTATCCACTCAATCCTACTTATGTATTTGTCGATAGTGCAATAATAGCAAAGGCACCGAGCAGATTTCTTGCTAGTGGTATAGGCGATGCGATGGCCACTTTTTATGAAGCTGATGTGTGCTTTCATAATCCAAAAGCGACTACTTGTCAAGGCGGTCGTCCTACTGTGAGTGCCTATTCTTTAGCAGAGTTGTGCAAGAATATTTTATACAGTCATGGTTTGGAAGCACTCAAGGATGTGAAAAAGGGAGAATTATCAGAGTCTGTGGATCTAGTTATTGAAGCCAATACACTGTTGAGTGGTTTAGGTTTTGAAAGTGGTGGATTAGCAGCAGCACATGCTATACATAATGGTTTGACTATTCATCATGCCACGCATCATAAAATGCATGGAGAGAAGGTTGCCTTTGGAGTTGTAAGTCAGCTTTGTATGGAAGGAAAACTCGAAGAAGCCAACAAAGTTGCCAATTTCTTTTATCAATGTCATTTACCAATTACTCTTGCCGATTTGAACTTGGAAGAGAGTGATCGACAAGGTTTGGAGAGTATTGCTCGACGAGCTTGTCAACAGGTTAGATATATGATTCCGATGGTTTCAAGTTGTTATGCTCACTCCTTTCGCACAGGATGAGACTATTCATAATCACTCGTTTTCAGTTACTCCAGACAAGGTTTATGATTCGATGATGGAAGCTCATCGTTTGGGAATGCGACTAGTACACAGTAAAGAGAAAGTTTGAAAAATGGATATAAAATGGATGTTTTTGTTTGTGGTGATTGAAATGTCGTTGCTATTCCCATTTCTTCTTCCTTTGACAATCATTGTCATACCATGTCCTATTGGCAGTTGTGGCGTCCTCCTTTGGTTACTTTTATCAAAAAGCATGTACTAGTTGGAAAAACTCTTTCTTGGTTGTCATGTAGGAAATATTTCTCCAGTTTATCAACGACGGCAAATCACGACAACTTGAACGAGACAAACAACAGCTCTGTGACTCGTGCAGCTGAAGAATATATGCAGTGCCTTATCGAACTTGCCAAGTTACCCAAAACTTTAGTTAGTTTCCATGAACAGAACAAGTTGACAATGGACAGTCGTGAACTCCGTATTCGTGGTAAACAAGCTTGGCTTCATGCAGAACTGAAGGAGTTTCTCCAGTCAGTAACTATGGAAACACAAAAGTACCATAAAAAGAAAAAAAAGTTATGTTATGCAATTATTGATAAACTAGGTTGGACTTTTGCAGATACTTTGTTATCCTTAAACTGGCAAGAAAGAAGAAATATAACGGCTTTGATTTTGGCAGATTTTCCAGTGAACAACGCACTCAAAGAAAGAAATGGGCAAGACTATATACTACAAAATACGAGAGAAGATAGAGTGGAATCTCTCGTCACAGATAGTTTACAAGCAGGTTGGTCGGATGATATTGCTTCCTTTCGAGAGCCTTTAGAAGAGACGAGTACTGACTGGGAGCCATTGCTGTACAACGATATACATTTTTCAACCAGGAAAGGACTCAAGGATACTTCTTTGAGAACTTTTGACCGTGACTGGCAATTTTATGATATTTTCCTATCTGGAATGGCTAGTCATCCAACAGGATTGGAAGTGGCTTGTGAGTGGAGAAGAACTCTTCATGACCTTTGTCTTCCTGTCAATGCAGTGGGTGTAGTTGACTATTTTAGCAATCAATCGATGGATACAAAGGCTATCATTCAAAGTGCACAGATGTGTTTAAATTTCTTAATGCGCCATATAGAGATATATTTTCGTCAATGTTTCCTATGCATAGAAACAGTGGATGTTGCTAATATGAATGCATTTACTCGGAGTTATAAAAGTTGTCTATTACGTGCTTCCGTATTGCCATCTATTCCAGAAGGTGACTTTTTGAAGAGAATTCAGAGACCTGGAAGAAAAGTATTTGTTTTGGTTCATCAGTCTGCTTTGAATTATCCTTTGGCATTTGCAGAATTGGCACTAACGAGGCAACTTCCTAATACTCTTGAACAAGTAGAAGAGTTGGAACTGAATTGGTCAGATTTAGAAAGTGGAAGTCTTGAGGATCCTTTTTTTGTTGTATTATTGGAATGTTTTCCTACTGGGAGGACTTCTAAGATGGGACTCACCAAGACGTTGATCGATATGTTACTTTTAAAGTTGAAACGTCAGTATTCCATGTCTATCAAAAGTATTTACACTCTTAGTCATATAAGAGGATTGCTTCCTTGGATGAAAAAGCAAGTCGAAAGGCACAAAGCCATTGCTACGAATGAAAGCTCATCTCTACTCAAAAGTGCAGCGGATGTATTGTCTCAAGTATTCTTAGCCAATGGAAAGCCTAAATCGATTGATCAATTGAACAGACAGTTATTAGAAGAGAACAAACAAGCTCTGTTGGCCATTTGTGCACATTATTTGATAAGAGTTAGAAGAAATGGTGGATTACCAGCTGATTCTTGTACTGCATTGCATCTTACCAATGGAGCAAGACTGACTGATATTTGTTGGTATAGTGATAACTCTACAAGTTCGGTGGGTCATAGTGCTTTGATGATGAGTCGCTTTTGTTATCATTTGGATAGCAAACAATACTATGCTTATTACTTTGCTTCCCGAAATTTTGTCAATACGAGTGATAAGGTTCAATATTGGTTGAATCAGTTTAAGGTATGGTCAACTACAGATGAGTTTGATAATAGAATATGACAATGGGCTTGAAATGGATTCTCATCAGTTAACTACGCTTCTTTATCACTTTGCTATAAAAACTGGTACCTAATTCCCTATTCAAGTTATCCATACACTTGTCCATACCCACATATGGACTCTTCATCCTATTCACATACAACATGAAAATGACAACTTTCAACCATCGTCTTTTCACTTTACCCTTGATGCAGTAACTTGTTACTTCTAATAACACCTCCTAATGTCTTCCTATCATGTCTCAAAGCTGTAAAATGAACAAGGTTGAATACAAATCTTCTTAACAAAGCTCTCGTTAGTTCATCTTGTTCCCAATCCCACTGCTTTTCTTCTTCTTTCTCAGGTGCCGATGAAAGGTCAAAGTCTTCATACAATCCAAAACCCAATTGTTCTAATATAAATAATAAGAATCAGCCAATTCTCTTTTAATGATCAACCAACTACTGAGAACTAGTTTTTCGAATGTCTCGTTGTCTCCATCATTAGGAAAAACTTGTCCTGTGCAGTCTCTTTCCGTTGTCCCCACACTCGAACACTGCAAGCTTTTCAATACCTCAAGTGTACGTTCTCCTCCTGTCTCACAGCAATTGAGTTGAAATATCTAGTAAAACACACTCAACGAGTTCTTACTCTTCATAGCTTCTTCCATAGGAAGAGTGGGTGACGTAGGTTGGCTGCAACTCACAGGGACTCCATAACGAAAACCGTGCCTTGTCAAATATACCATTCGTGCTTTAGTATCTTCTGAAAACAGTTTGCAGTGATATATCCATTGAATATACTTGCGATAAAGTTGTGGATAAGAGGTGAAACTTGTGTGTTGCATGCAATCAGAAAAGAAATGAAGCAATCTCTTTAAACTACACAGTGCAAAAAAATATCATATTTCCTAATCTACTCGATTGACTTGTACTCCACAATTATCTTCATGAATATACTCTACAATATGTTGGTCTCCCTCTCTATACATCGAAGAAAGGCGACCTTCTTCACTGTGCACTGCTTCTTCATCTTCTGATGTAGGAGAAACACCAACACTATGGAAGCGAGGTAATGGTTGTGTTGGAGGATTTTGTTCAACAAAATTTCTCAATTCTGGTGGCACATCACTAAAAGCTTCACGGAACCAGTGTCCTATTCGTTGAAAGATATTGCCATTTTCAAGAGGAGGAGAATTCATCGGTTGCGGTAGTGGCAAAGCAGTTTCTCTAGCAGAACTTACTTCAGCCATGGATAGAGTTGGATGATCAACTGCAGACAAGTTACAAAGTGGACATCGATTGACAGAACCAAGCCATCGTTCGATACATCGGGAATGAAAGGCGTGTCCACACCGAAGTAAACGAAGACGACTTTCCTTTTTCACTTCTTCCAAACAAATAGAACAAACTCCCCCAGGAATAGCCTTTGCACTCAGCAGTGGTGTATTATCTTGTTGCTTTTTCTTAAAAGTACTCGAAACTTCCTTTTCACCTCCCCCTTTCAACCATTCATTATTACCAGGATTGATGACAGATATCATCAATACATCCCCTTCTTCAAAGCCTTTTGTACAATGCTCTCTTGTACTAGACCTTTTAGGTGAAGCTTCGTTATCTGATAGATGAAGGGAAAGACTGGGTGCCTTTTCCTCTTCCGCACTCAACTGACCCATTTCTTCGTCAGCCTTGTTGGGTGCAACTTGATCAATAACTAACTTTTCAGGGTGCAAAGAAGCTTTACTACTTCCCTTGTATATCAACAAAGGACAATTGTGTAGAATGTCATATTTGGAAAGGCCAGCGCTTCTTACTTGGGTTCTACGTGCCATTTGTTCCTGAAACTCCAAACGTACTCTTACCCTTTTCAAATATTTGTATTGGAGAGCAAAGAAGAATACGAACATTGCCAACCCTATAGGTATCACTATAGGTATTACAATAGCTATAATCAGGTTCCCTTGAGACACCATCTCCAGTAATCACCCAAAGAAACAAATTGTCAAAGTGACATTAGCCATGTTCAACAACGGCCCAATAATGACTTGGACCCCTTTTTATACAGGATTCAGCAAAAGTATCGAAAACAACAATAGTACCCAAATAGAACAACTGAACATATATATATATATATTTGACAGCCTAATATATCTTAAAAACATCCACTCTCTCTACCTTTTAGCATTGCGATAATCAAATAATCTATCTCGTAATCTTCTGATAGTTGCAAGTTTCTTCTCCAACTGTAAACCCAACCTATCCACATAGTCCTCAAAAGAAGAAGTGGGCTGATCCACCATTTGTAAGAGAGCCATTTCTTGTTTAACTAGTTCCATAGTGTCATCAATATGTTGACGATGAGCCATGACAAGAGACTCTTCAATATCTGCTGTATCTTGTGATAAAGACTTTGGAAGAGATGCTTGATGATGGGGAAGAATATCCATCGTTCTGCTAGATATATGATTCTGTTGTTGGGTATTCGTAGATTGTTGACAATCTTCGAAATGACGCGAATATCCTGAAATATTTGCTTCAGTTGACTGAGAATGCTGTGAATGTATCAAACTAGGAGGCCTCACAAGTCCTTCGCTAGTTCTCTCTACTGGTAAGCTTTTAGGATTATCATGGGTAACATATGTAGATATACTCCTTCGACGACTTTCTGCTCTATTCGGCTTGGGTATAAAACTCAAGCGAGACTCTCTCGGAGGCCTAACAGTTTCTCCCAATGGTAAAGATTCACATTCCCTATCCTCTCTCAACAACTTGCTAGGAGGAGGAATGAGACTTTTCGAACGCGAAATTTCTCTTTTTTGTTTAGAAGAGACTTGCTGATGTTGTTGGATATCGCCATTTCCATGTTGCTGCTGAGAACCTCGTCTAGTGACTACGCCTTGTTCTACATATGGATCTACAAGCTTTTCATTTTCCTTTCTATTCTCATCATATTCTTTGCTATCCACAGAACTCGCAGAATTGGAAAATGCACAGCTTTGTCTTCTGCTTCCAGAAGAATCTTTTCTTAGTTCTTTTACACGATCTGCATATCTCAATGTATTCAATGTGTGCTCACAGTTTGAAGCCGAAGGAGATATATTCGCAATCATCACAGTTCGGGAGTCTATACTTAAAAAAGAGTCTTTCAATACCAATGTCAACTTACTTCCACGAAATGGAGTATGATGATGATTCTGGTCCAATGCTCTTATACATTCCTTCAGAGCCAATAAACTCTTGTTGATTTCTGCACCTTCCATTCTAGTCTGTCTATCACTATGTGTAGTATCTGCAGCTCGTTCACTTCCAGCAAGATCAATAAAAGATAATTTGCCAAAAGTATATGCAGGATCCTCTTCATGGCTAGTCGACTTATCATTCATATGTTTCAATTGTATTTGGAGTATTGCATGAGACCTCGAAGAATCTGCGTTGGCCCCAGTGCTTCCTGTGCTTCTGGCTTGAGCTCCTTCTTCCAATATTTGAAATACATCTTGAGCAGTATTACATAATCTTTGCTCCAAACCAATGATTCGAACTCTCTGCTTGGCATCTTCACGACATTCTATTCTTCTTCTTCCATTCAACAAATCAAAGAGCTTTGCACCATATATCTCAAAGAAACTAATGTAAACACCTAAATGAGAATATTCTGGTTTTGCTTTTAACCGAAAAATATCTTGAAGAGCCAAAGTATAGAGGCCGGGTTCTTCATTGGTTCCCATCATAGTGTATGTCTTACCTGCTCCGGTTTGTCCATAAGCAAAACAAGTGACTTTACATCCTTTGAAGAATGCAAAAACCAAAGGTTGTGCACAATTCTTATAAACCATCATATTGTTCGACTCTTCATTGAATATCTTATCAAAGGAAAACTCATGAACTTCTGTATATTTGGTCAAATCCACTTTCAGCTTGGGTTCAAATACTTGCAGGGTATTATCGACTGTGCTTATCACATCAGGGTCATTCTTAGAACGCTCTTTCTTACTAATTGGTCGTTTTCTGACACAAACAACTATTCTAGAATTTTCTTCTGTAGAATGAATAGGTTGCTCTATTTCATTCATGCACACTTTCCATGTTGGTACACTACAACTGTGCCTGTGTTTGCTATTCCTTTTCACAACTTTATCCTCGTTGGAGTTGTTTTCCGAGGAAACGACATGGGGCATCATAGAAAATCTATCTGTTTTGTTCTTTTTGGATTCCTTTGTCAAAGAAGAAGAAGAAGAAGGAGGAGGAGGAGGAGGAGAAAATCCAAACTTGTCTGACCCATTCGCCAAAGGATTCTGTTTGGAAATAAGCTGCAACAATAGAGACTGTTGTTGTTCATCCTTGATTCCTATGAGAGACAAATCGGAAGCTGTCAAGTGGAAAAAGGAATATTCATCCACACCCAATTCCTCGAGCTTAGGATATAAGTGAGAAGCACCTAATAACGTTGCATCAGAAGCTTCTCTAGTCTAGATGTCACTTACCTACGCTTCTCAACAACTCTTTTACTCTTTCTACCATCCTCTTCTTGCTCTTATCCCACTATCACGAGCACCATTGACAAAGACGATCGTGTCTATTCAATTCAAAATGAGTCGCCCGCCAAAAGATTGCCTTGTGGGAAATGGATTCTTCCAATGAAATGGAATGAATGAATAGTTTATTCTTATATGACCTAAGCAACTTTACAACTATGCCAATTCTGGTACAAATCCATCAGGCGGATGACGACCTTTCTTACTTTTACTTTCTGAAGAAGAATCGTCTTCTTCCTCTTCATCGTCCTTGGATGAGCTGGATTGCTTCTCTTCCGTGGGTATCCTCTTTTTACGGTCGTCTTCATAATCTTTCACAAAGCTATCATAATCAGTAAGCTTGGCATAAGGCCGAGGACCTAAAATTTCTACAAGATCATCTTCACGAACCACTTCCTTTTCTAATAATCTAGCAGCGAGTGCTTTTACTTGACCAATATGTTCCGTCAAGAGCTTTTCACATCGTTGATAGGCTTCATCTACAAGTGATTTGACTTGCTCATCAATCAACTCTGCCGTTTCTTCACTATATGGCTTTTCAAATGCATTTTCTTCATTGGAAGAATTACCACTATATGAAACTGGTCCCAATACATGTGACATTCCATAAACGGCCACTTGTCCATATGCAGATTTGGTAACCTTGTCCAGGTCATCTTGAGCTCCAGTAGTAACTTGATGAAACAAAAGTTGTTCTGCTACTCTCCCACCTAATGCCATAACCATATAGTCACCAAGTTGTTCTTTACTAGTAATATACCGTTCTTTTGGTAAATACTGTGCAAAGCCCAGCGCAGCTTGTCCACGAGGAACAATAGAAACCTTCAATAGTGGCTCAGCATGTGGTAAAAACCACGCAGCCACTGCATGACCTGCTTCATGATGAGCAACTATTTCCCTTTCTTCCCTAGAAATGACCTTGTTCTTCTTTTCCAGCCCTCCAATAACTCTATCCGTGGCGGCCTCAAAATCAGACATTCCAACTCTGTTACGATTGTCTCGAGCTGCAATCAGAGCAGCTTCATTACATATATTGGCAATATCTGCACCTGTGAATCCAGGAGTAAGTGAAGCCAAGCGCTTAGCTATTGTAGACATATCATCTGCCAACTTCAAAGGTCTCAAATGAACTAAAAATATTTGATATCTTGACAAAAAATAAAGTCTCTAAGAGGACATACATAAACATGCACTTACCTTCCTCGAATATCTGGTTTATCTATCAATACTTGTCGATCAAAACGACCAGGACGTAGTAAAGCCTTATCTAAGATATCCACTCGATTGGTTCCAGCAAATACTACAACGCCTGTAGAAGATGTAAAACCGTCCATTTCCACTAATAAAGCATTGAGTGTATTCTCTCTTTCATCATTTCCTCCCGCAAAGCCTCCTCGACCTCGAGCACGTCCAACAGCGTCAATCTCATCAATGAACACAATACAAGGCGCATTGGCTCTAGCTTGTGCAAAGAGATCCCTTACACGACTTGGACCAACCCCTACAAACATTTCTATAAAATCAGAACCACTTGTCGAAAAGAATGGTACACTAGCTTCTCCTGCAGTTGCTTTTGCCAGTAAAGTCTTTCCTGTTCCTGGAGGACCTACCAATAAGGCACCTTTAGGAAGTTTCGCTCCTAGTCTACGATATTTCTCAGGCTTCTTTAAAAAATCAACAAATTCCATGATTTCAACTTTTGCTTCGTCCAATCCAGCAACATCGTTGAAAGTTACTTTTGGAGTTTTGCCTCTATCTCCTGGTCGAATAACTGTTGGATTGGCTCGACCTACTTGGAAAATATTTCTTCCACTGGAACTGGATACACTGGAGCCCATTCCACCTCGAAATATCATAAACGTCAATCCTAACAATAATAAAGTTGGAAATACTCGGAACAATTCATTTAAAAAGTTTCCTTCATAACTATAAACCACGGGAACGAAATCATTGGGAGGTAGTCCAAGGTCCTCTTGAATTTGTTCCAATTTGTTTTCAAAAGCTTCTACTGAGCCAATAGTAAAATAATAAGGTGCATGTTTTCCTTTTGGAATTGGAGTAACCAAAGAGCGAACATCGCTTACAGACTCGAGTTGATTTCTATTGATATCCGCTCGTTCTTGTCTTTTCTGCTTTTCAAATATCTCGTTGGCCACTTGAGCGTCACTTTCGGCAGCCTTTCCATAAGGAGAAGTAGTAGAAGAGAAGCCTTCATGTTCCTTCACATACACTCTAGCAATAGATTTGTTAACTACCTCTATATAATCTACTAACCCAGGCTCCAATAGGTCTTGTACAAACTGTTGAAAGTCTATTTCCTTTCTAGCAGCTTCTGAACGACTCAAAGCACTCAACACACCCAAAATGAGAAGTGCTAACAGTACTTGTTGTATAACTAAATAAGAGTCTGGTTGAGGTGGTGAAGGTGGTGTGGGTTCTTGTCCTCCTTCCTTTTCTGTTTTGTCCTCATTTCCTTTAGAGTCTCGGTCCCTTTCTCTTTTTGGTTCTTCCTTGTCTCTTTCCCACTTTTGTTCTTTCTTACTTCCATCAAACCTTCCAAAGCCTTTAGGTAGTCCAGCAAAAGAAAACCCAATTTTAGACTCTGTGTTGTTCTTCCAAAGAGTACAACCAACGAGGTCACTTGAAGACAGAAAACATCTTTGTCCTCCTACCAAGCTTTCCAGTTTTTGTGTTTTGGGCTTTGTCAGAGAGTGGACATATCTCAACTTTGTCGTTTTTGTACTCAAAGCTTCTTTATACACGAAATACTGATGGACGAGTTGAACGACATTTGTCACAAGTCTCTTTTGAAAAGGAAACCGAATCATTCAGTTGCCCCAATCAGAAATAACAACGAACTAGACATCAACATATCTATTTATATATATCAACATATCTATTTATCTATTTATATATATTGAACAAGACATTTTTTCAACAACAACTAGACAACAATGGAGGATCAGAAAAGTTGGTTTCACTCAGCTATTTGTGTCAGCCAGGGATAACTATATACTTCATCACTTCCTCCTCTCTTTCTATAGAGTGGTAGATAACCTCCACCACTGATATATATATATATATATATATTATGACACACAATATCATATAAACAAAGTCCATTGTTTTATTTTCCTACAAAGGAACAAACTATACATGAATCGTTCCAGACCCAACTGATCGCATCATCGACATACTCGGCGAACAATCAAGAAAATGTGTAACCTAGAAAACTTGTTGGCTATGAGATTATTGTATGGAATGAGTGTGTGACGATATCCATAGAAACACCTTCTATATAGAATTCTGTATAGTGTAAACTATCTCAACTCCATGATATTTCCTATCTCCTCCTTATTCCTTTTTCATAGGCAATGTTGTAACAACTCCTCATGTATTCTCTTTTCTTTGTTGGGAAAATCCAAATTGTGAGCGTCGTCCCACTTTCTTCGTCTCACACAATATGCAAATATTTGTCAAGGTAAACAACTTACACTAGTTGCTATGAATGGGTAAACCAACTCACATCTTCTCTAGACACTTACTGGGAAGACCATTACTTTGGAAGTGGAACCTTCTGACACTATTGAAAATGTAAAGTCCAAGATACAAGACAAGGAAGGTATTCCTCCCGATCAACAGCGCTTGATATTTGCAGGCAAGCAATTAGAAGATGGAAGAACTTTGTCGGATTACAACATTCAAAAGGAGTCTACTTTGCACTTGGTAAGCAACATACATTCCTTTCACTGTATTACCGAGTGATTGGCTTTTGTAGGTCTTGAGACTCCGAGGAGGTGCTATTCCTGAAGGTGATCCTACTCGTGGAGAAAAGATATTCAAGACCAAATGTGCCCAGTGCCACACTTATGAAAGTGGTGGAATCAACAAACAAGGACCCAACTTACATGGCTTATTTGGGAGACCAGCTGGTTCAGTGCCCAGCTTTAGCTATTCGGCTGCCAACAAAAACTCTGGAATAGTATGGAATGAAGATACTTTATTTGAGTATCTTGTGGCTCCCAAAAAGTACATTCCAGGCACCAAGATGGTATTTGCTGGTTTGAAAAAGGAACAAGAGAGAGCAGACTTGATTGCTTTTCTCAAAAAAGCTACTTCAGAGTAGAAGAAAGTTTATTTTGTGTCTAGTTTTTTCTTCTTCAATAAATTGAGTCGTCGGTGGTTGAAAGAGAGAATGTTGGAATGAAATGTGGACGTTGTCGTATCCGTTACTATTCATACCTTCTTGTTCCGTGGTATGGAAATATTCTATACGGAATAATAGATTATATAGGAAACCCCTTTTTGGCTCTCGTTATGAGGTAACGAAGCAATCACATAGTATCCTTACCAAAGCCATTTCCACTTGTCCACCCAAAAGAACTTGGGGTTTCCAGTGGTTATGGAAAAGAGAAGAGAATCCAAAGACAACAGAGCATCAGAGATATTGTCTTCGTTGGACTTGGCCAATAGTAAAAGTGATTATTAGAAAGTGTATCCTATCAGCAGTCATATGTACTCTATTCATGTGTCTGCTTTGTCCTTTTGGTAGTTTAAGAAATAATGTGTCTCTTCCCTACAGCAGAATGGTTTCACTTGCTACATATTCTTCTTCTGTACCTGTTTCCAATCCTCTTTGGATTCGGGTTAGACTTGTTGCAACTTGGATGGTTGGAGTGTTAGGTTTCCTATTTCTGTTCTTATATATGATCCAAGATTATTTGATTTACAAACCTTGCAAAGAGTTGAGAGGAAATCCTGAGGATTTCGGTCTATCTTTCTATGACAATGTTAGCTTGAAGACAAAAGATGGCCAAACTATTCATGGATGGTTGATGAAACAACACGATGATTATGAAAATGCACCGACCATGTAAGTATAGAATGTTACGAGAAGGTTGCAACTCAAATGTGTATTGTCGACAGGATTTATTTCCATGGTGCCGATAAGAATCATAGTTTTCGATTGGTGAAAGCGTTTGGATATTATGTAACAATGCGTTGTAATATCTTGTTGATGTCTTATAGAGGTTTTGGTCCTAATGAAGGACAACCAACGGAGACGGGGTTATGTTTAGATGCCGAAGCTATGATGGAATATCTTTTACATAATAGGAAGGATTTGTGCCGTTCCTTTTTCCTTTATGGTGAATCGTTGGGAGGTGCTGTAGCTATCTATTTGGCTGAAAAGTTTCAAAACGATTTGAATGGTTTGATCATAGAAAACACATTTACTTCTCTTATCGATATGATGGAAATGGCACATCCTATCATGGCAACACCTTTGAAATGGTTTTCTCAAAACAAATGGCCATCTTTACAAAGAATAAGAAAGATAAGAATTCCTATATTGTTTCTTTCAGGATTAAGAGATGGATTTGTGCCTCCCAAGATGATGAAAAAGTTGTATGAAGAGGCTAATTCAACAAGTTTTAAAAAGTTTGTATCATTTGTACACGGAACGCATAATAGGACGTGGATCATGGAAGGATACTATGAAGCATGGAAAGAATTTATAGATTTGATTTTCTTACCCAAAACAAATGTGAATTGCCAACAAAAATAACAAGTTTTGAAGTTGTTGATGGCCATATATATATATATATATAGCCTATGGAATGATAATCTTGTAGGCTTCGTTTATATTCTACTGGGACTGTGCTTTCTAGACAAGCTCTTTCTCTTTGCATCCTTAAATGTTTCGTCCAAAACTTCACTCAGTGTAGGATGCGTGTGAACACAATAAGATAAATCATAAACACTAGAATGATTAGCAATAGCATTGGCTGCCTCTTGTATCAAATCGGAAGCATGAATACCAATCACGTGACAACCCAACAACTGTAGAAAATACATCAATCTCAATAAACTGTTATGGACGACTTACCTCTCCCGTTTGTTCATTGTACAAGATTTTCGCCATTCCTTCTCCTTCCATTTCGGCTAAAGCTTTGGAATTGGCCCGAAAATAGGCAACGCTCTTCTCCAACTTGAATCCATGTTGAGATGCCTCTTCCTTGGCTTGAGGTTCAGTCAAGCCTACATATGCAATTTCTGGATGCGTAAAACATGCAGCAGGTATAGAACGGTGATTGACAACATGACGATTTCCCATAATATTTTCAATGGCTGAAATTCCTTGCATGGATGCTGCATGTGCAAGCATCATTTTTCCATTGGCATCTCCAATACAATATAGGTGAGGAATAGACTCATTACCTCTCATCACTTGCATATATTCATTGGTAGGAATAAAACCACCACGAACAACTTCCACTCCAAATATCTCCAAACCAAGGTTTTCAGTGTTCGGTTTCCTTCCAGTCGCAACAAGAACTGCATCTACTTGTAACTCACGACTAGTCATCTTTGTATCCGCATCAGATAATACTAAATGAACGGGTTTCCCAGGTACCGCTTTGGTAGCTAAAGACCGAGTATAATAATCAATAGGTCGACTCTGAACAAGTAAACGATGGGCAACTCTCGATATTTCAGGATCAAAACCTGGAATAAGATTAGGCAAGGCTTCTACAAATGTAATTTCAGTCCCCAAAGAAGAATATACATCACTAAATTCCAATCCTATATAGCCACTACCAACTATGGCTATCCAAGAAGGTATCCATTCCAACTTCAATGCATCATCAGATGTAAAGACTGTCTTATTATCAATCTCAATGCCACGTGGCACAAAAGGAACAGAACCAGGAGCTAAAATAATGTCTTTTGCACTAATTGTTTCTCCACTGGCTAACTCAACCACATGGGAAGACTTGCACTTGGCTCGAGAATGGATAACATCAACACCCAACGCTTTTAAGGAATTGCCTAGATTCTTCTGTACCCGATTGGCTAAACCTTGTGCATGATCAGCTACAGCTTGTCTATCAACAGAAATATCAGTGACATCAACACCTAACGAACGAAGATGTTGTCTATCTCTCAACTCTCGGATCCTTCTAGCTGAAGACAACAAAGCTTTTGATGGCACACAACCACGATTCACGCAAGTGCCACCAATTTCATGTGCTTCAAAGATACAGGTCTTCAAACCATTCGCAACTGCGTGCAATGCAGCACCATGACCTCCCACTCCTGCTCCTATGATAGCGACGTCATAATCAAACTTTCCCTTGTCTTCACAAACAACAGTAAATTGACGTTGAGTTTTCTTGGATCTAAACTGTAATATAGGAGTATTTTCTGTTTTAAAACCAGGAAAGGCAACCAAAGTTGAAATACGAGTCTTTGTAAGAAACTTGGAACCATGAAGAGACTGCTTGTTCAACAACACACAGGGATGCTTCTGAAGGCAATCTGTGTGATGACAAAAAGTACTCCAACTTGCTGACTCTACAAAGCTATAAACCATATTTCTTTTTCTTTCTCTCTCTCTCTATCTATATATATATATATATATATATATGTATATACTGTCACTAGTAACGAGTAATCCTATCGGTGAAGAAAAATGCAATTGGCGCCTAAAAGAATCCCAAAGTTTTTGGTTTTCTTTTGTAGCTTTTGTTGCAAAAGGCTTTTGGTAAAGAAGATGGAGTTGCGGTTTGAATATTCTTTACTATTTTTTTCTATAAAAGTGCATAATTTTGACAACCAGCTCGCAGAACTAGTCTCTCCAACCAGGCCACCAACAGTCACACTTGTATATTTTTATTTGGAACAAAGGAGTCTTCTCCACATTACCTATACCATCCTAATAAGAAAACAAGCCTACATCTACTAAATATGGCTATTTTTTCTTCTCTGTCTCGTCTTTATCAGTTTTCTTACTCCACTGTTTATAGGTAAAGTATCCAACCTGGCAGAGAGTTTACTACAGCTTCTCTTTTGAAAGTCCAAATAGACCTACACTAGCAACAACAATACCAACCACTGTTACAAGAGCAATTTTTTCTGGAAGAAATAGATGCACTACATTCTCATAGTAAAGAAGCTGTCGAGTTGAAGTTTGTTGGCAAAACACACTTACTTGTAGACCTACTCTATAAGAGCTGCAATGATGCAACCCGCTCCAGATGATAAGAAAACAAGATTGAGGAATGGATGTGCATTGGCAAACGGTGTTTGACAAGGTGAGCGGAAGAGCGTATTTCATCGTTGGATAAATATGAGTGTTGTAGTGTATTCCTCGTTTGAAAAGAGTCCCTTGCGACCGTGAGTTTTTATGTTCCCTGTTTTTGACTGATGGGTTGCACATCCGTCCCAACGAAGTCCCGTTCCTGGAAACCAGAGTTAACGCAGTAAGTTGAAATGTCCCCGTTTTGTAACTTTTTAACCTTTATTAGAAAGAGGATGAATACGTTGATGACAGTATCGAATTTGAGGATAAAGACGCTGCTTTTTTGACAGAGCCTTCTTTTCCTTCAATAGAAATTGCTATTGACTCTGCCATCAAGGAACTGGGTGGAAGTGTCTTTCCAAAGCTACATAAAGCCCCTATTGACGCAGCATGGTACTTTTTAGCGTTCCTTTTGTGTCTTTGTAGTCGACTTTTCTCTCTTAGGATATCTTTTAATCACGATCTGAGTTGCAGCAGTGCTGATGAAGTATTAACACTATTAAAGTGTTCAGAACGAGTAACAAACTACATATCAGAACTTTGCGATGAGGAATGGAACAGTACAGAACTGGAACTCCGTGAGTGGTTTCATATACATCCAGGTGGTGAATGGCGTTGTTTTGTAAAGGATGGTTTCTTGTTGGCAGCAACACTTAGAGACATATCTTGCAACGTTTTATTGACTGAACAAGATAGCTTTCAAGTGAAACAGATGTTGTCAACCTTCTTTGAATCTCATAAAGGTAGGCCATTGGTTGTGATTGGAGTTTCTTCTAAACGTTCTTTATAGAGGGTTTAGTAGGTTGTTGGGTGATTGATGTTTATATTGATGAGCAGCAGCATATCTGGGTTTTTGACGTCGAAAGTTTTTCAGTCAAAAAGACACAAGATGAAGAGAACGTTTGGGGTTTGTTCTCTAAAGAAGAAGTGGAGGAATGGTTCCAATTACAACATCCTCCTAAAGTCCCTGTCATAAGAATTGTAGATGGACATGAAAATTTATTTCAGAATCATAAAAAATGGAAAAGTGGTATGCCGTGGGAGTTGAGAAATTTCCACGCCACGGAAGTTGTACAGGAAGCCGTATCAACAACACGGCGAGAGCAAGACTCCTTGGCTCGGTAAATTCTTCATGATTACATGAAATCAGTTTGGTTACCAGCAGGTAATGGTCTATACAGATTCTTGGCAGGATTGTTTTCAGCCATGGAGGAAAGATTTTCCGCTTCTGTTGAATTCGAACTGTTTTGAGAATAAGCTGGAGGGGGTCGAATCACTTCATTTACCAAATTTTCATAAAATATTTGAGCCAATGTTCGGTGATCTTTCTTTGCAGCTGGACAAATGAGAACCACTCCTCCAAATAGGAGACATATACCTATACCAAAGAAGCCAACGTCTCTCTTATTCCATTGAAGAAATTCTTCATAGTAAATGCCTCCAGCTAATAAACTAAACAATATCCAACAAATCTGCATCATTGGAAATGCATAAGACACATCAAATAATTTCAAAGCATGGTTGAGACGATTCATCCAGAACAGAGCAGCTGCAGTCAAACCCAATAGAATGAAATAGGTCTCATAATAAGTCAACGGACCTGGAAAAGAAGATAGGACTTGTGCAAACAACATAGAACAGCCCTTTGCCAATACAACCGACTAGTTACCAATCAATACAATATACAAATAAAGGCAATCACTACTTACAAAAGTACCCCAAACTGAGGAAGATAGGGCATATAATATAGCCAAAAATTGTCCTTCACGAAGAGAAGCCAAAGATGGCTCGAACTTTGCGATGCCATGCCTTCTGGCAATTTTCTGCTTTATCTGTGTATATGCTGTCGATGAAACAACAGAAATAAAAGCAATAACAAAGGCATAACAGACAAAGGGTGACTTTCCAAACAATATAATCAAATCCTCGACATCATAAGCTCTAGCATCGTGCTTTCCAAACAATACGACAAAAAAACAACCCGATATAATTAAAGCAGTTCCATAATAAGCGTTCATATCTGTCGGTTCATTCAAAATGAAACGTGCGAATAAAACATGACTCAAGAATTGAAGAGAGCTAAGTCCGGCCAACACAGATTGAGCAGCATAACGGTATGAAAAGAAACCGGTAACGTTACTAAAGAGAAAAAGAAAGAGTCCCAACAACCACAACGGAGTTTGTGAAAGTCTTCTTCTTTGTGAAGGGGCCAACATGAGACGCTGGTTTATAGCAAGTTTTTGAAGGTTTACTCCCAAGTTGGTACCGACTGAACCTAAAATGGAAAGAACGATACCAATCCACCAAGAGGTAACGCTATGTCCCAGAGGTATTGTCACTGGAGTAAGGTGCGGTGGAGAAGAAGAAACAGTTTCTGACATTCTATGTTAAGAGGCTGAAAACTTTTTCTCTAAATACAAGAGAGATTTACTACTCTGCTATTCTTATACACAATGACTCATCGATCATTCCTTTACCAAAAGAAAATGGATGAATACAAAATGTCACAGCGTTGGCTCCTTCGATACGCATTCAACATATTTCTATATTTATCCTTCAAGTCGACACAAGTTCTTTTCGGATGAAATGGATAGCTATGTAAGATATTCTTCCAATGTCCAACTCCAAATTGGGATATTCCTATTGTTAAGTTCCTTTCTTCTTCAGGAGTGAATCTTACATAACTTCGATTCCTTTGACATTTGATACTCCTTCTTCTCTTTTTTAACTTGGATGATAAACAAGAATGACTGTTCTCATTTCCTTGTACTGTATGAATATGTAAGGAGTCCTCCTTTCCCAGAGATTCAAACTTTGAAAGGTCGGACATGGCTCCATCAAGTCTTCTATCGTTTATACAATTATGGCAAGCAACATCATTGTTCCATGTGAAAGTCTCACTTGTAATGGAATCCCCTTTTGGCATAGATGAGATAAGAGTCCATTCATTATGGATATTCCACGTACTAGACTCCAAGCAAATATCTTGTTGACTAGTTGTAACAAGTAGTTGGTTCCTTTCTCCTAAAAATGGGAGAACATGAGTATGTCTTTCATATTCCTGTACTTTTAGATTTTGGTATGTTGTAGAGGTTCTACTAGAAATCAACAAGTTTCTTCTCCATAAGGAATCTGCTAGACCAATGATGACCAGTGCTTCTTTCCAATCCAAGACATCGTTTTGCACTAGTTTACAAAATTCATTTTCTGTAGCCATTGTTCTATGAACAGAAAGGAAATTTAACTAGCACTGAATTCTTACTAGGGTTTGAATAGAAGAAAAAACAATCAAGAAATCATAAACTCTCTCGCATCAAGTCCACTTTTAGTATCCGCCTCTCATTTCCGTTATTCCGTTTAGATTCCCTGAATGGGAAATTTTTCTTCATTCTTCGAAGACTCGTCAAACTCATTAGTCGTGGCATCATTCTATTATCAAACACAGTTATTACCACAAGAATAGACAAATTTCTTCTTCTCGACCAATTCTTCTTTGTTATAGCATGTTTTCTTTGTAAAAGCATGCACTGATGCCAAATATTCTAAGGTTATATTACAGGCTCTATAATAAAGACCATTTTATTCTCTATAGGAATGTTCTGTTGTCTGAAAACGGATTTTTCGTATACAATACAATTTCTTGCTTATGACTCTTTCACTTTCGAAACTATGTCCATGAAGGAATGGACATTCGAATTCACATGTCTTTTATCATATCATCATCGCCTCGTGTTCCTTTGCCAATCCTTTCATCACGAAACAAAACTCAAGTTGCCAAGTTGGGGTTCAACTTAATTTCTAGAAATAGTCTTGTTTCCAAAAGATCTAGACTATATGTTTCTATTCGTCACCACTCGCGCAGTTCAACAACTATTTGGTTGACTTGTCAAGATTCAAACACCCCTTCTGGGTCGAGTACGCTCAAGTTGAAAACTTGGAGTCGCGTTGTTCTTGGAGTTGTCATCCTTTATGGCATAGATAGATGTTTTGCTTCTATTCTGAGTCGTTTTGCGATCAGCTTCCCCAGTTCTTTGGTGGGAATGTTGATCACATTCATTTTCCTCTTGGCCTTTCAGAAGAAGAAAATAGGTTCTCAATCTATCAGTGAACATATATTTCACTGGTTCCTTCCTTCCGTTCAGTTCCTATCCAGATGGTTGGCAGTATTTTTTGTTCCAAATTTGGTAATGTTACCACTTTTCCCTGTGAAGGATCCCATAGAACTAATGAGAATGTGTATTCTAATCGTCGTAAGTTATTCCATTTCCTATGAAAATATTGTTCAAAAGGACACCAACTAGATTTGTCTATTCGCTACTTTACTCTTTACTGCATTTCTTTCGTCATTTCTTAGTAGGAAAGAGAGTCAATGGAAAAAGTTATCTGTTCACTCTTCGGTTACTTCTTTCAAGACCGATACGAGTCTTCCGAGTGTTCCTATTATCTCTTTTTGGAGTATAATGAGTGTATTGAGTGCCATCGGGTTATATTATTGGAGACGTCTATCTTATGCACTCTTTTATTTATATTCTTTATCCATCACTTTATCTGGTTTTTGTTTAGGACAATGGGTTCCCGTTGAAATGAAAAAGTTTATGCATCCTATCACATTCTGTACTCTCTTTGCTATGTTGGGATTATTTTTGATTTCCAAGTGGATTGCAATACCTTTTCATGTTGCATTGAACACTTATTTGAGAAGAGGAGTTGGGTTGTGGATGGGAGGTGCTGGAAGTTTATTGTTGACATTTTTATCACCCGCTGTTGTGTCGTTTGCCTTTCAAATGTATTCGAGAAGAACGTTTTTGCAACAATATATGTTCACTCTATTATCCAGTTGTACACTTGCTTCCTTGTTTGGACTTTTTAGTACTGCATATATGGCAAAGTTGTTGCAACTCTCTCCTGTTACTCGTGTTTCCTTGATTCCTCGTTCCATTACAGTGGTAAGACAGTAATATTCCTCTAGAAAAGATATCCATTCATTCATATGGTTGTTATAGCCTTTAGCAGTAGCCATATCTTCCATGTTGAATGGAGACATTCCATTGACTTCGACAGCAGTAGCAGTAACGGGTATGATAGGTGCAAATGTGAACAAGGAATTGTTGTCTTTGTTCGGTATTCATCAATCTGTTGCAAGAGGAATATCCACTGGTGCAAGGTACGTGTATCTGGTACAATATTGATCATGTTGAGAGAGAATGGTTAGTTCCCATGGCTTAGGTACTGCTGCGATGGCTGAAGAGCCTGAAGCATTTCCTTTTGCTGCCATATCGATGACTTTGGTTGCAACTATATCCACTATTTTGACTAGTTTTCCACTGATTCGTCGATGGTTGTTGTGGGTCTCAGGAATATATTAAATTTTCATCTACTGGGCTATTCTTCTTTACTGGATTGGTGAAGGGTTTGGCGTCATCACTATGCAAGGTGGTCCTCGTCCTCGTCAAGGTTTACCAAGATACCAAATGCCGGAAGCGGTGATGGAACTGTTTCGTCCACGTGAACCGCTTCCTTACTTACCACCACCGAAAAAGAGAAAGTTGAGACCACTTGCTGGTATTGCCCCATTCCTTGACTATATCCCAGAATATAAAGAAAAAGTTATTGGATCACACTCTGAATCGAGAGAAGAAACTTTTGAAACACCAGCCATGAGAAGAGAAAGAAAACGTAAAGAAAGAAGAGAAAAGTTTCTACAATGGAAACAAAAATTATTGGAACAGTATAGCCCACCAACGGAACCCAACGCAACTTCGGATCCTCAAAAAACACTGTTTGTCGCAAGATTAGTAAGTATAGATATTCACTTGTTACCTTGAATAATGTTAGAATGTAGAAACCGGAAACAACACAACTAAAACTGCAAGCAGAACTGGAGGTGTTCGGAAAGGTAAAGGAAATCAAGTTACCTATATCGAAAAGGACTGGGCTTCCAAAGGGTTATGCTTTTGTCGAGTTTCAGAGAGAAAGAGACATGAGAGAGGCACTTAGAGCACTCGAAGGAAAACGAATAGATGGTGCAAGAGTTATCGTAGACGTGGAAAAGGCGAGAACTTTTAAAAATTGGTTTCCTAAGAAGGTTCGAGTGGAAACGGTAGAAGATAGCAGTGCAAAAGTGGATAAAACGAAAACAGTTTCGCCTCCCGCTCCTGGTAACAAAGATCGATATTCTTCTCCTCCTCCTCCTCGAAGAGGCAGAGGCTTTAGGCCCAACTATTCTCCTAGATACCGAAGGAATAGGTCATGAAAGTTAAGAATGAGCCTTTGGTTTTTTATTTTGGGCGCCATCTTATGTAATCATACAAGTAACGTGTTGTATTTTCTTTTGAAAAAGTCATCAGGAACTGTTTTATGATATATAAAAGGACAATTGTTGCCATATGTAGTGTGAGGAAAAATGCTAAGAGGATTTGAGCGCCCATTCACGCACCTTCCATTTCTGTGGCAGCTAAAGAGTAAGCCCAAATCTTCATTGTTAGTGGATGGACAAGTCTCCTTTTCGACTAGGTTCTTTTCTTATAAAGGGTGCTGCAGGTACTGTACGTTCTTCGCTACATGGAGACTCGGCAAACAGAACACTACAAAGATTTGGTCTTATGTCGAGCAAAGCCAAGAGAACTAGTGGGAAGCATTTGTCTCCTGCGGAGTCTCACCTGACTCTCTGTTTAAAACATGTCTTCTTACAACCTCGAGTACGGTTGCGTAGCGTTATGTTCCTTCATTTCCTTTCTACACCGTTTGTGCTGCTTCTGCTTTATATATTGTATTTCCCAAGCTCTTTTGAGTTTTGGTTATATTTCGCCATGCACTCTGCTCGAGCTTGGTTGTGGATTCTGAAAAATATATGCTTTCCAGATTTTATATTTAGCAGACAGAAAGTAACTATTTTTGGTACTCTCGTGCTATTTGCGCTATTAAGCTTTTACTGGGTTGCTCCGTGGATCTTGGCTTGTAACAAAACTTACTTTGCAATCCCCTATCCCGTTGCCTGTTTCCTTGTTTCTTGTTGGGGAATTGGAGTTGGAATCAATTTTGCAGCTGATGCACAAAAGTACTTTATGTTACGAGAACGAAAGATGCTAGTGAAGGATGGAGTGTTCAGTCGTTGTAGGCACCCTGCGTATCTTGGAGACCTATTGTCTTATGCAAGCATGACTATTTTGAGTGCCCATTGGCTTCCATTTTTTATTTATGTATTCTTCTTCTTTACTGTTTTTCTTCCTCTCATCTATCGTAAAGAGAAAACTTTGGCTAGATATTCAGAGTGGCCTCAATATAGTAGCGAGACAGGTCTTTTATTTCCAAAGGTTGATCGAAGCTATTTCCGTTCAGTATGGGATTCTTATATGAGTCAGTCGATCGATTTGAGTTTGAGTTGCTCAAAGAGAAGCAACTATTCATATGCCTCAACCAATGGCTCTGCGGTGAGGTTTACTAACTATTCCGGCCCCCAACACGAAAACGAGGAAGATATCCATAGTTGATAGAGATTGTAGGAAATATGAAAGTAGTATATATAAATAGTAATTGAAGATACTGAGTAAGTTGTTGTGAATACATTTGAAAAATTCCATTTGTGACCATTATTGGCAATAGATATTGTTGTTGTGGAAGAACTTGCAGCAATGCCCAACAATTTGTTGCTTCCAGGAACGAACAACGTAGCTTTGACTTCGACAAACAATACAACTGCAACCAAGAAACGGTATAGCTGGGCACTTGTTGCTGTAGTGTTGTTTATGGGAAGAGCTATTAGAGTATTGACTTCGTGGGACACCTACCACTTTCTACAGTCATCGTCCACACCCATCAGCATTTTCGCTGGTTATTCCTTGTTCTGGGCCTCAACCATTCTTTGTTTACTTCAACGTCCTTGGAAAGGAAAACGGATTTCAAAGAGACGTTTTAGTAGAGTATGTCTCTTGAGCTGCATCATTGCTCTAGCTTTGGTTTGCTGGTTACAAGGGCTGCAGTTGTGTGGAGTATTCCGCGTATTGTTTTTTGATGGTGTAGAATTACCACTTGTATTCATATACTCCTTGATGGGGTCCGGTGAGAGTCTTCGGAGACAGAAACTTCGCGGACTCGTAGTGGTTGGTCTGGCCTATTTGCTGCTCTTTATTAGCCCTTTTGTTTCTTCCACGTTGAACTTTCAACCAGGTTCCGTTGTTGAAAGTTTGGAGAATGTTGATAATCAGCGCGATCCTATCTCAGATGAGAAATCGACGGCATCTATGCTTTCAAAGTTGCGCAGTTTTGCTACGAAACCGTCTCCAAGTAATTCGCAAGAAGAGGAAGACACGTCATTGTGGTCGGACCCCAATGCTCAAAAGGAGAGTGTGCGTCAACTGTTTGCTGAAGAGGTCATTCAGAGAGACAAAAACCCAACCAATCACATACTATGGAATATCTCTCCATTAGGTATTCTCCTGGTGACCATTTCTTCTGTTTTGTTTGTGATGTATCGTCTCCTCTCTTTGAAGATTGCATCCAACTTGGATGGCCCGAAGAGAGTCTTTGCTATCAGCAATTCTCTTGCAGTCTTGTTTCTGCTTCCCATTTGTATTTTCCAACAGTGGTTTGTAGCATACCCAGATGCCGCCCATCCATGGCCTTCTTTGATGATACATTCATGCTCCTTTGCTTTGGGATGGATAGTGGTACCTTTTTATGTCCAGTCATTTGTTTCTTCCAAGATGGGTCACTTTGGAAGTACAGAATTAAATTTCGCAAGTACCTTGGTAACCTTGATCATCTTGAAAGTTTGCACTTCGTTGTCCTGGAGTATGATCCCAGAGATTATCAGCGGTATTTTACAACTTGTCGGAATTCACTCCTTGTTGTCAGGAAGACAAATCAAGTCGTATGGTAAGAAATCATGTTTTTTTCGGGTTTTGTGTCTTATTCTCTCAATAGATATGAATCCAGCATTAGGAGGAGAACTTTAAAACAGATTCAGTTTTTGGACTTGAAAAATCAAATGTGCAATAACAACTTCTGTTTTAATAAACTAATTTCTTTGAATGTTGCTTCTTTCTCCTTGCGCTCAGTCTAAATAAACAATGTTTTCCGACAACTTCCTATCCGTCTATCCACACTGTCCATATTTTAATAGCTTCTTTAATAAACATCACAGTAAAGTGAGGATTCAATAAGATATTAAGATAGGAAAAGTTTTTAATTGACTTGAACTAGGAAGAGGCAATATTGATTTAATATAGAAAAGAAAAAAATTAAATATCTATATAATCCAAACAACAAAGCTTCAAAACATGGTTGGCGAGCAACTATTAAGAACATTCTTAAAAATTTTAATTTAAATAAACTTTGAATATAATTTTTCGTTGATGTTTGTGCTTGCATCAGTTCTTTAACGTTGAAATTAATGATCATCTAAAAAGAAAACAGTTTTTGTCATTTTAATTTTTCTAAATTTCCGCAGTATCATAAGTCACACAAAATTTCTGCTTAATTCTTTGGTTTTAATTAAAGGTCGTTGTTTCAAAGATGGGGTTTTTTTCATGCAAAAGTGTTTTACGGTTTTTTTTTCTTTAGGTTTATATTAGTGAATCGTCTGTGGGTTCCTTTTTAATTTTGGCTGGGTATGGAGTATCTTGGACCAAACAGACGTGGTAGACCTGGCAAGTCTTTTGGAGGCAGACCTCGTAGAGTGGCTCAAGCTTCGAACCGGTCTGCAAGAAAGGAGAGTGCTTTATGGGATAACTCGGAGCGTTTTATTGAGGATGCTTCAGCAGAGAATGAAGAATTTTTTTCTCTTGATTTGGAGTCGTCTTCCAGTTCGAAACTTGCCCATACTACAGTATCCCAAGAATACCTTGCTGATGAGCAGGATTTTAGTTTCATTGAGAAATGTGAATATTCATTGGGAGCCTTGTCTTGTGAGGAAATTTTTCGTGAAGCCTTAAACCCAACAACTTCGGACTCGTCGAATTTCCGACGTAGGGTCCATTTGCTAGACATAGAGTTTGATAAGGAGACGTTTTCGGTTCCAGTAAGAAAAGATGGAAAAGTTGAAGAAGCTTCTGAACAGAAACTGAGTGATGTTACCCTATTATCATCGGCATCAAACGAAGCTTTTGATGACTGGTTTGACAAGTTGAAATTGAATTGACGTGAGTCAATTGTTTGCAATGCTTCTTTTCTCTTTTGCTTGACAGGCTATTTTTTCACGACAACTCCAGTATAAACGTTTTCCAGGGTTTTCTGCATTTTCCAATGTTTTTTGAAGTGACACTAATGCAAATTTCCATGATTTCTCAAACGGGTGATTCTAGGTTTCTTGTCAAGGAAAGTTTTGCAAGAAAACAAAGGTATTACCCGATATAGAGAAAAGACGTCATTCTATTGGGTTTATTGAATGCATACTCAGTTCATTGAGCTTTCTTTCGTTGATACATGGAGTAATATAAAATCCTCACAATACAGAAAGAATAATTATTGTTCGCAGAAATAATACATCGGAAATTGAAAAAGTTCAAGTAATCGTCCCATGGACCCAAAAGTCAAATAAATAGAATACAATCAACAACTACTGAAGTATCACTGGAATCTGAGACAAACAAAAAAATTAGGATGCATTTTGGTATGACGTGTTCTATTCCTTACATAGTATGAAATATCTACTCCAGAAAGTTCGATATGAAGCAATAAAAGATTTGAAAAGATAACTAACCAGGCAAACGAGTATTATCATTATAACAACCAAGGATAGTTAGCTTACAACAAAATGCACGTTGTGGTATCAGACAGGCAGCAAAAAGTGCTTTGGATAAGTGCCTGCCGTCCACAGAAGCATTTGTACTTTGCTCTATCTGTGAAGTCGACTCTTCACTATTCAGAGTAACTATTTTTAATCCTTTGATGCACGTTTCAACTTCCAAGGTTTCTGACTGGCACTAAAATAGACAAGTAAGACTCTGCATGACATGATTGTCTTAAATGCATACTTTGAAGTAAAGATCTGCAGAATTACTTGACCGAATAGTAATTTGTATAGGCTGACTTACATGTCGAAATTTTTCTATGAGGATAGCGATCTTTTGCAGAGGACTTAAAACCACTCCACTACAAGGTGGAAGACTCGGTTCAGCAAGTTCTTCTATTTGTGCCGGCGTTATGACACGAACTGGTACATCTTGGATAATATTTGAGGTCTACAGATTTTTTGTGGCAAGACTCAAGTCAGCTACAAGGAAGAAGCAGTCAGGATACGTACCAAGGTCTGGATATGGAAAGTTATACAAGCCTGTTCCTTCTTTGATAGTTTCATAATAACTCCTGCGGCGTTGGAAGAAGCCCGAATACTATTTACATATGGTCAACTGAGTACTAGCATTCATGTGTTTCAAACATACGCATCCTCAAAAGCAGACAGCTGGAATTCCAGTCCTATGAGGTTATGATACTTGCTTTCGATTCGATAATCTTCAAAGAATTCG
The DNA here is from genome assembly GCA_025991245.1 of Galdieria partita. Taxonomy (NCBI): domain Eukaryota; phylum Rhodophyta; class Bangiophyceae; order Galdieriales; family Galdieriaceae; genus Galdieria; species Galdieria partita. The sequence goes on from BQMJ01000078.1 coordinate 80,006, forward strand.
TACTTGATAGGATTATGAAGAATGCAAAAACTATGAGGCGAAAGTTACCTTCTTTATGAGAGCTGTTGAATATAATCCATTCAATGCATCTGCCTTTGTAACCAGACGTATTTCTTCCTCGGCTTCGGGACACAGTATTAGAAAGGCAGTTTTATCAACTTTCTGTAATACAGATAATATTCCTAAACGGCACTTTCTTAGCAGTTTTCACATATTTTCTACGGTACATACTTGCAAGGACGACAACTCTGTTCACCACAAGCAAAGTTCGAAACTTCATCGAGGAGGGCTAATTCTGTAATGATTTAGCATTTTTTCCTTGAAAATGGCGCATTTTTTACCAAAAAAAAATGCAACTCCAAGTGTTCTCAAAAATCTTTCTTGTCAAACTGAATTCTCACTCTCAAGTGCTTTGTAAGACATATTCTTAGATAATGTATTTCATCATCTTTCAAAACCGAATGAACCCAAGTTTTGTGGACAGAATAAGCAAAAAGAGATTTTATATATCCACAAGTGTTGAATTTCTGTCTCACTCCTCCATAACTTGTTATAATAGAAAGTTTTCATATTCTTCCTCAGAAGCTCTCTATCTCGATGTCATTGAAGCCGTTCATCGATGGATGCGGTGGAGCAGGATTTCTTCGGAGTACTAGATGATTTTGAGAGCCTCAGCGTTGTAGAAAGAGGAACTGAACAAATTGAAGATTATTCGCTAGAGTCTCCCATAGAAGCAATTTTGGAGCTTCTAGCTTCCGATTTTGTTCTCTGTAAAGTATCTTCTGGCTTCTATCCAGAAGAGTTCCCTCGTACCTCCGAACTTCTTTTTGTGTTTGATTTGAATGGAACTCTTATTCGTGAAGAAAGACGCTACGGGGGATGGAGGAAATCATACAACAGAAAACTATATCTAAGAGATTATTGTCGAGAACTTTTGGATACCCTCTTTAGATATTTTCGAGTAGCAGTTTGGAGCTCTGCAATATCCCGAAACACACAGTTTCGTACTCGGCTTACATTTGGTGCATACTATGAAAAGCTTTTATTTGTTTGGAATCGTTCACATTGTACTAAGAAATATTGCAGTGAGAATCCATACGCCACAGAGAAGGATCTTCAAAAGATTTGGGAGAATATTCCAGGTACAGGAGCACAGAACACTGTGATTATTGACGATGAGGAGTATAAAGTAGAATCCTATCCTCGAAACTGCATTGTGGTTGTTTCAGCGTCCAAAAATAATAGTCTCGATGCGGAAAAGGATCCAACTTTATTGAGACTTTTGTGGTATATCGAATATCTCCATTTAGGCATGTTACACGTTGATGACGTTCGAGTCATTATGGATGTGTTGCCTTTTAGGAGGTTTTTGCAGCTTATTGAGTACTTTTCGCCGAGAATGCTGTGATAAAGAATACTTATCTTGTTTTCCTTCTCGTGACAGCATTCAAATGTGCTCAAGAATATCATCTAATTGTATGCGTGCATCTTACTATTATCCTTTATATATTCTAACCCTCTTTTCTTGGATAAAATTCCAAGCCATGTTTGTTGTTCATTCTTATACTTGTGTGTCTTATCTATTATTCTTTTCTCGAAGTAATCCAATATAGATATTTAGTGCTTCATTTTGGCATAAAGATGGATAAACTCTTATTGTGTGGAGTATCGTTGTAATCAAGTCTCTATACATGAGTTATTCACCCATTTTTTTGCTGCAAATTTATTCGGCTTGAAAGATATATCAACTCTCTAAATGTCTTCGGTAGCATTACTTTCTACTGTTAACAAATCGCTTCATAAGTGTTTTGACAAATGCATCAGGAAAAAAATGCTAAAGACCTCAAAGGATTGAACCATTTTTGGCGCCAAGTTGCGCCCTCTTTTGTCATTACAAACAAAAAACATTGTTTGCTTTGATGCATCCTTTGGAAGACTTTAGTAACAAGGTAGAAAAAGTCATCCAAGTCTTGTCATCTGATGATACTTTAGAAGAGAAACTCGAAGACAATGTCATTATAGAACTAAGTGATGCGGTGTCATCCTGCCTTGCTTTGACAACAAGGGAACAAGGGGAAGAGCTGCTCAATTGTAGTATTTCACTTTGGAACCATCTAGTAGAGTACAACCATAAAATCTCTCAAGAAAAGGAAGATTTGAAGTGTATGGTGATCAAGACTTTGCATGTAGCTGCTGATGCAATGTGTGTGGCGTTATCCTCACTGAGTGGAATGTCAGGCTATTTTGATATAGACTGGTGTAAGTTGACCTTGATTCATCTTCAAAGCCTGAGCTTCATTGCCATTCATTAGTTGTTATGGCTAGTCAATTTTTAGTAATAGGATCGATGTACCTGGAGAAGAATCTATTTGAGCTTTCAAAAACTTGTCTTGAAAGATGTTTAGAAGTAATTGATGCGAATAGGGGTTACATATGCCATACAAGAAATCAACAGGTTGTAAACGTGACCTTTGATGCAATTCTAGGCTTGGCAAAGGTAGCATGGCTGGTCCGCGACTATGCCTCCCTCTTAAAGAACTTTGAAGCAATTGGACAACTTGCATTGAATGAGAACAAAGTTGAGTATGCAGGTAGAATAGAGTATAATGCTGCACTCTCTTGTATGAATCTTTCAGAAGTTGACATGTCAATTTCCATTTTAAGAATAGCCTTGGAGATGCTTTCCAAGCATAATCTGTATCATCTATTGAATTGTCTCACTTCCAAGATGCTCAGGTTGCTTGCCTTTGGTTATCTGTACAAGAATGAGCTTCATCAACTAGACAAATGTATTGAACAAGCAGAGAAACTGTGCCATTCCCCACTTTCTATTTGTTTGAAGATTCATTACGTTTGTCAATATGATGCAGAAAATGAATCTCATTTGGAAGACTTGGTAAACCAGCTTGTTTCAGATCCCTGTATCGACACAGAGAGCTTAGACTATGTCTTGAACCTGCTGAAAGGATCGAGTAGCTATTTGCCTCAATTGTTGTTAGCCTACACGGCAGTAAAAGATAGTTTGCCAGAGTCCGAGGGTATCCAACAACTTTATACATCCGTGAAGATAGCTGAAATACAAGTTCTACTCGGCAACCTTAGTCAAGCTGCTCAAATGATTGAGAAGCTCATGGAAGACACGAGGGAGTTTTTGTCGTCAGACGAAGATGCTAATGAGAAAATAGGCCACGTGTGGAAACAATTCATTGAAACTCTAGCATTTTATATATCTATCACACCATTCGAGGACATGAAACAGATCGCTGAAAAGATTATTCACATACTTGTCATTCTTGGACCGCTTTGGTCTGCCAAAATAGCAAAAAGTCAGCAATCTACCCTCCTATCATCTTTCGTACTCGTTTACTCCGGAGTAGTCCCGATGAGCATGATTTGTGCCCTTTTGTCTGATACTGACGAAGATAAGCAAACATGGATGGGCCGTACAAAAGAATTGACAGAAAAGCTGTTAGAATGGGAACCGGAATCGGTTATCGGTGGTTTGACGTGGATATTAATAACAGGAGATTTTCAAATAGAAAAATCTTTCAACGCAGATTCTCATCTCCACAAAGTAGCTGCTTGTATCGTTCGATCATGTTGTGAGTATAAGAGAAACAATGTTGTCAACTCGGTTGTCATTCTGGTAAAAATACTGACCAAAACTTTGGACGAAATGTCTCAAAACGAGCTTGCTCCTGTTCCAGAACAGATTCAGAAACTTGTGATACTGTCCTTTCTGCTAGTGAATGCTTTCATGGAATTGAATTTTGAAACCTTTGTTACTCACCAAGAAAATACCGATGATTGGATACCACTTCATCAAATAGGAATTCATCTTTGGAAATCTCGACATACAACAGCATTGGGAGACATGGAAGAAATACAAGACTCTTTCATATGGGACTGCTTTCTAAGAATCATTTGGAGGTTGGGTCAGATACTGCACAAGAGACAACGCTACATGGACGCGTCCAAGTTTTTTAGATGCTTTAGAATAATTGCAGTCGAAAGAGAAGAAGATAATAACGTGCTTGCCGTTTTGCAAAGTTCTTTGATCGAGCTCACTTGTTTGTTAGCAAACAATGATGCAAGTGTTCTAGAAGATGCCTCTCAACTGCTTGACCAAATCGACTCTCAAATGAAAATATGTTCTATTCGTATTGTAGAAAGAGAAAGGAACAAATATCAATGTGCGTATCTGCTATGCAAAGCTTGTTATTTGGTCAGAACTCAAAATCCAGGTGAGCTAGCACAGTTGGTGGAAGATGCAACTGCTCTTCCATATACACAGTTTCAGGAGATGCTTGCAAATATACAGCGTTACGTAACTTGACCAACACTATCTTCTTACAACCCAACGAGACAACGTTCTTGTAAGCATCTTGTACTGGTTTGGGTTCTTTAGCAAGTAAGTACCAGCAACTCACACTTGCGTAACTTATCTAGCTTGAAAAGAAATTATCTTTTCCATTTATTCCTACTATTTCTCCTCTCTTTGCCAACAACCATACCACTGCATATTGAGAGAAGCAGGTAAAACTAGTTTCCAGAGGCATACAGAGACAACTTCAAAAGACACTAGTTGTTGGTTTAGCCAACCACAGGGTTCTCAAGCCCATCCTTTTGATTTTCCTCCTTCAAGCGTTTGCGAAGTTCATCATCAGTTGGCAATGACTAGGTACCTTTAGTCAAAGAAGACACAAGTGATCAAACTTTTTTACCAGATCAGGTTTCTCCACCAGGTGAACGACCACCGACCCGGCAAACATCGAACCTAACGTAGACAAATATAAAAGGATCCATTTACCCACTCCTAGTCGTTGGGATGCTGCCATGTTGCACTCAAAACTAGGACAATTACACAATCCAAAGAAATGTTCTGTTTTTCCATTGTATATGACTAGGACAAGTCAGGACACTGTGGATCATCGCGTATCCTAGTCGCTATTTCTTTTTCATAAAATGATGAACCCGAGCAAAACTGTATGACACCTTGTTTTCGATATGCACAAATTCAGTCGCCAAAGCTGCGAAACTCTTTCCATCAGGATGATTGTATCGTAAATTGGATGTCGGAAGAAGAAACGGATTTTCGAGGTAAGAGTTGCGTGTATAGAGTGACCATGCTGTGAACGACGATCAGGGAGCTATGATTCTGTAGCTATTCCGAAAACAACTGTTAACAAAGTAGCAACCGAAGTATTGGGGAGTGCAGGCATGTGCTCTTGTTGCAAGAGTTGGGTTTCATAACTTTGCCTCGTTAGGTGTCCACCTTTCTTCAGACGCTAGAGAACTGTTGGTGGGGTTTTGTTCTGGTAGGCTTGAAAAAGCGATTTTGTATGTTATTTTTTTGTGTGACTTTTCCAAGAATTTGTGCAGCTCATAAGTTCTCACGCCAACGAACTATGTGAAAGGGAAAACAAAAAGGTTATTTCACCCGAGCATATTTTGCAATCCTTGGAAGAGCTCGGGTTTGGAGGTGAGAGTATGATGGCTAGTGTTGAGTAGCGAATAATGTTTGAATAGACTATTGCCAAGAGGTGAAGCAAGTTTATGAGGAATTTTTGGAAATTGAAAAAGTTAGTAGCTGCGCTATATGGCACCTTTGCCGTTTCTAAAAAGGTATTGTTGTAGCGTCGTTCCAAGACGAGTTGGACAAAAATGACAGAAAGAACTGGGTTAACGGAAGAGGAGTTGATCCGACAGTAAGAGCGCTTTTTGTAAGGTTGCCAGTTTTTGATCAGTTCCATCGGGTAATTAGACAAGAGGAACTTTTTGCCAAAGCAAGAGAAAATCCATTGGCAGACTCAGATGAGTAGAAGATGCTACGTAACGTTTCTTGAACTTTCTTTTGAATAATAAACTGTGTAGAAAGTTTTCCAAGATGCGATGCATGTTGGTGAATGCAAGTGGACCAATCTGATAATTTATTATGACACAAAATAAATGTTGCAATCCGATTCGCTCAACCATTGAAAACGAGCTTTCGAGTACAACCAAAAACAAATGTATTACACAACATTTAAACGAGGATCCAAAGGCTTCCCAATGGCATACACAACAAAACCCAACTTGCGAAGATGTTCATGATTGAGAACATTTCGGCCGTCGAAGATAAATGCCGGCTTTTCCATAATACCCAAAATCTTCTCAAAATTGAGATCCTATAGTCAACATTTAGTTTGCTACACAACTTGCCAAAAGAGAAACAACTCTAACGTACACGGAACTCATCCCACTCTGTACAAACAACTAGAGCATGGCTCCCTTGTGACGCCTCATATGGATTGGATGAAATATGAACCAATCTTTCCAATTCCAAACGATCCATTCTGGATGCTGCTGTGATATCTTGCCATATCTTTTTACATTCAGAAAAAAAAGTTCGATATCACTTCAAAGAAATATATATGTATACATACCTGTGCTTCTTGAACTTTTGGGTCATAAATAGCCAAATTAGCTCTTTCATCCACGAGACGTTGGCAAACACTAATGGCTGCAGATTCACGAGTATCTCCAGTATCTTTCTTAAAAGAGAATCTAAAAGAATGTACGAGCCCTTTCAATATCAACTACAATAAAATGCTACAACAAACCCTAAAATAGCAATGCGTTTTCCAGTAACCGTGTTAAATAGTCCATGAATAATACGAGAAACAAAACGATCCTTCTGAAGGTCGTTCATTCGAACAACCCAATGAAAGTACTCTGCAATTTCTTTCAGTCCCATGCTTTCTGAAAGGTAGACGAGGTTGAGAATGTCCTTTTGAAAACAGCTTCCACCAAAACCGACGGAAGCTTTTAAGAATTTTGATCCGATTCGACTATCCATACCAACTGCCATGGATACCTAGATTGTTATCATGAGAACTTTCGTTACAGACTCGATAACTGTCGGACCTCGTCTACATCTGCACCACTCGATTCACAGAGAGCGCTTACTGCATTGATGCTGGATACACGCTGGGCCAAGAAAAAGTTGGCTACCAGTTTGCTCAATTCTGAACTCCATACATTGGTAGTTATAATCTTTTCCTTGGGGACCTAAACTGACATGAACCCTACAATACTACCAATACAAGAATAAAAAACACTTACCCAATGAGAGTAAATATCGACAAGTTCTCCAATTGCCTGTATACCATCTTCGTCCTTTAGGTTTCCGCCAATGAGGATTCTATCAGGATTCTCTAAATCTCGCATAGCCGTTCCTTAAATAGATAAATATAGGAAAGCTTATAATCATTCATAGCATTACCTTCAGCAAGAAATTCCGGATTACTCAGAATCTGGAACTTGGTTGTACCTGAGGCATTTAACACCGTCGAAATGGCTTCAGCTGTTCTTATGGGAACAGTGCTTTTTTCCACTACGATCTTTGGACTCTTGGCAATTTTTGCTATTCTCCTGGCAGCAAGTTCCCAATAAGTGAGATCTGCTGCACGACCCGCACCAAGGCCATCCTTTGAGACGATATTGTCAGTCCAATCGGGCAGTAAAGGATTCTCCGCTAACCTTTTTGGTGGGTGTGTTGACGGCTACAAAAATCATATTTGCTCTTTCAATAGCTCCGTCTACATCTGTTGAGAAGAAAAGGTTCTTTCCTCGAGTATTCTATTGCTATCGTGAATCACAAGAAAGAAAAGTACAGATACAAGCCCTACTAACACTGCTTCCTTGAGTCCAGGCTCATATATAGGCAGCTCCGAATCCTGTTGCGAGTTCCAAGCGTCGATTCTTCTTTGTGAGATATCAACAACCTTTAAAAGTCCATGACCGTTTAGCTTTCAGGGTCAACTAGGGAAAGTTACGAACTGTGACGTCAATCTTCGGGCACATTTTGGCAACAACAGCCATAGTTGGTCCACCAACATATCCAGCTCCAATACAACATACTTGATAGCGACCTGTCGAACCCATAAAGTCTCCCCAAGAAACAGAAAAATCAAAATGTTGAGAAGGCGCCAAATACGATTTGTGTCTAAGAGGGAAAAAATCTTTACGTGGAAAAATTTGGGCGCCTTTTCACCGAGAAAAAATGAATCTCGAGAAAGCGGTGATATGGCAAAGAACTTACAAAAGACACTCTGTTAACAAACTCCATTGAACACAGATTCTAAGAGCTGTCACTGTCACAAAGAATGCCAACTGAATGCATGCATGTGCTACCCTCCAAAATTGTTTGTTGCTTGGATTGCGCAAGGTCATGGCTTTCACTTGGCTTTGGTTGCACAGAAACCCAATCTTTGCCGGCAGTTCATCTTTCAAAGAACAAACATCCCAACAATTTGGTTGTATCCGCAACTGGAGATTCTCCCAACCAGCGTCTAGTTCTCTATCGGTGCTTTTGTTGAAGAGGAGAAAGTCCTTGACTCCATTTACACCTTGTTATCAATCTTGGAAGCAGAGTATAGCAGTGAAGTTTGCTTTTGATTTTTCAACTTTTGTAAGCAGTAGTTTGTTTGTTTCTGGAGTTGCAGCTATCGGTGCAGTGGGTCTGCATCGTAGCCGAGACGACCTCGTGTTTTCTAAGGTAGGACTGAAATGGTTGTTTTGACATATTTGTTTCCCATTCTAGTCTTAGGAAAAGTTGTCTTCGTCCAGTCCAACAGCTTTGGAAGAGGAACACGAGTTACCCCGCATTTCTGACTATCGATTTGACGATCCGGGTTCAGCTCGAAGCATCGGAAAAAGGTCCCAGTTGTGACACTAGATGGTTGGTTACCCTTTCTCCTTGCTTTCTTGTCGTTGGTTTTTCCTGAATCAAAGAACAGTGTTTTATTTTGGGTGAAAGTAGTTACAGAAGGTTTGGGTTTGTTTTCATATTCTGGCTAGAACGTCGTCCAACATACGTCTTCCTGAGATATATTTCATGCTTTCTTCATAGCTCACTGGAAATATTTTTTTCACTGGCTTGCCTGTTTTAAGAACAAAGTTGAAAGTATTTGTTCTTTCTTTGGTTGGAGGATCGTGCATCAAGTTATTAACCATAGCATCGACTAATACCACTTGATAAGCATCCTTTGTGTATACTACTGAAGAATGCAGTTCCAGAATACTACCAACAGGAACGGATTTGATAAAACTAATATCTCCGACTAGAATAAACTGTTTCATACGATTGGCTTTTCCCAATTTGTTGTTTGCTTACCTTCAACAGCAATGGGACGTTGTTGAAAAGCCAAATAATTGTTGACAAAAGCTAGTTCGTAAGCTTTTCTCATTAATACTCCTCCAAAAGTGAAGCCATACATATTCCTCTCATCTGGAAGCATAAAGTGAGTCGAACCAATGGTGACTTGACTCATGTAAATTTCTTCATCCGGTTGAACACCACGCTTGAACATCTTTTTACAATTCAGACGAGTAACTAACTGATATATATCGATTACTTACTTGATGTAAATGCATTTGTTCATCAATCGTCGGCACGGAAACTGCAACATTGCGCTTTGCTTTTTCTTTTCTTAACAATTGTTTCAATGCAGCTCTTTCAAAGGAAGCCTGTTCTTCTTCGTTTCTAGCACGCAAGGGAGGAACTGGAATGGACTGAGTACCTTCCAAATTTCGAGCAACGTAAACAAAATCAGCCTAAACCAACAACCATTAAGGAAAACTACAAAGGAGAACGACTCTCATTACTTCCATGATCAACTTGGTGCTCTCTGTTGGAATCTTTTGCTCTACAATCAATGAAATGTTCATCGATGTCTTTCCCGTATAAGTAACCTAATCATCTTTCTTGGGTTTACGTAGATTGGCCAATCAAGAATACCGAACCTTGCTATGGTATATCAAATCGTACACCGGACTCCAGGGTTGATTATGAAGTCGGACTCCATCAACAGCAGCAGTAACACAATTAACCTTTCACTCAAGGTTTTCTCAAATACTAGTTGAAACAACTCTTCACTTACATCTTCCCTTCCTACATGATATAGAGCAGCCAAAGCACTTACAGCATCCAAGTCTTCTAACACTCTACCTAATCTCAATAAACCAAAGGGATTTTCATAAAGTTTTCGCAATCTAATATCCGAAGACAATGGGATAGTCGTTTCGAACACTTTGTTATCATCTTTTCTATTGATCAAATACGATCCCCATTGGGAGACACTTTAGAAAGCAGCTGAACGAACCAATTGGACCACTTACAAAGAACGCGAAGCGATTTGCGAAAACTCCCTATAGTTGGTAGCTGCAAGAAAAGGAATTATCTGTTCTCTGTTGATAATATCGTTTAGTGTCGGTGCATCCGATAGCACCGCTCTGAGTTGGTTAATATCCCACTTCCTATACTGAAACAGTTGTGACCGGGAGTGCAACGAATGGTTCGTTTCAGACGTTGGTTGAGAACAGTATAAACGGTTTGTTTTCAACAGCTTTTCTGAACTTTCCGTACTGCCTAATAACTTTATCATCCGTTGCCATACTTGGTTGGTTATCCTTTGACAAATCATTCTTCAGTCGTTGTTGGCGATCTCCTCAAGAATGTTTTGGCGCTTTGTTGGGTCGACATTTTTCTTTTGTCCAACTTGTCGTATAGTTGTGCACAATGGAGAAAGATGGAAAAGGCACAAAAGCACTTGTTTTCAACAGAGTCCTTTGACTAGGTTACAGTGTCACACCAAAAGTTTCTCTACTATTATAAAAGTAAGTGTTCTCTTGACATCTTCAAGCGATTTTCCTTAGTCGAATCAAGAAGCAGCTGGCGGATGTAGACAATTCGACTGTGCTTTCTATTACTGAAAATTTCAAGAGAGGAGAGTGGAAAGCAGTTGACATCGTCGTTGAATACTTGAATCGCATCCACGAAATGGATAAGCTGTTGGGTGCTTTCCTTACTGTGGACGCAGAAAGGTGAGTTATTTTCCTTTTATTGCACCCTATTAAGAGTTTTTAGAGCCTTACAAAAAGCACGTTGGTTGGACGAAAAATGGAGAAAAGGTGAACCTTTGGGACCTTTAGCTGCAGTACCCGTTGCTGTAAAAGACAATTTGTGTACCAAGGGAATACCAACAACAGCTGGTTCCAGAATACTGGAAAATTTTATTCCTGGATATGATGCAACTACTGTTTCACGTTTGGAAGCAGCAGTAAGTACTGGCTGAGGTTTTTTTCGTTTATGGCTTTTCTTTTGTTGTGATGAACTAGGATGCAATAGTGGTAGGGAAAACCAACATGGATGAGTTTGGAATGGGATCATCTACTGAACTTTCTGGTTTTCATCCCAGTAAGAATCCTTGGGATCCTAGTCGAGTTTGTGGAGGTTCTTCTGGAGGTTCTGCTGCAGCAGTTGCTTCGGGAATGGTGCCTTTTGCTCTGGGCTCAGATACTGGTGGTTCTATTCGTCAACCAGCTTCATTTTGTGGCATTTGTGGACTCAAACCCACCTATGGAAGAGTATCTAGATTTGGTTTGGTTGCTTTCTCTTCTTCTCTAGATACAGTAGGTCCTATGGCATCTTCTGTCATGGAGCTTGCTTCTGTTTTCCAAGTTCTAGCCGGTCATGATTCAATGGATAGTACTTCGTTGCTCGACAAGGTACCTTGTTATAAGGACATTTTACAAGAAAGAGGGGCGTTGGATTTGAAGGATATAAAGTTGGGAGTAGTTTATGATGAAAGAATGCTGTCTTCAAAGGGTTTTGGTCAAGTGGAAGATGTGATGCGTTGTTTTCAAGAGTCGGTCAGAGTATTTACTCATTTGAATGCCAAAGTGGTTGCGATATCTTTGCCGTTTTTGGAAGAAGCGTTGGCTGCTTATTACGTGATTGCACCTTCTGAAGCTTCTTCCAATTTAGCTCGATATGATGGAGTTCGTTTTGGAATAAGGCAAGAGGCAGCTCATATATCGGAGGTACATGAAATCGGAATCCAATATATAGTGTATGATATACTCATTGTTCCAAATAATTTAGTTGTATCAAAAGAGTCGAGGAATGGGAATGGGAAGTGAAGTGAAGCGAAGAATTTTAACGGGTACTTTTGCTTTATCCAGTGGATATTATGACGCATATTATCGGAAAGCATTACAAGTGCGGCAACTGGTTTCACAACAGTTGAAAGTAAGCCCAAGGTATATCCGTATGATTGTTATTGACTTTCTGGAATGAATGATATAGAATCTATTTCAACAACAATTGGATATCATCATTTGTCCAACCACACCTTGTGCTGCTTTCGAGCTGGGAGAGAAGATAAAAGATCCGGTCAAAATGTATATGGAGGATTTGCTAACTATTCCTGCAAGTTTAGCAGTAAGTCACTTGACAACATTCTTTCTTCCCTATTGACACTCCGACAAAAAGGGTTTACCTGCATTGAGTGTTCCAATGGGCTTCGATTCCGATCATTTGCCATTGGGTTTGCAGTTGATCGGAAACCAACAAAGAGAAGATATTTTGTTTCGAGCGGGTCACGCCTTTCAATTGGCTACGAATTGGCATCGTCATCGACCTTTGATGTATCGTAATTATGTATCAACAACAACCGATGCCATTCATTAACAATCACTCATCTGGTATTTAGCAATCTCGATGGGCATCAAAATAAAGGGATAGATTACTTTCCAATCGATCGATCAGTTGTCGATATTGATCAACACAAGTTTCAGATAATATACCCATTTCATTTTGTACTTGATAAAATTCTTCAATTACTGCAATTAAACGATACAAAACTGGCTTCGAAAGCCATTGCAATAACACCTATCCAATCAGAAAATGATATCTCACTCTCTTGTTGCACAAACTACTTACTGTTATCCAACGATGTTCACCGTTGATCAAACATGCAAGTAAAATGGATGCATAAGCTACAGTAGTTTGATGTTGTACAATCATAGGACTGGTTTCGTTGGATAGAGGAATCAATCGAATATATTTCAAAAGTATTTGAAAGATGGCAGGTTCCTTATAATGCTTGGTAGGTAATGAATCAGAAGAACAACGATAAACGGCAGTAATATGTAACAACAAAGTAGCACAAGACGGATAAGAAATAAGGATATTGATCATCAGTACTAGGCAAGTAACTCGCAAATCAAAATCAGCTCTATCGGGAAAGCTCTCGTTATGAAGCAATCGGATGAGAGAGAAGAGTGCTCGATGCTGCACCAATTCCTTACACAATTGTTGATTATTGCTAGATAGATTGACCAAAACTCGCAAACAAGTGATACAAATTGCTCTCTTCCGTTGTTCCGAAACACCGATGTATTGTACAATATGATGCAATAGCCAAACGGTACTCGACTGCACACACTTGTCGGTTATCATATCACTATCAGCTGTTGTGTGACATGACAATTTATCCAAAAGGGTAGCTACACAAAGAGATATCAAGTCCTTGACAATGTCTGGAAAACACAAATTGCAAGTTTTGGATAACCATTGTATCATTTCTTTCCAATAGCTGTTGGGTATCATACCATTCTTTTTGCTTCTCTTGGCAAAAGCAATCATAGAAATGCAGAACAAAGAAATAAAGATGGTCGTCCAAATAGATAACGACCAGCAGTGTCGATTTGTATGATTCTTCAGTCGCGCGTACTCAGAGTGAAGATTTTGTATCATTTTCAAATGAATGTCATGAATGCTTTCAACATATTCTTCCCAAGCATCAAAATCTATGTTTTGTATTGAACGAAATAGAAGAGAATCCCATTCTACAGTTTCATGAATATTCAGTTTGAATATTTGTATATTCTCTTGCAAGCAGTGCTTACAAAGGTTCATTATCCAATCCATCGTTGTTTCATCTTCCTTACCGTTATGATGATACCAAATAGAAGCGATGGCCAATAAGATACACTGTTCCAGCTTTGAACAACTCACAATGCTGTGATGAGTCAACCAGCAGGAAAGTTGCCCACATAGTTCTTCATATGAACGCACTAGGAACCTGTTTTGTAATAACTGTTCCAGTAGTTGTTCGCATGTACTATTTTTGGAAAGTAAACAGAGACCATTTTCCTCAGTACTTGGATATCCTTCCACAAAGGATATTTGCTCAACGAGGGAGTGCTCGGCATCTTCCCTTTCAAGTATATATGAATCATTTTTGGCGCCAAAACAGGATATTCTTTGTGTAGCCATATCAAAAAGCTGACTTGACCTTTTTTCTACTGTGTTGAAGTAGATTGGACTCGATAGCTTCTTCGGAGTTTTTCCAAAAGTAGCCATGTCTTATGAAAGCTTGAATCATTGCCACATAAGACAACCACGCATAGTCTCTCTTCAAAGACAATTCTGTTTAGGCGGGATTTTGTCAACTCGTCTTTTTTCTCTTTTTGAAAATTTCATTGTTGATGCATCACATCGCCGCCTTTCAAAAGCTATTGTCATGTTATCTTCTTCCTCTTTGGGCATATGCTCTTCTAGACCTTTTACGAGTAAACAGACCTTGGCTTATTTAAAGGAAGCTTATATACTCGACTGGTTCACTCTTGGAGTACTTGGAGTTGTTTTGCCTTTATTATTAAAGACCAGTTTTCATCCTTTTCGTAGACAAGTTGCCTTGGATGACCCACAGTTTTCACATCCTTTTCTTAAAGATATTGTCAGTACCCAAGTGTGTACGTTGAGCTCCCTATTGATTCCTTGCCTAGTGGGCTTCCTAGTGGAATGGAGACTGGTGAGAAGAACAAAGCACTGGATTCCTGCCATTTTCAACTTGCATATCTTTGTATTGGGACTATTGGAAGCAACACTTTGTACCGTAACCATCACGGAGCTTTTGAAATTGGTAGCTGGTCGTCCACGTCCCTATTTTTTAAGTGTTTGCGAACCCATCGATGGCTCTACTTTGAATTGTAGAGGAGATACAGCCCAAATAGAGGAAGCTCGCAAGTCGTTTCCTAGTGGTCATACTTCGTTGGCTTTTGCTTCTGCTATTTATCTGACGTTGTACTTGTTCAAAGTACTTTGGATGAGTGAAGTATTTTATCGTACTTGGCACTTGTGGTTGCTACTCGTTCCTTTGCTACTTGCTTGTCTAGTTGGGGTTTCAAGAACAGTCGATTATCATCATCACTTTAGTGATATTGTTGCTGGTGCATTGTTGGGAACCGTAATAAGTATCATGACATTTATAGGGCGCTTTGGTTGTAGTGAATGGAATCATAAAAGAGAAAGTAATTATGATGATAATAATGGATATTCTATAACAGGAGATCAACAAGTATAAAGTTATCAAGTTGATAATTTCCGGGGCAAATCAAACAGGAATCCTATTGTCCATGTTATTCTCTACAAAGATCAGACTACAATACCAACCGTGAATATATTCTTCTGTCCATTCACTTCCATAGAATCGAGTAAACATACCACGTGCAGGATCCTTCTCAGCGCGATATTGTATATAAGCAAGATGTCTCGATTGAATATGTTCCAAGAGTTGCTTATCTTCAATTGGGACTGCATTATTCACCAACCTTAGATACAAATCTAGATATTCTTGAAAAGCAGCAAATACGTGAGTCTCTACCAGTTGGTCTTGACTCGGACGACTCCATAAGAAACAAGGAGAGAAGAAAGGCTTTGCTTCTTCAGGCAAGTCGCCACCCCAAGGAAGAATCGATAAATATTTCTCATATATGGGTTTTAGTAAAAGTGAATATTTGTTTTGATAATCGATGGTATGAAATAACGGCTGCATATCTAACGCAATGAGATGACCACCAGGTAAGGTTACAAGGTCTGCACCAAAAAAAGGCAAATCATAGTCTAAACGTGGAAAAATAACAAAGTTGAGCACTTGAAGTGCCTTTCCTCCTTGTACGTGAGCTGCTCTTATTTGCCTTAGTTTGTCTGACTGGTAAGCATAACTCGTCGTCTTGACCGTTGTTTGACGACTACCTTTGCCAGTAGTGGCTAATTTTTCTTCATATCCCTCAGGAATGGGATAAGGATGTAAAACAATATGACTTTGAAGCATTTCTATCGCTTTTTTTAAAAAAGGAGAATACAAATCCTTGGTTTCCGAATGACTGGAACTAGGGTGTTGATAAGAAGAAGGTGAACAAGCTCTCCATCGATAAGCTTTTTGAGTTTTATGTTGACAGCAGGATTTTCTTTGGAGTAGGGACAATGAGACATAGCCAGTGAGGAGATGGCAAGGAGATGATAGAAAACCACCACTTTTCATGAATGAATGATGGAGAGTCGTCGGAAGAGAAGGACGGGCCATCCAAAGACAACTGGCAGTGATCAACAGCCAACCAAACGTTCTGCAGTAGAAAAAGTGGCTCGTCTCGCTTCTAGTGAAAAGAAGCAAACTTATGATGGGTGGGAAGTGGAAGAGTTGTTGAAGGAAATACGGAAGAAACGTTGTGATGAGAACAAGACGAGTAAGAAAGCAATCAAAAAGAGAGAAAAGTCCACCATTCGATACACCAAAGAAGGGTTTCGTATTTATAGACCAGAAGAGTTGAAACAAGACCAACCCAACGACTTGACGGGAGAGTGTCCTTTTGACTGTAACTGTTGTTTCTAAATAAAGAATGATCGCTCGTATTTTGTGCTTTGTTGATGCATGGGACAATGACGAGTCAAGCAAGTAGCAAACGTTGGGTCCCATTAGAGTCTAATCCGGAAGTTTTATCTGGATATTTACACAAGTTAGGTGTAGAAGAAAATGTTTCTCTAGTGGATGTACTTTCTCCTGACCTTTTGGATATCGTGCCTCGACCAGTATACGCCGTGATATTGTTATATCCACTCAAAAGCCAACAAAACACAAAAGCAACGAAAGAGGACACAAAAGTCTATTTTTGTAAACAAACCATAAGTAAGTCGTTGGGACGAGGACTTTCATAACGTTTGCTCTTTCGTAGGCAACGCTTGTGGAACGGTGGCCCTTGTTCACGCCGTATTGAATAATATTCACCGACTTGATTGTAAGAAAGATAGCTTTTTTGACAAGTTTTACCAAGCAACTGTTCATCTTTCGCCCGATGAGAGAGCAGTTCGTTTGGAACAGAGTGAAGATTTGGATTCCCTACACACTGAGTTTGCACAAAGTGGACAAAGTCAAGCACCTAGTAATAGTGAAGAAATAGACTTGCACTTTGTTACTTTTGTGTGCCAACAAGGAAAACTCATTCAGTTGGATGGCCGATTGGAACAGCCAGTGGTCTACGGTAACTGTGAGGAAGAGAACCTTTTGCAAGTATGTGACTCGCTCAACAGAAAATATCTTCACTTTTCATTTTGTATAGGAAGCGACTCGTGTTATCCAGCAACAATTTATAGAAAAGGACCCTAATGAAGTTCGATTCAGTATCTTGGCACTTGCTAAGAACTATGCTTGATATTGTGATAGAGTCTTATATAAAAAAAACCAAGATATTCATATGGGTTGGCTATTCCAAGAGAAAAAGAGGATAAATATACAAAGAGAGAGAAAAGCAGCAACCTACAAAGCTCGTTGAGCGTTGTATTGTCTTCCTATCATGGAGAGAAAATGGATAGCAAGTATGTATTCTCGCTGGATGTGGGTTGTCCTTGTACACTTTATATAGCCTATTCTAGTAAAAATGTCTTTTGAAATGTTACTAGGAACAAAGTTTCAAGGCTATCTGGAAGCTTGTACCACACTTTTTTTAGAAAAACTTGTCCCTTGAAAGTGTCGATTGACAAAGGGTCGTTTGCAAAAGCCAAATAGAGTGGAGCTCGCTGGATTGTCTCATGGAACAATGATATTCTAGATCTTACGCTTCGATATGAAACGACACAGGAATCCTATTTAAATAGAGCACTTTCATTCCAGCTGTATTGTAGTATAAAATGGGTTATCAACAAGTAGTGCAGCATTCTCTCGTAGCAAGTTGTGCAGTATTATTAGGTATCTTCTGTATAGTACATGGGAACACTCTGGAGGAAGATTGGCAAAGAGGATATCAACAAGTGTCACCCACAGTGACTCAACAATGTCCCAAGGTAAGCATAGAGAACTATCATAGTGGCCTTGTATCTGATAGAAACCTTTAGTTGTGCGTGACAGCTACTCAGACACAAGTACAAAGCTGTATTTATACGAATACTCAAGTACCTTATGTCTCCCAATGTGTGACTGTCACTCCCACGACTTGTTATAAATATGTTACTAGATATAAGCAAGTTTGCTGCGAACAGGAATATCAACAACAAGACTATCAGCAACAACAGCAATGCACAGAGGTGAGTCCCCATGGATAGTAGTTACTTATTTGTATGTTGAATTCTATTTGTCTAGTATTGCCAATTGTCCTATCAACAATCAGTGAGCTATCCTTGCAGTACTCAGGTATGTGTGTTGGATGATATTGCTTCCATTTTGTTGACAAAAAGTTGAAAGATATCATACCCTTGCCAAGAATATCGCCTCATGAAAGTATAGCAATGTTGCCAGATTCCAAAAGTGAAATGCGTACAATACACACAAGTGTGTATTCAACAACAAGAGCAACAACAGCAGCAACAACAGCAGCAACAACAACAAGAGCAACAACAAGTGCAACAAGAAGCACAGCAAGTTCAGCAAGTTGAACAACAGGAACAACAATATTGAGGGACGTTGAATATACCTGCCAAGGATGCAGGAATCATGATGGATGATATAGCTATCTAGTGTAATAAAAAAAGAATATGCATGTTTATGGAATAGAACCTTTGTTACATACGTCTAACAAAAGAAAGTTTTGTATATCATACAAAATGCTTGCTTTGAAAAAGTAATTTTTCGTTCCCTTGCAACGTGATACACCCTGCACGTTTGCTTATTTCAAAGTGTACGAATTAATGTTAGCGTTGAACTATACATAGGAAGCTGTACAAAACGACCACAAATATAAAAATACCGCAAACTAGGTCAAAACAATAGTGTCTTTTCGACTAGAAACATACTACAGACAATACTATGGAGAGTGTCACATTATGGGAAAAAGTACAAATCTGTTGTCTCAGTTCTTGGGGAAAAGAGTGCAAAAGCTCTATATAGCAGCAGTGTTTTCACGAAATTGCGGGATTCCCGCACAGATGGGACGTAATTCCCACTGAACTACAAGATGGAGGGAATTTATGTTTTATAAAGGATGGGTGACCCATTGAAATTTTTCTACCCAAACATCGACAATCTCTCTCTCTCTCTGTGCGAAAGGATTATACGACTCTTTGAACAATAACGTTCACCTTTAGAAAGCATCATTTATTTTAAACCAACAAGCATGATTGTTACTGGAAGAGCAAATTGTTATGACTCTCCTTGGATGTCAAGTAGAAAAACGATGTTTGGAAGAATTGTACAATTGGAGCACACAACTTTCTCTCTGCAAACCACCATTCAAATAGAAAACCTATCCAATTGAGATATTCTCTCTCTCTATTATTTGGGTTCATCAAAAAAAGAGAGAATCAAGTGCAAATACGATGATCAATCATTTGTTCTTTCATTATCTACATTTTGTTTCTTCTAGCTATGGACAACTTTTGAAAGTCATAGATCCATCCATCACGGGTTGAACTAGTTTCATAGTATGCAGTATCTTTCGTGGACTATTTCATCAAGTCTTTGTAGAAAAACGCTGCAAAAAAATATAAATTTCTTGATTTATCTATCATCACACGATTACAAGAAGCATCGTTTCAACATCATTTTCTATTTCTGGTAACAACGAGTATAGAATATTGAAATGTCTTTTTCAAGGGTCAATTCGTTCTTTCAAACTAATTGTTACTTCTCACATACCGATATCAGTAAACTACAGTGTCTCGGATACCATGGTCATTCTTTGGTACTCAAACAACATATCAAGATGACTCGAGATTGGTTTGATAATCAAACAACTATAGAAATCTATGAAAACGCAGAATAACGGAGTAGTTCTCTGTCTTTCAAATACTTATTTCTCTGCAAAAAATTTCATCAAATTGCCTCTCAATAAGTCCTCAAAGTCTTTACAGATGCGACTTGTTTCTCTCAATTTGTCAGTCATCAAAATGTAAATATTGTTTCTGAAACTCTTGGGTAAAATATCCGCTAAAGGCAGAGAACACTCGGTAGCTTCGTTGATGAGGCCGTAGTATCAGACAGTAGCACAAGTTATGTTAATATCAAGGCTTCACCCAATTGAGCTCGTACACGGCCGCTCACCTTTCAGACAACTGAAATAGTGAATTCTGCAAAATGTTTTCAGGAAATTTATGGAGCGCTCTGATGCAGGTCATCGTACAAACTGTGTAGTCGTTGACTAGTCTCTATGTTGAAACTGTTTAAGCGAAAATAAACCAAGAAATTTTGTCCAAACTGCTCTATAAATATGGGCAGCATAGTAAGCTGCCAGGCGAGTCAACAAAGTTCCATCATATTTCGTCGTCGAAAACTGAAAGTTTCCATGAAATTCTTTACACCCTATTCTCTGTTCATTTGTGGTTCTATCACAATGCATGCAATGGTTTGTCATTCAGATTGGATGGAAGAAGAGTCCTTGGAGGTTGTGATTGAAGTTGGATTGCCAAGATTTTGACGCTCAACTCATTCTATTAGTAGTTGTTCAATAGAAGATTTATTATCCAATTGCGTTTTATTTTGTGTTGTAACGTTCAAACCAGCCACGACCAGCCCTCAACCGCGAGTTCCAATAGTTTCTGGTTACTACTTCGATATATCAATATTGATCATCCCTGTGGCGTGTATTTCAAAAACAACTCTTGCTGGTTGTTTCTGGTCTTCACTGCAAATTATCTGTCCACGTTGTTGAGTGCAGAGTCAACTTGAAAGATTACAAGCTTTTCGTCGATTATGGACATGGCCCACTAAGGTGTTGTTCTGGTTTTATGAAGAGGACAAGTTATAAGGCAGAATTCTCACAAGAAACATAAAGCCAGTCCCAAATAGCAACAGTTTAGTGTATCAAGAAAAGAATACCACAGTTTGACGAATAAATAAGGTCACTCGAAAATATGGGCAACTTTGACTACGATAAGCTTAAAGTCAGAAAATCAAAGTAAAATTCTCTATATTTAAAAAAAATAGAACAACGACTGAATGTACATTTCATCGCAGCAGTTACTCGAGGAGAGACATAAAGGGAAATTTCTTGACGGGTGCTTATCAATCTTTGATAAACATTATCATTTTCCATAGAACTGAAAAAGGATAATTTTGGAATGTCAATTCAACCGAAAGCACTCAAGTAACAAACTATTCATGCAGTTCAAGAAAAAAACTCGTGAAGAATAGCAAAAAAGTAACTTTTATGCCAGCTTTCAGAATTCTCTTTGTGTGAATTCATGCACTGACGCCAATCAACACCTTTGGAATCCAATAGACGAAAATCTACAATCCTTCCATCATCATCTTCTTCTAACGTAATAGTAAATTCCTGTTTCAAAAAGAAGCAAAGTATGCTTAGTAATTGACAATTGCCTGTTGCTTCTCTCTGTATCAACTTATCGCGACTGATCGTCTTACTACTACTTTGCAAACAATTGGAACGCTTTGTTCATTTTTGCTCACTCTTTGTACTACTAGTTCATGAATTAGCCGATTCTGAGAAACTGAATAAAACTTTCTTGAAAGAAGGTGGTAAAAAGGAGTTTTCAATAGTAGCAGAGTCACGATTATGATCGTAAATGAAGATATAGATACTTGAAAAAAGTATATATGCCATTGAGAATCCACAATATCCATAAAAAGTATAGTCAAATCGAGGATGTTGTTCTTCCAGTAATATCCAACAGGAATGAGTAAACTTCTTAATAGGAGGATCCAATTCATCTCCTACCAACCGAGTCAAACTGTGACAAGATAAATTCAAGTTCCTATAAGGTTTGTTATCGGAAAGGATCGTCACTTTTTCCACATACTTACAAACCATAGAAAGAATCACTCTTCAAAAGTTTGACTCTTTATTCTCTATCCATTTCGATAACGTTCAGCAAGTTCAGCCAAGTACTTCTCAGAAGCATATCTTTCACGGAAAGAGGATAACAAGATGTCGCGTGCAACGCTATTATAAAAGCGTAAGTAGATGCGATCCACTACAACTAATAAACCTCGACTAATATATGCCCCGTCTGCAATCGTAATATTGGGTTTAGTTCTATCCATGAATAGCTTATAAAGCATAGAATCAAAATTTCTCTTTTCTCTTTCAGAGCTAAGTCCATCGAGATAGTCATTATGCCTTCTCATCATTTCACAATACACTTTTGCGGTGAATTCAACCCTCAAATCTTCAAAACTAGCATCAGGATGATCGTTGGCCAGAGCTACCATTTTAGCTATCATTATAGGCACGAACCCAGTAAGTTCGACCACTTCATCTGAATGTTGACGAAGAATAGAGGGATAATCAGGTAAATCTTCCCACAAGTCAAATTCTTTGAAACTTAGCGGCTCCAAAAAGTGTTTGACATCTTCATAACCACTACGCAAATGATCTTCGAATGGATGATGCTGTGAACCTGCAAGAAGAACTCCACAAAAAGGCTATTCAAGTAAATGAAAAAGTCATTATAAAACAAGAGAGAACCATGACTTACTGTATTCATTACTTCAAACTCAGTGTAAAACTGGAAGAAATCCGGCCATCTATTTATATTACGACCAAACTCGCTCCACAACGCATTATGTTCATCTACAATCAACATATTACGTGGTGCAAGCAGCATCATGGTATCACGAATTTCTGAAGCAAGGGAGACGTTGCCCTCTTCCATAGCATAAAATATAACATTTTTAAGAGGAGCACCTCTTAAAGAACGATACCAAGATGACTCTAAACTGGGCATTTCTTCTAGAATGTCTGCATTCATAAAAAGCAACATTTTCAAGTAACGTGAAACCATTTGAGAGATGTTGCTTATGTTCTTCAACCACGCCGCTGCGTTTCCAATATACTGCAGGGGAATCCTGCAATGTCTTGAAAACACAGCGGCCATATAGAGCTCTACGCTCTTTCCTAGACCACTAGCTGCAGAAACTATTATCTGCTGGGGTGGAAGAATGCAACCTTCTGCATTAAGACTTTCAATGTGTCTATTCCACCTCTTGATAAACTCTCGTCTCAGAAAGATTCTAGAGAATTTCCCAGCTCTTTTTTCCACCGGGAAATCTTTGGGAAACTTCTTGGGAACAAGAAACTGTGCTATGTCACTAAACGTTTCTTTCCCAACTTCGAAGACTTTTCCTCCAACTTGTACCTTCTCTCCAATTACTGAGACAACAGATATGAGTTCACATTCTTGCTCAAGATCAGGCAAGTTTGTCAACCATACATTGCTAAACCTTTCGTCAATTTTTAGACCATCTTGAAATATTTCTTCGTATCTAACAGACTCTCCGGACATATCTAAAGAAGTTTCACTAGTCATCCTTTGAGACGGGTAGCCAAATAATCAACAACCCAAAAACAAATTGTGCAGTTCAGTTGTACAAATTTTACAATTTATGGTGCTGTATATAATTCCAAATAATAAGTACACTTTGGAATTCAAACAAGAAATCTAGTATTTCTTTGTTTCCTATGGAACATTGAGATAGAGCTGCCTACAGAAAGAATATTTGAAGTGATTTCAACCTTGAAAAAAATATTTTATAAAAGCATAATTTCTTTCAATGACTTGAAAGATCAACTAAAATCAACAGTGCATTCGTTAAGAGAAATCTGGATACTGTGACACTTGTTTTCAATTCTTCCTGTTTCAGTTGTTCCACTCTTTGTGTCTCTTATAGACGAAACAGACTATATGGAACTCCACTGGATTAGATTATCTAAATTGTCTACAGAATAATCTTCACAGTGGCAGCTATCAAAGATTACTTTTCAATACAGACAAGAGAGAGATTCAATTCAACTCAATTTTTCCTTTCCAGAATGACAATTTGTCTTATCTAATCGCATATTTTTGACTATGTGGGAAGGATAAGCACAAATTACATCAATTACGCAAAGTGACATCGTGTAAAGTTATCGTTTAATTCAAAATTTTCTATCACTTTATGAAAGAGGCAATGGAACATACCAATTTATCAGAGCTTGCAACTTTCGTTACTTGCTGCAAGAAAGAAGTTTCACTCGAAAGTTATCGCTAGTATGATGTTCATTATTCTGAGCTATGAGGATGAGTATTGAAACATTTACTTCTCCTCCGTTGGGAACCCAAGTTTCAAGTTTGAACAAGTAGGTTTGGCTTTATGTTTTGAAATATTTTTGGACACCGTCACAATTTTCGTTTTGTCAAGACAGCGAAGTTTTTACCAAGATTGTTTTGATCTTGTGTTTTCAGAGTAACTCTGAGATGATGAGAATGAAATAAAAGTCGAGTTGGTGACTCGAAATCTTGTTTTGTGTCTTGCTAAAGTACGTTGTATACTTTAAAAGTACCTCATTGAGTTGCTGTTGCTTTCTTCTCTTGTGGAATTCTACAAGACTTTGCCTAGAGCAAACAAGATTTTATCTTTGGATGCAACGACTGTACAACTCATTTGGTATTATCTATTCTTGGAATCCTTTCAGGATGGTCTGTTGTTGACTGCTAAATTTTGTGACACTATATACTATCGTTGACTTTGCTAAAGTCACCGTCTGCTTCAAAGTACACCTTCAAGAAAATCTCAGTAAAAGTTGCTTGTACTAGTTACCGTCCATATGTCTAGGAATTCTTGATCCTTGTTTCACAAAAATAAAACGCAAGGTAGAATTTTTATTCAGCAACATAAGGATTGATTCACATTCCTCCCTAACGTCTTCTATGATAGCGTTGCGACTATACATCAACCCATTCTAGGGTATGGGACAAACTTCCTTCTTGACAACTGTAATCAGCATTCTTTTGGAGTCCTTATTTAACCCAACCACAGATATAGCTGGAATTGTTGAAAACGCTTGATTCACAAAACGTTAACCAAGTGTTTACAATTCAAACAATTTGGACGCTAACCATCTTAAAACTCAACGTTCTGTTTGGGCTTGTGAGGTGAAAGGAAAACTCCTTGTCAACAACAAGTCGAATCCAACGCTACCAAATCTCCAGTTGCTTTCTTGTTACTTTCACTTGGTTAAGAAATCTGAATAATCGAGTACAACAATGAGTCTGATTCAATTCACTGGGCTGACTTTTTACTGACAGTCTGTAAACGAATTCCAACGATACATTTCCCTAACACAAAAAGAATAGAGCTTCAACAGTCTTTTAACTCTCTAGTGCAAGGTTCTTTTGGAAATTTCTCTACAAGTATACAATAAGCGACATAGTTTGTACCTTTTAAATGCACCCTTTCATACCACTTCCTTTCTAAGCTCTTCCAAACGTTCTTTCATTAGAATTTGTTGGTTGAGAACTGGAGCTAAATAGTTGTTTTATGCAACCCGCTTCAAAGTGGATAAGGTCTGTTTATGAAAACTTGAGTTTCAACGAGAAACATCTTGAGAATAGACTAGAAAGTTTTTCTTTTTTTTGGATACTGTTTAAACCTGGGTTGTTTTGGTCGTAACTTTTTAGCCACTAGGTTTGAACCTTGTGGTTGATTACTCAACGTCAGAGTTCAAAAGAGATTTATCTGCAGAAACATTGTCAAAGAGAGGTTGTTTACGATCGGTAAAAGGGAGATTGTTTGGAAACAACTACCATAGCTTTGCGAATTCTTGGTTCTTTATATGAGAGTAGTGTAAAAGAGGATAATTTTGTAGGAGTAGTCATAATATTATCGGCATCTTTTAACCTGAACGAGTTGTCTATACATACTTGTGGAAAGATTTATTTCACTAAGATTAGCCAAAACATAAAAGCAAAGACTAAATTGAATCTTTGGTAAATATCCAAAGTATTTTCAAAACCATAGCAATGGACCAAGTATTATCTACGAAAACAAACCTTGATCACCACGATAAGGTACACTAGTGTATATTGAATTGACAAAGTGCAGAGATCTCGAAAAATATTGAATTCGAAACAAGTTGTCTAGTAAAGGATTGAGTGAATGAGATGAAATAAAAAAGATTGTTTCAAAGATATATCAAATTTGATGAACATTTCACATTCTAAAGCTGCTTTGGGAAATAGTTTGAATCCGAATTTGCAAACACAATTCATTGAGTTTTGTCAATCACACAAGTTCTATTTTTTCATTTGGTTCCCTTTATCGATATCCACGATATGTAAAGATTGTATACAAAGAAATGAATGTGGTAAAGGAAAGGCGAACATGACACGTTCAATGAGTTATTATTCAAAAAGAATTTACTTGAATTATTCGGTTCATTGATAAATTTTATTCAAAAGATCAAGAATTATAGGGAATTTATTGGTTTTTAGAACTTTGTATGCTCAAGAGACAATCAATGAACCGTTATCTTTTCATTCTATTTCACGTGTCATTGAAACTTTCCTCGTCTTTAAACTCTTTTTGGTGAAACTTTGAGACTTTGGCAGTATTTAAAAGAGTATCGAACAGAAAGAGAATAGATTCATTTTTATTCCTCGAATAGTAAAAAGTTGCAAAAAGTAACAACGGAAAAATCAAGAAATTGCACAATAGAGATCATCATGCAGTATACAATACAAGGAGAAGCCACTGAGTAAGAATTGAATTCAAACTATAGTCCAACTTTATTTCTTAACACAGAAGGAAGAAAGACAATAGTAGTAGAAAAAACAGGAACAATAAATCAACTGCTTCCTAATGTATGAGCAAAAAAGCCTACCTGACGAATGAATCTCTGAGTTCAGTCATTTTTAAAAAATAAAAATTGAACAATAAAGTCATGTCATAAGAGTACATATTGAGAAGCCAACAAAGTGATTCTAAGTTTAACCGTGTTGAAAATAGATAAAAAGAGACTTAAAAAGTTTCAACCTAAACACAAAGTTCATTTTTGGGGAATTCAAGAAGACTACCAGTGTAATAGCCATCATTATCTTCATCGTAGCCATTTTAATGTCCATCAACTGAAAACAATAGAGTATACTTGGAGCTTACAGAAATGATTCAACTTGAATGAATTTGGCAATCGACAATTTAAAACTTTTTTCTATGTAAAATGGATTTGAAACATCCTTATAAAGAAGAATTGGGTTTCGACTCCAATTCGTCTGACAGAATTGCCTAAATGGATACAAATATAGTAGAATTGTAACCATAGACAGATGAGTTTTGAATCACAAGAACAATTCAAGTATAGAATAGAAGCACAAAAGAAGCTACGTATTTACTCAATTCATTTTGTTGGAGAGTAGCATTGTGATATGTAAAGATGTAAGATTCAGTGAAAGTAAAATAATTCCGCTTCAATGAAATGATACTGCCTCAAAGCAAAACGATAAATTTCGACAATAATGCCTAAAACGTCAAACAGTAGGTTCCGAGAAACTTTTCAAGACCGAACTTTGCTATCAAGACCTGCTAGTATTGGTTGTAAACTTTCAAGACTTGACATTTGAGTTCCATAAAGTTTGAAAATTATTTGTCTTTAGTCCAAGTTCACGTTGAACGTACCTCAACTTGGATCCTTGTTGAAAACTGTCGCTCTTCATTTTCTGGTAACTTTATAGGCGTTTCTTACTATGTAGAGTAGTGAAAAAAAAAGTCGGTACAAAAAGTTCCCATTTGTTTTTTAAGTGTGAACCCCTTTTCCCTATACAGTCTTGTAGTGTAACTTGGTTTTTCAAGTCCAAGTATACTACAAAGTCTAGTCTAGTCTTGTGAATTGTTATCGTGAATCTTCTTTTGTGTCACACTCATCAAGGTCTTTTGTAGCACTCGAAGTACATTCTGTGTTGATTCTTGTGTTTTTCAAACAACCAGTTCCTTTATTTGTCGGTTTATGACCAGTTCGAGTCTCACCCAGCTGGAGATGAGAGAGGAGCGAATTGCTTTGGTTGGAATAGACGAGGTACTGATGGCAGCTTTCAACCTTGCGTTGACCCACTTGTTGACTGGGAATTAGATAAAGCTTTATGACTGTTTGAGAGCTTGACCAGTTGATATGTTTCAAAATTGTACAACAGATCCAACTTTGAGATTTGTCGCTGCTTTTTAGAATATATGTAGAAACTAGCTAACTTTGAAATTTTTTTTATGAGAGCGGAGTTTTAATAGAACTTTTGTAGATGCGTCTGTGTTGTTTATCGGAGAAACTCTGAGGGAACTAGAGAGTGAGTTTCGGTACTAGCTTCATAGCGTGTTCAAGTACTCTGGGTATGGTTGAAAAATTTAGGAGTTGCTGCTTTCTTTCCTTTTTGCTCTTTGTTTTATGGTTTTACTAGCACAGACAAATTGTTGTCTTGAGAAGCCACCCTTGACAACTTGGTTATGTTTTTCAACTTTGGACTGCTCTAGTGTTTTTAGAATTTTCCGTGATAGATTGTTGAGTTTTGTGAAACACAGACTGTCTGAAACTTTGCGCTGTTTTAGATGTATGGGAGGAAGTGTGCCGAGGATCTGTGTTGGTGACTGTTGTTGTCAAGGGACAAACAAGGCAAGGATCTTGCAACAACACTTATTATGTGAGTCGTGACGCTATGCCATTATGGACAGTTTTCATATATAGCTTTTATACAAAATAGAAAGAGTCAACAACTAATTCGCTATTTTCGCAATTCAATGATACAAAAGCAGAATATGCAACACTTGGTCTATGTATTCAAGCTGTTTGAGAAACTTGACTGGATTCTTTATCAAAATACTTGTAGGCAAAATACAAATTAATTATATACATGTGTCACTTCCAATGTGTACTTAAACGTTTTGTTGATAATTGAAATACTCGACCAGAGTGTATAAACTCTGATCTGCACAAGTCTAAAAAGTCTTTGATACTGGTAACACAAAATTCACAGTCCTCCAAGTTGCAAACAGTTCAGAAAGACATTGATCAGCACAAGTGTTCACTCTACTTGTCGAAATTTCTCTATGACAACTTAGCGACTGCACACCCAATCGTTACAAGTTGTGGGAAACACGCCCTTCTTCTTGAAAGTGGTGGATAATACTTCCTTGAAATGATTACAATCGACTAGAGCTGAATGTTCTCCAAATCAACTTGAAGCCAGTAAATCTCCAAGGTAAACAACAAAGATGAGTTTATCCCACTATACAATGGCGGGCTTGGTATATCGACGCTCATTCTAGCACAACGGTTCTCTTCAAATAAAGCAACGTTAGAGAATCAATAGTATTTAGGTAAACCTTTGAGTGGAAACTTCCTTTGAAAAGTGCTCACTAGGTACGTATGAAACTATATATGGCACTTTTGACGGTACTCGAAGAGCTCTTCAACATCACTTTTCCCAATCTTCCTTTTGTGATTGTTTTGCTTAGCTAACACAACTTTGGCTGTAGTTGCTTTGTTACCACCCGGTTTGAAGTGTATAAAGTTGTTCATTTTTAATGAAACTTAAATAGTTGAATTTGGAGAAGAACTTTTTAGTACGACCAAACTTTGAGGTTTTATGATTTCGCACTTTTTGAAATTCCAGCCAAGGCGCGGTTTTGTTTCCTGTCAACAACTTGGCTTGAACGTCAAAGTTGCTTCCAACTTCATGTCGAATGCAACGTAGGTACTGTTGGAGAAATGTTGATCTTTAGTTTCTGGTCTGTTTGAAGACATTGACCCTGCGGAGTAGTGGGGAAGCAGTGGGCACAAAGGCTCCAAATAGTCATTGATCTTGATTCCTTGTCCCACTCTAGTCTTCCAATGTAACTTAGTTTTTCCAGTTGAATTGTACTACTAATTGTTGTCCTGTGAACAACAGAGGAGGACTCTCTCTTGTGAACAATTACCAAGATCGTTTGTAACAATCGGAGTATATTCTGAGTTGATTCTCTTTGGTTCGTACAAAAACGATTCTTGTCATTGTCAGTTTTTGTCTATTGAGAATCCATTATCCGAGTGGAGAGTGGAGATCGACTCATGGCAACTGAACTGCGCAGTTCAACTGTGAGTTGCTGTTTCGAAAACGGACGTGAACAGAGTTTGTACACCCACTTTGAAGCATCTTTACGTCGTTGTTTGCTAATCTTACTTGACGAGGTCACTTGAAGTATGCAATTTCGAAACAAGACTTGGAAGAAAAAGAGTGTCTGATGGGAAAAACTTTCATAAAAGAGAGGCTTCGCAACTCGTCGGCATAGTGTATGTTTGGAATAGCTACCGTAGTCTTTTGTGCTCAAGTCTATACATACTTAGCAGTTGACAGTTTGTGAGACACAGTTTTGGAAAGGATATTGTTTGAATAGTATTACTGTTGGCACTTAAATAGCCCTGTCTTTCTATTGGGAAATCACAACCAGCTATGCAACGTACAATTCTATAAAAAGGCTGACAAGCACAAAGTATACAAACTGAGAACTGTCCACGAAATTATGAATACATTGCTCATTTTAGACACAGCGATTCTTTCAGCATATTAAATTACTCGATTGAGCAACATTCCTATATATGCGCAAGATATTCCAGGATCTTCCTACGTTACAAAGCAAAATTGAGCAAGACATGAACATTTTATTCTTGATGCTCTGTTTACTTGAACCATCGATCTTCATACTGGTGGGTATGGTTGCTAAAATTTTATTTTCGTAGAAGTCTAGCGTCCGTGAATGAATACAAGCTGAATTTCGTGACTAGTTAATTATACAAGAAGAACTCTAGCCAGCCTTTGGATTGTAATAATGATAAAAACGTCTGAAAGGCAAGGAATTCGTTCTATTCAATTGATAATAAAAAATGTACACGACACGTAATTTCTTTTATAGACAAATTAACTTGTCATTTATATACAAACGAGAAAGACTTTTAGCCAAGTAAGAAAGACAAACACCAAATGCAATACACAGTACAAAAAAGACCATAATAGAAGGAAAATACAATTGATAACATCGAAGAAATCGAATCTTGGCATTTTGCATATGCTTTAACCCAATTCAGTATAGGCGAGACTCAACGTTTAGCCACTTTGAGTCACAAAGCTGTAAACAGAGAGACTTCAAAGAATCAACGCAAATTCTTAAAAAAAGGCAAAGACTAGAATTGACCATTCAAGCTTTACCAATCAGCCAATCAGAATTATTCATAATTGGACAGAGCTGGGGCCAATGCAGTAGAGCTATTACCAAACGCCAAAAAAAGAAAGTTCTCGTATCGCTTCATAAGAAAAACTTTATTATGAAGAACAACTATACAAAAATGCTTCTAAGACCAGAGTTGAAAAGAAAAGTCTCAAACAGCCCAATATCGATCAAAACAATAAATAGAGATGCAATACAATTGACATGAGAAGCTTTATTTATCACAGAAACTTATTGAAGACAACATGTATTTGTGAGAGTTTCACGTAGAATATTTAATTGAAAAGAGAAAAAGAAAACCAAAAATTTCTGGCAACAACAATATCAGTTCAAAAAGAACTACTCAGCTAAAACAAGGACAAACACAATCAAATTTCTAAATTACAGGGTATCTAAGAGAAGAAAGAGGTTTACGAATTTTTATTTAACCCAGTGGCGAATGAAAACAATTAGGAAAACATATAAAAACGGACCATACCAAAATGTTCAGAATAAAATACATTAAAACTATAAAGTTGTCTATAATGCACAATGCTGAAATCATCTCTAATTACACTGTGATGTGAAAGAGGAAAAAGATTAACATAAAAAACACCTAAAGTACTACCTGGAAAAAACTACACATTCAAAAACATACACACTCAACAAGAAGAAATGCAATTTCACAAAGAAACCTCTATTCCTTACAAGAGACTAAATTAGAAAGTGATATCTGTGAAAACAATATTAGCAAATAATATATAGAACCTTAGTAGATTGTGTTGCAAATGAAAAACTTGTTGCATTGTAGATTTTACTAGGCTGAATTAGAATCCAAGCTGGGTCGTTGGGAAATCCAGTAAGAAGTTATTTTTCGCCTCAATTTCCTCTATTGCCTTTTGGTTGTCATGGGCTGTGTTTTGTTCTACGTAGTCAATTCTCGACAAAATTCAAAAATTTTTCGAAAATTTTTTAAAGCAGATATTTGTGGAAAAAAAATTGTTGAAATTGGTTTGTGTATACTAATTTGTGTTTTCTTGTTTCATATGAACTTTTTCACGATTAGCCAAGAGTAAGCTGTAACTGTCTAAAAAATGGCTAAAGTACTATTTATTTGTAGATATAAAAATAAGTAGTGGTCGAAATCAACAGAAATGGAGGAGTAAAAGAATCGAAGTTACCAAGCTCTTCTTTCATACTTCATTGTCCTCTGGAAAAGCTGAGGAAAGACCAACGATTGATTTAAAATCTCTATGGTACATTTTTGCATACATGACATAGTTGGAAATTCTTGAGCCAGTTTGCAAGTACACTAGAATATTTACAAGTAGAGCTTCTCCTGCAGTGTCTCAAATACCACAGTATTTCAAGTTGAGCCGTTAACAAAGACTGCTAGTTTCAATCTTGCTCTTGCTCCCTATTAAAACATAGAAATGAATATGTACCTCAATAGAAGGCATTCATTTAATTTCTATTCGCCAAGTACCGATTTAAACGCTAGATAAGTGTGAAAAGCAAAACGCATTGAAATTTCTTATGGTAATCATGGAAGAAATTGAATTTCGATTGGACTTCCCAAACAAAGAGTTTCAAATAGAAAATTCTAGAGAAAAGAGCTAAAAAGAAACCAAAATATTATGCAATGCATACTAAAAAACTAAAAAATTATTTAAAGATAAGAAAACAAAGAAGAACAAACTGATTGTAGAGAAAAAGAGTGAAAGTACCACATGACCGATAAGAAAAAATACTACGCAGTGATACTTTCTTCTAATAGCTACCACTCAAAGTTATAGATTATCTAGACATAAAGCAAATAGAAAGAGGAAGAATAGTAGACATGATGGAATAACTACGTCGTCATTGTTTATTGTTTATTTCAGTTGAAGCCTTTTTTATGGCATATGTATGATATAGCTTACTTTTGGTTTTATGTGTATACCACTCTCAAAGTAGCATTATAGTATACAAAGATACTCACAGAATGAAATAAGGAGTATACAATGATTATAAGAAAATAAAACCCTGTATTGCCAAATTGCTAAGTGATAGATAGAACTACATAAGGGAAAAATAGGGCGAAACAAGGTTGTACTCTTCAAACCACTGTCAGTGAATCGAGAAAGACTCTGATACAGTAGATGGTAAATAGTACTGTTGCAAAAAACGGAAAGCTGAGCCAATTTAGTTTTGCAAGAATTCATGTAAATAATGAATTATGTTAGCTCCAAACAAATGAAAACGTTTCCCCAAAACAAGTACTAGAGAAAATTCATGATCAGTCAAAAGCGGTACAAGTGGTCGAGTATGTTAGGAGATGAAGATTTCATAGGCGAAGATGAACTGACACGAATGGATCAACAAACAAAACAAAACTTAAACAATACCCAATATGAAAGCAACAAGGCTGTATCAAAATATGTGAATCATTAAATAATTCTTTGCTTTATAACATTGGTTTCACGAGAACATAATTCATTGAAGGAAAGCGCATGACATATGTCAGAGAACACTAGACAATTCTATTTTTATTAGAACTTTGTAACGTTTCTTTCTTTCATACTCTTATAGACTAGTAAATGATCGTTAAAGGTATCGTTTGAAAATAACCTATAGAGAAAAGACAACAAGAGAAATAGAATCTCTAGAAAGTTGAAGAATTCTCATATACTGCTTGTCATTATTGAACATATATCTCTAATTGTTCTCTTGAGAGGACACTAGTCGACAATGCAAAAGATAGTAAGAAGTAGTATCCAAATGCATGTTCAACGAAAAACCTACCTTATTCTCAGTCGTAAACAATTCAATACTTTTGTCAAATTGAAATACTCAAAAGAAATTCTATATATTTTAGGAGAGAAACAAAAACACCAGGATGATTTCAAAGCACAAGAATGAAAATACAACAAACTAGTGGAGGAAAAGTGCTCTTGAGAGATATGTCTCTCAACAAGCTGTCATTCAAAGCATAGTCAAACTGACATAATCCAAGTTGCTATAGACCTACATTGAACTTTTGTGGCGAAATTGCTAATTGTTTAATTCATTTGAGGCCTTTTTATGAGAAGAATGCGGCTTGCTTTGTCTTCATTATATATATCAACAGTACAATTCGTGTATAATAGTATGTCGATCAACATAAAATCGTACACAATGGATGCAGTTACCATAAGAAAGCAAAAAAATTTTTTTTACAAAAAAGAAGTGTCTGATAAAAGATATCACATAGTAACAACCAACAGTTGCAAGATTCGATTTTTCGAAAAACTGTCGTTTTTCAATATCAAAAACGACTATAGTGAAACAAGCCATGCAATACGTTAGGTGTAAAAATTTCCAGACTTAGATTTCGCAATACATCAAATTCATAACCAAATTGCTCAGCTCCCCAAAAAAAAATTAAAAACTTCAATAAAAGCGAAACAAATGGAACAATTGGATATCACCAATACAACTGTGGGGGTGGTTTCAAAAAGACTTCAAAGGAAGAATTACTTTGTCACTCGAGATAAATTAGCAAAATCAAAAAAAACTTCAAGAATGTTGACACAATTTCAAGAGAATTTAACCGAATCTACACCACTTAATTTTATACTCTATTAGATTCTTTTACGACGATCTAGTGAATTGAGAAAAACGCATGCTTTTTAGAAAAAGAAATGGAAAGTCGTGTGTTTTCAAATACAAAAAAATTTAACTGTTTTTCTAAAATGATCTACTGTTCATTAGAAGAGCGATAAAAATATTGTCTCGAATAGAGTCTATAGAAAAAGAAAGAATTTAATGAGGTCGGCCCATGTGAAAAAATTGAAGAATTTCAATACATTATTTGTCCTTTATGGCATCAATATTTCTAGTTGTTCACAGGGGTAAACAGTAGGTGATAATGCACAATTTAGTTAAAAAAAGAATAGAACAAATCCGCCTACAGAAAAAGTCAATATATTCTTATCTCAAACAGTTTAGTATATAGGTATAATAAAACCTAGGAAAACTTCATTACATATTAAAGGATTATAAGACAGAAACCACAAAAGAAAAGGAGACAGTAGTACTAGAAGAGAAAGGATAAAGAAAGTCAACGTTTTGAAATGTGAACAAAAAGCCTAAACGATGATAAAATCTTCTAATTCAGTCATTCTTACAAAAAAACAATAGAACAAAAATCTATGGCATAAGAGTACGCACATGAAAAACCAACAAATTGATTCGGAGTTTGACATTGTTGAGAATAAATAAAAGAAAGTTTAAAAAATTTCTCACCAAACAAAAAGTTCTATTTCTGAGAATCCAAGAATAGCATAGGCATTGTTTACTTTTGACTAAAGATGTATAGCGACACTATATTTTAAGTAATAGGCTATTTACCGAATGAAACGAAACAAGCAGTCTCTCTCAATTATCAGAGAGCCAAAATTCCTTCACCAAATGGTTAAATTTTCAATTGCATTGCACCGTAGAATACAATAAAATGACCAAATAACAATACTTAGAATTTTGCTATATAAGACAAATTTCTAAAAACGATTCTAATAAGGTAAGGTTCAACCATGAAGATCTTGGCGAAACCATTGAAACAAAAGTTTCGAAATTATCCATATTCAAAGCTTATTATTATGTATGCACTGCAGGAAGCAGCGATCTGAATAAGAAAAATCAGTAAACAAAGAACATCATCTCTACAATGTAGTACCTATATAAAAAGAAAAATTCAACGAAAAAGCTACTATGTCACCAAGGCATAAAAATTTTAAAATTTCAAAATTTGTGAAACCAGTTAAAAAAAGGAAAAGATTTCAGCATTTCATTTTCAGTTCTGTTGCATTGGCATTATAAAACGGTATTGAAGAGAAATTTCTGCAATATATCAAAGGGGAATAGGCAATTTTTGCATTACCAGCTTAGGACTTTCTTTATACTGTTTACTAAAAGAACAATACCAAAACCAATTTTAGAAAAAAGCCATAGAAAAAAC
The DNA here is from genome assembly GCA_025991245.1 of Galdieria partita. Taxonomy (NCBI): domain Eukaryota; phylum Rhodophyta; class Bangiophyceae; order Galdieriales; family Galdieriaceae; genus Galdieria; species Galdieria partita. The sequence goes on from BQMJ01000078.1 coordinate 116,018, forward strand.
CCTTAGAGAAATAAAAACTTGAGAATATATTGAGGAATTTTTATGTAACACTTGTTCCTTACATCATCGGTACCATGAATCTGTCCTCATCAGGCAGATATTTCTCAACCGTGTGAAACGAAGTAAGAAAGTTACAGCAATCTGCTCACAGAGAAAAAAAATACAATACCTTTGATGAAATGGAATTTAGTAACTATATCCGATAGAAATACAGAAGGAAAAATGTTGTTTTTCTCATTGGAGGAAAAGTAGCGAAAAGAAGGAGTAATTCTTGGATGCAGCAATGAAGACAGCACAAAACAAAGAAAAGAAAATGTTACATAGTGGCAGATTGTTCTAATGTTGCGATGACCTGTTCGCGTACATTGCTCGCACCTTGAACTAACGTCATCAGAAGGATACCATTTAAACGAACTACCCAGAATCTCAAAACGATACAAAAGTAGCAGAACATTGTGCATTCTTAATAAAACTTGAACTTAAGAAGGAATGTAAAAAACTAACTATAGTTTTCAATCCAAAAAAAGTCTAAACAAGATGTAGCTGACAGGAGACCAAACTTGGTCAGTAGCACAGAAAGCAAAAAAAATAAAACAATACGTAACTATTCTCTGGCAGAAAAGCATAAATAAGAAACCGGACATAAACAATTCACTCTGCCCACTAAAACTTTGAGACTACTAGAGCTCAGTGAATTGAAAAACTAGGTATGTCCAGGATGAAAGCAACAAGCATTTTTTCTTCATTTTGGTTTTATAATACTTCATTAGGGTATACTTTCAAGCTAAATATACATACTTACCTAAAAGTTCAAATACTATTGGAAGATATTAACAGGGTGATTCAAGGTAAATTCATCCAATATAAGAAAGCAAAAGGATACTTCACCAATTAGATTCGGCACAAACAAAACACGAAGCAAAATATCATAATATGAAAAAAAACAATTAATTTGCAATGAGTCAATCAAGAACAAAGGTAATGATGCTAACAATAACAAAAAAAACTACCATTCAAGAAAAATGCTCACAATTTCTAAACAGCTCAAAATTTCGAATTATTGCAAAGCAACAGAGAAATTCCTTGACTGAAAAAAGCTTTGAATTAAAAATAGTATCCTAATATTTTACCTAAACACCCGTAGCAAACAACAAATACAAACATACGCAGAAATAGCTCACGTGGCAAGTCATTTGATCTCTGGCAAAACAAGCAGCACAGTTTGAGAATCAATTATTTTTACGGAACTAAAACCAAAAGTAAAGGTCTTGATAGAACCAATTCGTTTTTTTTTCTCCAATGAATTGAAATTTCCAAAAACCTAATGAATCATCAAATGCGAATGACCCGGAACAGGACAATAGGAATTTTTTTAGGGTTTATTAATTTTTTTTAATTTTATTACTGTTTCTAATAAAAGATACATACTATAGAAAGAAACAAACAGGATAGAAAAAGGAACATTCATCCAACAGAATAAAGCAAAAGGATCCTTCACCCAATGAATACGGCTTCACAAGAATAAGTAAAAAATAACAAAAAAAAGCTTTAATAAATGGCTCTGCAACAAAATCAATGAAAAACTAGAGTTTCAAGGCAAGAATCATCCCAAAAAATTTTCAATCAAGCAAACAACTTCGGATTTTAAATTAACACAACACGACATAAAAATGCCTAAACAAAAGAAGGACAATCAGTAGCTAAAAGCAAAATATAATGTTTTTCTTTTCGTTTCCGAGTATTCATGCAATATTCCTTAAATACAAATATAGCAAAAAATATCCCAAAAGGATAGTCGCCAGGACGCCACCAAGCACTCAGAAAAATTCGTGACTCAACTTATTCTACTAGACTAAAAGCAAACCTACGAGGCTTGATAGAATTAAGAGACTTTCGTTTGAAATGCATTTGCGAAAAAAAATGCAGTAAATTGTAAAATATGTGTAGGCTGACAGAAGGGAGTGGGCATTTTTCTTTCTTATTCAGGTTTTACTGAAAAATTATTCTTGGGTACGTAAAAACGTCTCAACAAAAGAAGGACAATCATCAGTTAAAAGCAAAATATAGACTTTCTCGATTCGCTTCCAAGTATTTATGCAATAAACCACAAATACAAATATAAGAGAAAAAATCACACAAAAAAGGTCGCCAGGACGCCAAAGAAAACACTCAGTAAAATTTGTGACTCATTATACTAGAAAACAAACAAAAGTAAGAGGCTAAAAACAATTAAGGGACTTTCGTATGAAATGCAATTAAGAGAAAAAAATGCAGTAAATTGTAAAATATGTGTAGGCCGGCAGGAGGAAGTGGGCATTTTTCTTTCTTATTCAGGTTTTACGGAGGGATTATTATTTGGGTCTACTTGTGGTTTACTATTAGGGTTTACTAGGGTTTATTAGGGTTTATTAGGGTTTATTAGGGTTTATTAGGGTTTATTAGGGTTTATTAGGGTTTATTAGGGTTTATTAGGGTTTATTTAGGGTTTATTTGGTTTTAGGGTTTATTTAGGGTTTATTAGGGTTTATTTAGGGTTTATTAGGGTTTATTAGGGTTTATTTAGGGTTTATTAGGGTTTATTAGGGTTTATTTAGGGTTTATTAGGGTTTATTTAGGGTTTATTTAGGGTTTATTTAGGGTTATTTAGGGTTTATTAGGGTTTATTTAGGGTTTATTTAGGGTTTATTTAGGGTTTATTAGGGTTTATTTAGGGTTTATTTAGGGTTTATTAGGGTTTATTAGGGTTTATTTAGGGTTTATTTAGGGTTTATTAGGGTTTATTAGGGTTTATTAGGGTTTATTAGGGTTTATTAGGGTTTATTAGGGTTTATTTAGGGTTTATTAGGGT
>BQMJ01000079.1:0-105639 GCA_025991245.1 Galdieria partita
AACCCTAAATAAACCCTAATAAACCCTAATAAACCCTAATAAACCCTAATAAACCCTAAATAAACCCTAATAACCCTAATAAACCCTAAATAAACCCTAATAAACCCTAATAAACCCTAATAAACCCTAAATAAACCCTAATAAACCCTAATAAACCCTAAATAAACCCTAATAAACCCTAAATAAACCCTAATAAACCCTAATAAACCCTAAATAAACCCTAATAAACCCTAATAAACCCTAAATAAACCCTAATAAACCCTAATAAACCCTAAATAAACCCTAAATAAACCCTAAATAAACCCTAATAAACCCTAATAAACCCTAATAAACCCTAATAAACCCTAATAAACCCTAATAAACCCTAATAAACCCTAATAAACCCTAATAAACCCTAATAAACCCTAATAAACCCTAATAAACCCTAAATAAACCCTAAATAAACCCTAATAAACCCTAATAAACCCTAAATAAACCCTAATAAACCCTAATAAGCCCTAATAAACCCTAATAAGCCCTAAATAAGCCCTAAATAAACCCTTAATAGACCCGAATATTCCTTAATATCCTCTAATAAAACCTAATAGTAAACCATAAGTAGACCGTAAACCCTCAGTAAAATCTGAATAAGAAGGAAAAATGCATACTCCGTTCGGCCAGACTACACACATTTTGCAATTCGTTTAGCGTTTTTTTCATATATGCATTCGAGGACCCTCTTACTTTTATCAAGCTTTTTCTCCTTGCTTCTAATGTAATCAGCTTTGTCGCAAATTTCCTATGAGTATTTTGAAGATGACGTTGTGACTTTTTTTATTGGCTCTTTTTGGTTATGTTTTTATTTGAGTCTTTTTGCCAGATTACTTGAAATGTAAAGAAAATGTTTGCATTTTGCTTTTGATCAGTGGTTGTCCCTTTTTGTTTAGGTATTTTTCTGTTGGTTTGTGTTGATTAAAAATTTTAAGCGATTCACTTAAATGCAGTTTTTTTTTGTTGTAACTGTTACTTTGACATTGTCGCCTTTTATTGACCAAGTTTTAAAGCAAATTATTAAAGCTTTTATTGCACATCGTTTTTCTTCGTTCTTAGTTAAAGCTCTATATATTGTGTAAAGGATCCTCGAGCTTTCTTATTATGGATGAATGTTCCTCTATTCATCCAGGTATTATTTTTCTATAGTATGTGAATTTGGATAAAAATAGTAATAAACCTTAATAAAACTTAATAAACCCTGATAAGAAAGTTCCCATTGCCCTGTACCAAAAAATCCGCATTGGAAGATTTATTTGGTTTTCTGTCATCACAATGCATTAAAGAAAGAAAGTAAATTGGTTCTACCAAGACCTTTACTTTTGCTTTTGGTCTGGTGAAAGTAATTAATTCTCAAAACTGTGTTTCTTGTTTTGCCAGCGATCAAATGACTTGCCTTGAGCTATTTTTGCGTATTTTTGTATTTGTTGTTGATTGTGGGAAAATCTGGAAATTTAGGGAAAATTTTGAGATGCTATTTTTTTGAGGCCTTTTTGCGTTTAGGTATTCCCTACCAAGACCTAATAGTAAACCATAACTAGACCGCATTGTAAAACCTCAGTAAAACTCGAATAAGAAAGAAAAATTGAATGTATTCTCTGCCAGGATGCACATATTTTAGAATTCACTTTTTTTATTGAATGGATCAGAGAAGAAAGTCCTTTAATTCTATTAATCGTTTTATATTTACTTCTAGTAAAATGAATTAGGTATCAAAATTTTCTAAGATTTTTTTTAATGGCCATATGACATTTGTTGTCGTCTTCATTTTGTTTATGCGTTGGAGCTTTACTGCGTGAACACTTGAGTCCCTGAAGAAAATTTTTCCATTTTATCTTTAATTAGTGATCTTCCTTTTTTGTTTAGCCGTTTTCCTGCTGTGTTTTGTGGATTTAAAATTTTAAGCGGTTTTCTTCAATGAAAATTTTTCTTGGTTGATTTTAGCCTTATTAGCCTCATCAATTTTTTACAAAATTTACAGCAAATTATTAAATCTTTTATTACCGACCTTTTTTCTTTCTTTTTATTGAAGCTGTATTCATCCAATGTTGAACCTTTTTGATTTTCTATATTGGTTGGATGTTCTTTTAGTCATCCTATTAATATCTTTCAAGGGTATCTGTTTTTTGATAAGAAAAGTTATATAACTTAGTAAGCCTGATAAGTAAAATTCCCATTGCCCTGTACTAGACCATTCGTATTTGAACATTTATCCAGGTCTTGGTCATCTCAATGCATTGGGAAAGAAAGCGAATTGGTTCTATCAAGACCTTTACTTTCGCTTTTAGTTTCGTAAAAATAATGAATTCTCAAACTGTGCTACTTTTTTTGCCAGCGATCAAATGACTTGTCTTGTGGGCTATTGCTGCGTATGTTTGTATCTCTTGGTTACTACGGGTATTTAGGTAAAATTTTAGGATTCTATTTTTAATTCAAAGCCCTTTCTAGCTAGGGAATTTCTCTGTTGCTTCGCACTAATTCGAAATTGTGAGCTTTTTCGAAATCGTGAGCATTTTTCTTCAATGGTTCCTTTTTCTTGTTGTTAGCATTATTACCTTCGCTCTTAATTGAACGAGTGGTACAGTAAATAAATATTCTTTTTTTCACATTGTGATACTTCGCTTTACCTGTTATTTTTGCCGAATGTATTTAGTAAGAAGTCCTTTTGGTTTCTGGTAATGGATGAATTTACCTTCATTGACCCTGTTAATATACCTTCCTATAGTATTTGAACTTTTATGTAAATATGCATATTTAACTAGAAATTATACCCTAATCAAGCATAATAAAACAGAAAGTAGGGAATAATGTTTATTGCTTTCAGCCAAGAAATATCTAGTTTTTGATTCATTCCACTCTAGTAGTATCAAAGTAGGAGTGTGCAGAGTTTAGTGTTTATGTCTGGTTTCTTATTTATGTTTTTTGCCAAAGAATAGTTACGTCTTGTTTTATTTTTTATGCTCGTTGTCCTTCTGACCAAGGCTGGTTTCCTGTACGCTACACTTTGTTTAAGCTTTTTTTGGATTGGAAACTAGACTCAGTTGTTACATTCCTCGTTTAGTTCAGATTTTCTTTGGAGTTCACAAATTTTTGCTTCTTTTGTGTTGTTTCGAGAATTTAAGTGATTCGTTTGAATGGTAACCTTCTGGTGTCATAAGTGTAAGGCGCAAGCATGTACGTGAACAAGTCGTTGCAACAGTAAAGCAATCTGACATTATTAGCATTTTCATTTCTTTGTTTTTTACTGCTTTCATTGTTGTTTTCAAGGATTGTCCCTCCTTTGTACTACTTTTCCTCCAATGAGAAAAAAATATTTTTTTTCATCTGTATTTCAATGTGGTTTAGTTACTAAATTTAGTCTCATCAAAAGTATTGTATTTTTTTTCTCTCTGAGCAGTTTGCTGTAACTTTTTTACTTCGTTTCACACGGTCGACAAATATCTGCAGGACGAGAACAGGTTCAAGGTACTGATGATGTAAGGAACATATGGAAATTCTTCAATGTATTCTCAAGTTTCTATTTCTTTATATGCTTATTATTCTATGGCTTCCTTGTAAAATTGGTATTTGTGTTGTTCCTTTAATAAACTTTGAAACAAGTGTATCCCTTATAATACAAAAATTGCCTTTTCCCCTTTGATATATTGCATAAACTTCTCTTCAATACCGTTTCATAATGCCAATATAGTTGAACTGAAACTGAATTGCTGAAATCTTTCTTGTGTGATATTTTTCTCTTATATTTGTATTTGAGGTATATTGCATAAAATATTTGGAAGAGAATAGAGAAAGTCTATATTTTGCTTTTAACTGGTGACTGTCCTTTTTTTATTGAGGCGTTTTTGTGTACCCAATAATAATCCCTCAGTAAAACCTGAATAAGAAAGAAAAATGCCCACTCCCTTCTGCCAGCCTACACATATTTTACAATTTACTGCATTTTTTTTCTTAATTGCTTTTTAAACGAAATTTTCTTAATTCTATCAAGCCTCTTCTTTTTCCTTTAGTCTAGTATAATTAGTTGCAAATTTTACTGAGTGTGTGGTGGCGTTTTGGAGACTGTTCTGTTGGGTTATTTTTCCATTATATTTGTATTTGAGATATATTGCATGAATACTTGGAAACGATAGGAAAAATTTTTGATTTTGCTTTTAACTTATAATTGTCCTTCATTTGTTTTGGAATTTTCATGTCGTGTTGTGTTGGTTTAAAATTTGAAGTGGTTTGTTTGATTGAAATTTTTTTGGGATGATTGTTGCCTTGAAACTCTCGTTTTTCATTGATTTTGTTGCGGAGCCATTTATTAAAGCTTTTTTTATTGTTTTTTACTTATTCTTGTGAAGCCGTATTTATTGGGTAAAGGATCCTTTTGCTTTATTCTGATCGATGGATGTTCCTTTTTCTATCCTGTTAGTTTCTTTCTATAGTGTGTGACGTTTGTTAGAAGCAGTAATAAAATTAAAAAAAATTAATAAACCCTGAAATATAATTCCTATTGTCCTGCTCCAGGTCATTCGCATTTGAAGATTTATTAGGAAATCTCAATGCATTGGAGAAAAAAAACGAATCGGTTCTATCAATACCTTTACTTTTGGTTTTAGTTCCGTAAAAGTAATTGATTCTCAAACTGTGCTGCTTGTTTTTCCAGAGATCAAAAGACTTGCCATATGAGCTATTTCTGCGTATGTTTGTATTTTGTTGTTTGCTACGGGAATTTAGGTAAAATTTTCGGATGCTATTTTTTATTCAGAGCCCTTTTGAGTTAAGGAATTTCTCTGTTTCTTTGCAATAATTCGAAATTTTGAGCTGTTTAGAAATTGTGAGCATTTTTTTTGAACGGTTGCTTTTTTGTTATTGTTAGCATCATTACCTTTGTTCTTGGACTCATTGCAAATTAATTGTTTCTTTCCATATTATGATATTTTGCTTTATCAGGTATTTGTGCCGAATCTATTTGGTGAAAAGTCTTTTTGGTTTCTGGTAATGGATGAATTTACCTTGAATCACCCTGTTAATACCTTCCTATAGTATTTGAACTTTTAGGTAAATATGCATATTTAACTAAAAATTATACCCTAATGAAGCCTAATAAAACCGAGATGAAGAAAAAATGCTTACTGTTTTCAGCCAAGACATACCTAGTTTTTCAATTCATTGCACTCTAGTAGTCTCAAAGTAGGAGTGGGCAGAGTGAATTGTTTATGTCTGGTTTCTCATTTATGTTTTCTGACAACGAATAGTTATGTAATATTTTATTTTTTGTGCTCGTTGTGCTACTGACCAAGTTTGGTTTCCTGTCAGCTACACTATGTTTAAGCTTTTTTTGGATCGGAAACTAGAGTTAGTTTTTCCATTCCTCGTTTAGTTCAATTTTTTTTAGAGTGCACAATTTACTGCTACTTTTGTATTGTTTTGAGATTTTAGGTGGTTCGTTTAAATGGTACCCTTCTGGTGACGTTAGTCTAAGGTGCAAGCAATGTAAGCGAACAAGTCGTCGCAAAATTAGAACAACCTGCCACTATGTAACTTTTTTCTTTCTTTGTTTTGTGCTGTCTTCATTGCCGTGTTCAAGGATTATCTCTTCTTCTTACTACTTTTTCTCCAGTGAGAAGAAATAGATTTTTTCTTCTGTATTTCAATGTGATATAGTTACTAAATTCACTTTCATCAAAAGTATTGTATCTTTTTTCTCTGTGAGCATATTGCTGTAACTTTTTTACTATGTTTCACACGGTTGAGAAATATCTGCCTGACGAGGACAGATTCATGGTACCGATAATGTAAAGGACAAGTGGTACATAAAAATTCTTCAATATATTCTCAAGCTTTTATTTATCTAAATGTTTTTTCTATGGCTTTTTTCTAAAATTTGTTTTTGTATTGTTCCTTTAATAAACCGTATAAAGAAAGTGCTAAACTGGCATTGCAAAATTCGCCTATTCTCCGTTGATATATTTCATAAATTTCTCTTCAATACCTTTTTTTAATGCCGATGTGATAGAACTGAAACTAAAATGCTGAAATCTTTTTTCTTTTTTTATGCTGTCACAAGTGTTGAAATTTCTTTAAATTTTTATGCATTAGTGACATAGCAGCTTTTTCGTTGAATTTCTCTTTTCACATAGTTGCTATATAGTAGCGATAATGATATTTTTTTTATTAATTTCTCTTATTAAGGTCGTTGCTGTCTTCAGTGTATACATAATAATGTTCTTTCAGTTTGAATAGACTCGAAACTTTTCTTTCGATTGCTTCACCATGGTCTTCATGACTGAATCTTACTGTATGAGAATCGTCTTTAAAAGTCTGTCTTATATAGCAGAATTCTACGTATCGTTATTTAGTCACTTTATTGTATTTTACGCTACAGTGCTATTGAAAATTTAACCATTTGGTAAAGTATTTTTTGCTTTTGTACTATCTAGAGGTAATACTTGTTTCATATGTGAGTAGCCTTACTTGAAGTATAGTGTCACTACACATATTTAGCGAAAGGTAAACAAGACTTATGGTATTCTTGAATCCTTAAAAACAGAGCTTTATGTTTGGATAGAAACATTTTTAGCCTTTTTTTTATCTATTCTCAACAATGTCAAACTCCAAATCAATCTGTTGGTTTTTCATGTGCGTACTCTTATGCCATAGATTTTTGTTCTATTGTTATTTTATAAGAATGACTGAATTAGGAGATTCAATCATCGTTTAGGCTTTTTGTTCACATTTAAAAACGTTGACTTTCTTTATCCTTTCTCTTGTAGTACTACTGTCTCTTTTTCTTTTGTGGTTTCTGTCTTATAATCCTTGAATGTGTAATGAAGTTTTCCTAGGTTTTATTATACCTATGTACTAAACTGTTTGAGATAAGAATATATTGACTTTTTCTGTAGGCGGATTTGTTCTACTCTTTTTTTAACTAAATTGTGCATTATCACCTACTATTTACCCCTGTGAACAACTAGAAATACTGATGCCATAAAGGACAAATAATTTATTGAAATTCTTCAATTTTTTCAATTGGGTCGACCTCCCTAAATTCTTTCTTTTTTTATAGACTCTATTCGAGACGAAATTTTTATCGCTCTTATAATGAACCGTAGATAATTTTAGAAAAACAGTTTAACTCTTTTTTTATTTGAAAAGACACGACGTTTCATTTCTTTTTCTAAAATGCATGCGTTTTTCTCAATTCACTAGTTCATCGTAGAAGAATCTAATAGAGTATAAAATTAAGTGGTTTAGATTCGGTTAAATACTTGTGAAATTGTGTCAACATTCTTGATGATTTTTTTTGATTTTGCTAATTTATCTCGAGTGACGAAGTAATTCTTCCTTTGAAATCTTTTAGGAATCACCCCCACAGTTGTATTTGTATTGCATGTAAGCGATATCCACTTGTTCCATTTGTTTCACTTTCATTGAAGTTTTTAATTTTTTGGGGGAACTGAGCGATTTGGTTATGAATTTGATATATTGCGAAATCTAAATCTGGTAATTTTTACAGCCAACGTATTGCATGGCTTGTTTCACTATAGTAGTTTTTGATATTGAAAAGCGACAGTTCTTCGAAAAGTCGAATCTTGCAACTGTTGGTTATTACTATGTGGTATCTTTTATCAGACACTTCTTTTTTGTCAAAAAAAATTTTTTTGCTTTCTTATGGTAACTGCATCCATTGTGTTCGATTTTATGCTGATCGGCATGATATTATACACGAATTGTACTGCTGATATATATAATGAAGGCAAAGCAAGCCACATTCTTCTCATAAAAAGGCCTCAAATGAATTAAACAGTTAGCAATTTCGCCACAAAGGTTCAATGTAGGTCTATAGCAACTTGGATTATGTCAGTTTGACTATGCTTTGAATGACAGCTTGTTGAGAGACATATCTCTCAAGAGCACTTTTCCTCCACTAGTTTGTTGTATTTTCATTCTTGTGCTTTGAAATCATCCTGATGTTTTTGTTTCTCTCCTAGAATATATAAAATGTCTTTTAAGTATTTCAATTTGACAAAAGTATTGGATTGTTTCCGACTGAGAATATGTTAGGTTCTTTTTTGAACATGCATTTTGGACACTTCTTCTTACTATCTTTTGCATTGTCGACTAATGTCCGCTCAAGAGAACAATTAGAGATGCTTATTCAATAATGACAAGTAGTATATGAGAATTCTTCAACTTTCTAGAGATTCTATTTCTCTTGTTGTCTTTCTTTTCTCTATAGGTTTTTTTCAAAACCTTTACCTTTAACGTTCATTTACTAGTCCATAAGTGTACGAAAGAAAGAAACGTTACCAAGTTATAATTTTAATCAGAAAAAAATTGTCTAGTGTCCTCTGACATACGTCATGCGCTTTCCTTCATTGAATTATGTTTTCGTGAAACCATTGTTATAAAGCAAAGAATTATTTAATGATTCACATATTTTGACTTACCTTGTTGCTTTCATATTCAGTAGTTTCGAAGTTTTTTTTGTTTGTTGATCCATTCGTGTCAATTCATCTTCGCCTATGAATCTTCAACCCCTAACATACTCGTGCACTTGTACCGCTTTTGACTGAGGAAACGTTTTCATTTGTTTGGAGCTAACATAACTCATTATTTACTTGAAATGTTGCTAAACTAAACCGGCTCCGCTTTCTAAAACATCTTTGCTCGGAATCTACCAAATCACAGTCATTCTCAATTCATTGACAGTAGTTTTAAGAGTACAACCTTTTATCGCCTTGTGTTTCTTTGTGGTGTCTTATTTATCATTTAGCCATCCGATAAAGCAGTTTTTTACGTTTTCTGATACATTTATATTCCTTATTTCATTCTCTGAGTATCTTCGTACACTAATCTGCTACTTTGGTGATGGTATGCATATTGAACCAAAAGTAAGCAATACCATACATATGCCATAAGAAAGCCTCCAATTGGAAGAAACAGTTAACAATGACAACATTAATGTTCCATCATGTCTACTGTTCTTCATCTTTCTTCTTGCTTTATGTCTAGCTGGTCTATACTTTGAGCGGTAGCTATTAGAAGATTGTATCACGAAGAAGCATTTTTCATATGGGTCTTGTTGTACTTTCACTCTTTTTCTCTACAATCAATTTGTTCTTCTTTGTTTTCTTAGCTTTAAATACTTTTTTAGTCTTTTAGTATGCATTACATAATATTTTGGTTTCTTCCTAGCTCTTTTCTCTAGAATTTTCTATTTGGAACTCTTTGTTACGGAAGTCCTCCAATCGAAATTCTATTTCTTCCATTATTACCATAAGAAATTTCAACGCGTTTTGCTTTTCATACTTATCTAGCGTTTAAATCGGTACTTGGCGAATAGAAATTAAATGAATGCCTTCTACTGAGGTGCATATTCATTTCTACGTTTCAATAGGGAGCAAGAGCAAGATTGAGACTAGCAGTCTTTGTTAACGGCTCAACTTGAAATACTGTGATATTTGAGACGCTGTAGAAGCTCTACTTGTAAATATTCTAGTGTACTTGCAAACTGGATCAAGACTTTCCAACTATGTCATGTATGCAAAAATGCACCATAGAGATTTTGAATCAATCGTTGTTCTTTCCTCAGCTTTTCCAAAGGACAATGGAATATGAAAGAAGAACTTGGTAAATTCGATTCTTTTACTCATCCATTTCTGTTGATTTTGACCACTAGTTATTTTTATATTTACAAATAAATAGTACTCTAGCCATTTTTTAGACAGTTGGAGCTTACTCTTGGCTAATCGTGAAAAAGTTCATATGAAACAAGAAAACACAAATTAGTATACACAAACAAATTTCCACAACTTTTTCCCACAAATATCTGCTTTAAAAAAATTTCGAAAAATTTTTGAATTTTGTCGAGAATTGGCTACGTAGAACAAAACACAGCCCATGAAAGCCAAAAGGCAAATAGAGGAAAGGGAGGGGAAATGAATCAATGAACCCTCATGTGAACTCAAATAACTTCTTACTGAATTTCCCAACGACCCAGCTTGGATTCTAATTCTGCCTAGTAAAATTTACAATGCAACAAGTTTTTCATTTGCAACACAATCTACTAAGATTCTATATATTATTGGCTAATATTGTTTTCACAGAAATCACTTTCTAATTTAGTCTCTTGTAAAGAATAGAGGTTTCTTTGTAAAATTGCATTTCTTCTTGTGGAGTGTGTACGGTTTTTGAATGTGTAGTTTTTTCCTAGGTACTACTTTAGGTGTTTTTTATGTTAATCTTTTTCCTCTTTCACATCATAGTGTAATTGGAAGTGATTTCGGCATTGTGCATTATAGACAACTTTATAGTTTTAATGTATTTTATTCCCAATTTTTTGGTATGGTCCTTTTTCATATGTTTTCCTTGTTGTTTTAATTCTCCACTGGATTACATAAGAATTCGTAAACTTTTTCTTTACCTAGACTTTCTGTAATTTAGCAATTTGATTGTGTTTGTCCTTGTTTTGGCTGTGTAGCTCGTTTTGAACTGATATTGTTGTTGCCAGAAATTTTTGGTTTTTTTCTCTTTTCAATTGAATATTCTATGTAAAACTCTCACAAGTACATGCTGTCTTCAATAAGTTTCTGTGATAAATAAAGCTTCTCATGTCGATTGTCTTGCATCTCTATCTATCGTTTTGATTGATATTGGGTTGTTTGAGACTTTTCTTTTAAACTCTGGTCTTAGAAGAATTTTTGTATTGTTGTTCTTCATAATAAAGTTTTTCTTATGAAGCTATACGAGAAACTTTCTTTTTTTGGCGTTGGGTGATAGCTCTACTGCATTGGCCCCAGCTCTGTCCAATTATGAATAACTCTAATTGGCTGATTAGTAAAACTTGAATGATCAATTCTAGTCTTTGCCTTTTTTTTAAGAATTTGCGTTGACTCTTTGAAGTCTCTCTGTTTACACCATTGTGACTCAAAGTGGCTAAACGTTGAGTTTCTCGCCTCTACTGGATTGGGTTGAAGCATATACAAATTGCCAAGATTCGATTTCTTAGATACTATCAATTCTATTTTCCTTCTATAATGGTCTTTTTTTGTGCTGTGTATTACAGTTGGTGTTTGTCTTTCTTTCTTGACTAAAATTCTTTCTCGTTTGTATATAAATGACAAGTTAATTTGTCTATACATGAAATTACGTGTCGTGTACATTTTTTATTATCAATTGAATAGAACAATTCATTGGCTGACATTTTCATTATTATGACAATCCAGATGTTGGCTAGAGTTCTTCTTGTATAATTAACTAGTCACGAAATTCAGCGTGTATTCATTCATGGACACTAGACTTCTACGAAATTAAAATTTTGGCAACCGTAACCACCAGTATGAAGATCGATCGTTCAAGTAAACAGGGCATCAAGAATAAAATATTCATGTCTTGCTCAATTTTGCTTTGTAACGTAGGAAGATCCTGCAATATCTTGCGCATTTCTAGGAATGTTGCTCAGTAGAGTAATTTAATATGCTGAAAGAATCGCTGTCTAAAATGAGCAATGTATTTATAAATTCGTGGACAGTTCTCAGTTTGTATACTTTGTGCTTGTCAGCCTTTTTATAGAATGGTACGTTGCATAGCTGGTTGTGATTTCCCAATAGAAAGACGGGGCTATTTAAGTGCCAACAGTAATATTATTCAAACAATATCCTTTCCAAAACTGTGTCGCACAAACTGTCAACTGCTGGGTATTTATAGACTTAAGAGCACAAAAGACTACGGTAGCTATTCCAAACATACACTATGCCGACGAGTTGCGAAGCCTCTCTTTTGTGAAAGTTTTTCCCATCAGACGCTCTTTTTCTTCCAAGTCTTGTTTCGAATTTGCATCCTTCAAGTGACCTCGTCAAGTAAGATTAGCAAACAACGACGTAAAGATGCTTCAAAGTGGGTGTACAAACTCCTTTCACGTCCGTTTTCGAAACAGCAACTCACAGTTGAACTGCGCAGTTGAGTTGCCACGAGCCAATCTCCACTCTCCACTCGGACAATAGATTCTCAATAGACAAAAACTAACGATGACAGAAATCAGTTTTGTGAAGAACCGAAGATAATGAACTCAGAATATACTCCGATTGTTACAAATGATCTTGGTAATTATTCCACAAGAGAGAGTCCTCCTCTGTTGTTCACAGGACAACAGTTAGCTGTACAATTCAAATGGAAAAACTAAGTTACATTGGAAGACTAGAGTGGGACAAGGATTCAAGGCCAAAGACTATTTGCAGCCTTTGTGCCCACTGGTTCCCCACTACTCCGCAGGGTCAACGTCTTCAAACAGACCAGAGACTAAAGATCAACAAATTCTCTAAAAGAACTACGTTGCATTCGACAGGAACTTGGAAGCTACTTTGAGGTTCAAGTCAAGTTGTTCACAGGAAACGACCAAAACAAACTGGGCCTTGGTTGGTATTTCAAAAAGTGCGAAATCATAAAACCTCAAAGTTTGGTCGTACTAAAAAGTTCTTCTCTAAATTCAACTACTTATATTTTCATAAAAAGGAACAATTTTATCGACTTCAAAGTAACAAAGCAACTACAGCCACAGTTGAGCAAAACAATCACAAAGAGAGATTGGGCAAAGTGACGTTGAAGAGTCTTCGAGTACCGTCAAAAGTGCACACGCCATATAGTTTCATATGTACCTAGTGAAAACTTTCCAAGGGAACCTTCCACTCAAAGTTTTACCTAGAATACTATTGATTCTCTAGTGTTGCATTATTTGAAGAGCCGTTATGCTAGAATGAGTGTCGTCATACCCCCGAGAGTAAAGCCCGCCATTGTATAGTGAGATAAACTCATCTTTGTTGTTTACCTTGGAGATTTACTGGCTTCAGGTTGATTTGGAGAACATTGAGCTCTAGTCGATAGGAATCATTTCAAAAAAGTATAATCTGCCATTTTCAAGAAGAAGGGCGTGTTTCCCACAACTTGGAACGATTGGGTGTGTAGTTGCCAAGTTGTCATAGAGAAATTTCGTCGAGTGAACACTTGTGCTGATCAATGTCTAGCTGAACTGTTTGGAACTTGGAGGACTGTGAATTTTGTGTTACAAGTATCAAGGACTTTTTAGACTTTTGCAGATGTGAGTTTAAACAATCTGGTCGAGTGTTTCAATTATCAACAAAACGTGATTCAAGTACACATTGGAAGTGACACATGTATATAATTTGTATTTTACCTACAAGTATGTTGATAAAGAATCCAGTCGAGTTTCTCAAACAGCTTGAGTACGTAGACCAAGTATCGCATATTCTAATTTTGTATAATTCAATTGCGAAAATAAAGAATTAGTTGTTGACTCTTTCTATTTTGTATAAAAGCTATATATGAAAACTATTCATAATAGCATAACTTCACGACTCACATAGTAAGTATCGTTTCAAGAACTTTGCCTTGTTTGTCCCTTGACAACAACAATCAAAAACACAGACACTCAGCCCGTCACTCTCTTTGAACCGAGCAAAGTTTCAAACAGTCTATGTTTCACAAAACTCAACAATCTACCACAGAAAATTCTAGAAACACTAGAGCACTCCAAAGTTGGAGAAACGTAACCAAATTGTCAAGGGTGGCTTCCCAAGACAAAGAATTGCCTACACTAGTTAAACCAACATAGAGAAGCAAAAGGGGAAGAAAGCAGCAACTCAGAAACTTTTCAACTATACCCAGAATACTTGAACACGCTATGTAGTACCACGACTCTCTAGTTTCCTCAGAGTTTCTCTGATAAACAACACAGACGGATCTACAACAGTTCTATTAAAACCCCACTCTTACGAAAACTTTCAAACTTGGCTATTCTCCATATTCTAAAAAGCAACGCCAAAACTCAAAATTGCTAAAAAATCTGTTGTATAATTTGGAAACATATAAACTGGTCAAGCACTCAAACATTCATAAAGCTTTATATTATTCACGGTCAACTAGCTCATATAATATAGTGCCACTTTGGTGATTTCTTCAAGTAGGTCAACAGAAGGTTGAAAGCTGCCATCATCACTCCGTCAACTCAAACATATTTAGTTAAACTGTGTGAAACTTGTAGATTTCTTTGTTTGCAGACAACAAGTCAGTTGGCTCAGACTATATAAATCCATCGCCATGATTGATTGGCTCTAAAGCAATTGTCCATCGTTATTTTGAGATGGTTGGATGGTTGCAATGCTTGTTGGTTGCTTTGCTTTTTCGTTTCATTCTGCATGTCTTTCCTCAGCCAATGTTCAGTATCCATTCCAAACTAAGGTGTTTTGTGGAACCAAAGAGTGTCATTTATGTAGTAGAAGTTTTACAAAACCGTTGTCTTGCTTTGACAAGAAACGTCCCGGTTTTGGTTGTCGAAGAGTTGTTCTTGCTTCAGTCATAAATGGTCGTGGCAGAGACAGTAAAAGATATATTGACTTTAGAGAGATATTTATACAAGACGATTATAAAATTGACGAAAAGTTTAGCAATATGTGGTTGACAAACCTACCTGATCTTCAACAAGAGTGTTTGTTCAAAACTGTCGCGTCAATTATTGGAGAGAAGGTACAAGTAGGAGGTAAAGTTTTCAAAGTTGGGAAAGAAACTTTTAAAGAGATAGCACTGTTGCTTGTTCCCAAGCAGTTTCCCGAAGATTTCCCAGTGGAAAAAGGTGTTGGGAACATCTCAAGAATCTTTCTGAGAGAAGAGTTTATCAAGAGGTGGAATAGACACATTGAAAGTCTTGATGCAGAAGGTTGCAGTCTTCCACCCCAGCAGATCATAGTTTCTGCAGCAAGTGGTCTAGGAAAAAGTGTAGATCTGTACATGGCCGCTGTTTTCTCACGGTATTGCAGGATTCCACTGCAATATATTGGAAGCGCAGAGGCCTGGTTAGGAGAAAGTACCGAATTCTCTGTAGTACTGTTGCTTTACTTGAAGATGTTGCTGTTTATGAATGCAGATATTGCAGATGACTTGCCAGAATTCGTTTCATCTCGATATAGTTCTTTGAATGGTGCTCCCCTTAAGTGTGTCATTTATTTTGCCATGAAAGAGAATAACGTATCACTTGCTTCAGAAATTCGTCGCTTTATGATGCTGCATGCACCGCGCAATATGTTGATAGTAGATGAACATAATGCGTTGTGGAGCGAATTTGGCAATAGAACAAACACGTGGCCAAATTTCTTTCGCCTTTATACCAAATTGGCAATGATGAATACAGTAAGTAATGGCTTTTTCTTTTTTTACAATGACTTTTTCATTTACTTGAGTAGCCTTTTTGTGGAGTTCTTATTGCAGGTTCACAGCATCATCAATTTGAAGATAATTTGCCTAGTGGTTCTGGAAATATCAAACACTATTTGGAGCCTCTAAGTTTCAAAGAGTTTGACTTGTGGCAAGATTTACCTGATTATCCACCCATTCTTCGTCAACATTCAGACGAAATGGTCGAACTTACTGGGTTGGTGCCTAGAATGATAGCCAAAATGGTAACTCTGGCCAAAGATCTCCCTGATGCTAGTTTTGAGTATTTACAGGCTGAACTCACCTCGTATTTATATTCTGAAATGACAAGAAGCCACAATGACTATCTTGATGGACTTAGGTCTGAAAGAGAAAAGAGGGCATTCGATTCTATGCTTTATAAGCTATTCATGGATAGGAGTAAACCCAATATTACGGTTGCAGACGGAGCATATCGAGATCGAGGTTTATTAGTTGTAGTGAGCCGCATCTACTTACGCTTTTATAACAGCGTTGCACGTGACATCTTGTTATCCTCTTTCCTTGAAAGATATGCTTCTGAGAATTACTTGGCTGAATTGTTTAAACGTTATCGAAGTGATCCGGGCACAAGAGGGCAAACTTTTGAAAAATTATTCTTTTTGTGGTTCATCAATAGAACAGAAGAAGTGACTATCCGTTCCGATAGCAAACCCTATAGGAACTTGAGTTTATCTTGTAATAGTTGGGTTCGGTTGGTTGGAGATGAATTTGATCCTCCCATGAACAAGTTTACTCATTCCTGTTGGATATTACTGGAAGAACGACATCCTCGATTTGACTATATTTTTGTGAATATTGTGAATTCTCAATGGCATATATACTTTTTTCAAGTATCGATATCTTCATTTTATAGTCATAATCGTGACTCTGCTGCTATCGAAAACTCCTTTTTGCCACCTTCTTTCAAGAAAGATGCATGGAATACTTCAGAATCGGCGAACTTATCAACTAGTAGGTCAAAGAGCAAACAAAGATCAATGGCAAGTTCCCAAAGTGGCCAAAAACGTAATAAGAACAGGAGACGAGTAAGAGTAACAGATAAGCCTCAGTTACTAAGCTTAATTGGTTTGATTCTGAATGAAGAGTTTACCATCACGTTAGAAGAAGATGATTCTGGAAGGATTGTAGATTTTCGTTTATTGGATTCCAAAGGTGTTGATTGGCGACACTGCATAAGTATTGTCTATGTTACTCCATTACCATTTAAGGAGGCCAAAGGTAGTTTATCAGTACCAGACTATATTGAGTTTCTTTGTAGTGAAAGCTTTTCTGAGAGATTTCGAGTTTTGTTGGAAAAGGAAAAGTGATGTTTTACGATCCTTTGATGGAAGCAGAGTTGTTTTGAGCTTTACGATTTACAAAGACTATGATAAATGATATGTTTTAATATTTTATTTGCTTGACTGGCAAGCCAATGCTGAATCATTGTGGAAGCAGAAAGTCTGATATGGATGATTGGTTTACAATAATAGAAGATGTATATATCCTAAACAAAGTCATTTTTAGCACTTTGGATGAAAATCAACACACAACCTCAATTTCAAGTACCCAGCTTTGGAGAGCGTCTTTATTGGGTATCTCCAGTTGTATAGAATCACATTGTTTCAAACTTGGAGACATGCTTTTCAGCCAAACGATCATTCAGAAAGTATTCAGGAAGCTCTTAAAGTCTGTCAGATAAATGATTCTTTGCTAATGAAATTGTTGGAGGAGAAATCATCGATCACAAAGAGAACCAAGCACCTGTCAGCAAAGACACAGAAGTTGTCATTTTGAAGACAATTATGTTGATAAAAAACAAATATTCATCTTTTAAATCAACTTATTTACAGAACAAGTGTTTCATAATCCATAGAGTATATAACTGAATTGCAAAGAAATGCAGGATCAATTATTGACTCTATCTACTTTGTCAGCCCGTCTAGGAAAACTCTCAATGACATCATATTATTGAAAATCACATAATAAGTAACAATATAAAGACAACGCTCCGTGAATTGATCTTGACAAATAAAACAATCCAACAACAGTCAACAACATGTACTCTAGTTTCCATTACTCTCTATACACACTGAAAAAGTCTTGAAAACTTCAAAAATGGTACACTCCAAATATCAAAAGTCAACTATAGACAATTCTGGAAAAGCTAAGAGCATTTGAATAGTAGAGAAACCTAACTGAGTTGTCAAGAGTTACTTCAAATCTTGTCTGCCCTAGTAAAACAGTCATATAGTGCAAGAATAGAGGAAAAGCAACAAATGAATGAGGTATTTTTAAAATACTTCCAAACTACTTGAACAAGATGTGAAACAAGCTAAAGTTGAACTTTAGCTATGTTTCAATTGTCGCACTATCTTGTTGCCTCGACAACCTAAAGAAAAGTTTCCTAATGTTTACAAGAACTATCAAACTGTTTACATTTGCTACAAATGTATTTCGACATCACATCAAGCAAACCAACAGAAATCGAGTTGTCCATGAAATTGACAGCTTGAAATATAGTGGCCTTGTGGATAAGTTGTGTCTTTGGGAGAATGAATTATAGTCCAATTTTCTATGAAATAGATTTACATCTTTCAGCTTCTCTATGAAGGCCCATGCAGAAGAACTCTTCCTTTCTTCCCTTCTTTTTATAATATCTCTAATCTTTCAAATAATGAATGGAGTAGAAGTTATAATGCTCAGTATCTCAAAAAACTAGGCAACGTTTTGCTTAAAATTTACATTTCAACATGAAATATTTCAATCATCGTTTGAGAATATAAATAACAAAGGAAGTTCGTTCTATGTTATACTTGTGAAAAGGAAAAACCGTTTTCATCGTTATTAGGAAAATTCGCGATTTCAGCACCTCGTCCACTAATATTTGATCCACCAGTGAAGAAGTTGACTTGTTCCTGTTGGATATGATTGGCTAAACGATATCCTCGATTTGACTATATTAATGTCGACTTTGTTGGCACTCAGTGGCATATATACTTGTTTCAAGTTTCAGTATCTTCATTCTACAATCATAATTATGGCTATGCTTCTATCGAAAATATCTTTTTGCCTCGTTCCCGCAAGGAAGATGCACCCAATAGCTCAGAGTCAGCTAGTTTATCAATAAGTAGGACAGAAAGCGACCAAAACTCAACGAAACTTTCCAAAAGTTGCCAATGACGTAGTAAGAAGAGGAATCGAGATAACTTGAAACAGAGAGAAGTAACAGGCGATTCTCAATTAAAGAGCATACTTTATTGGATTTTGAATCAGGAATTCACAATCATATTTCAAGAAGATGATTCCTGCGGCATTGTAGACTTTTGTTTATTGGATTCGGAAGGTGTTGATTGGAGAGTATGTGTAAGTATTGTTTATTTTACTTCCTTCTCTTTTAGGGAGGCCAAAGGCAGTTCTTTAGTTCCATTCTATGTCGAATTTGTTTGTAGAAAAGGATTCCCTGAAAGTTTTCGAGTTCTGTTGGAAGAATGGAAATGTTATTGTACAAAACATTGATAAGAGCAGCATTTCTCAAGTTTTATTATCTCACCAAAGGGCTGGGATAAATAGACAATCTTGAATATTGAGTCTTATGTCGAGTCGCAAGTGTTTGCTTCATATTTTATATGAATAGAAGATAAAGCCAGTGGTGATCCATTCTGAAAACAAGAAGCTGAATAAGATTTGATTAGAATCGATTCATACTATTATGAAAAAAGAAACTTTGGAAGAACGTGTGTCTTTATTTGGTTTGGCCAGCTCTACATAATTTTCGTTTGTACCAGATCTACTGAAACTATAGAGATGTAGTTATGAGCCAGAATATCAGGTAGAAAGTTTCCATGATGCTTCTATACAAAGTCGGCTAGATAGAAGAATGTTCAAGGATGAACCAAAGTATTGATGGAACAGCCTTTCTCTAAACTAAAAGTATTCTGAGGGCTTTGCTTATAAGGAAATATACTGAAACATTCTTATGTTCAAAGCAATAGTTAAAACGAGTCCAAATAGTTTAGTGACATATGCCAATTGCAATATGACTGTATTCTATAAAGTCTATTTAGTACACTATCGGAACACATATGTCTCTTCTCAGTTGTGTTTTAAACCACAGCGATAGGAATTTGCTCTTTCTGAATCGCTGTTCTAAAATATGGTTTCTTTCTCCAATTGAAAGTTTTGCTATGTAGCGCATGTTACTTTATCTTGTTGTTCAAACAACCAGAAGAAAAGATCCTTGGAGTTTATGAAAGCAATTGAACAATTGGAGCTCAAGGTTGAAAATAAAACTCCAATTAACAAATTGAAAAAGAAGCCAATTGAAATTAAAGCAACTAATGTTCCTAATTCAACTTCATAACTAACTAGAAACTCTTCAACTACTACACATTTCCACACCTGAAAATAATGACAAATCATCGATTGCTTTGTAATTTGACAAAACCATTTGAAGGTTGTTTCGAGTCTTTGAATATGTTTCGTGTGATAGAACCACAAATTGACAGAGAAGAGGATATAAAGGCCATCATAGAGACTTTCCTCTCCCAGTTTACGACAACGGAATATGGTGGAACTTTGTTAACTCGTCCGGCGTGCTGTTTTGCCCCCCATATCTACGGAGCAGGCAAAACTTTTCTAGGACAACAGTTCTTGGCTTATTTAAATATCTTTGCTCAACGTGAACGTTCCAACGAAGAAGTTTTTCAACAACTAGACACTTGTTCCGATGCCTCCCTCCAGAGTGCTCCGCAAATCTCTTGGAAACACTTTGCAGAAAACACATTGTCAGTTGTCTTGAAACTGGGAACCTCTTTTCCTGACGCTCCGTATCCTGAGTTTCGTAAAGCCTTGTCGTTCAATATAGCTTGGGCAGCTGCCGAGGGCAATGGCAAAACTACAAACGAAACCGTTAGATTCACTGACGCAGCAATGGAACAGCCGACACTTTCTGCCTTTATCGGGTACCTTCTTCAACATTTTCAGAAGCAATATTTCTTTTTGATGATTGATGAACTGAGTGAAATAAGTGCTCTTAGCAAACACTATGGCGAACTTACTGAGATGCAAGTTGAAGAACACGATCCGAAATATGTCCCTTTTCGCAATTTCTTCCGGGAGATACGTCCTTTTCTTGATACGGGAAAAGTAATTTTGTATTTGGCTGGTCGTACCGCAGAAATCTCAGCTCGTTTGAGTGATGCTCGTTCGAGTAAAGTGGTCCTGCGTATGTTGCAGTTGAATCCTTTTAACCTCAAGAATATTGAAGATTATTTGAACCTTTTCATCCATGGTGACAAGAAGTTGAAGGATTGGTTTTTATGTTTAGATGACTTGCAAGATCGCTTTGTAGAATTGTTGAAGAGGAAGATTGGAGGAATTCCATTGATTCTAAAAAACACGTTACTAGCACTCTTAGCTAAAGTGAAAACGGTAGCTTATCCTATTATCAATGATAGCAATATGGAAAGTTTGTTGGACAGCGTCTTTGGGGATGTAGAGAGACATTCAGCAACTTTTATTGTTCCGGAGAGAGTAGATTCCTCCACTCTTCTTAGATATCAATTTGTACTTTTAAATCATCAGCTTGGAACTGTTTTTCCAAATGACTTTGCAATTACTCTTTGTGGGACGAAGACTTATTTGATAGACTTGGTTGCAAGTTTTGGGTTTTACTCTGAATTCATTGAAACTGAAGTCCTTGGTTCGAATAGTCAATTCAAGATTGGTTGTTGTGAGTTTATATTGAAAGCTCATAGTGGAAATCCGTTCTTGCGTGAAGTAACAAAGCTTTTGCCTTTGTCAAATTTTGAATATATTCCGGACACTTCAATGGCAAAAGGAGTTTTCTTTGAATTTGTATTTATGAATATCTTTCGATTTCGATTATTAACAAGTCTTTACTCTAATTCCTCTTGTATTGTGCATTCTGTTATTCCAGGAATTTTTAAAGGTTCTTTAATTGAACATGACAATGTTTCATATTCGAAGGAATCAACTGTACCTTATACTCTACCAATCTTGAAAGATGTCTCTTTTTCATTTGATGATTATTATCGAAAACATTTGCAACATTGTGGTATTTTTATTCCTAAAGATAGCAATTCTAGTGGTCCTGATGCATATTTTGTACTTCAGAATGGACAAACACGTTATGTTGTTGGATTTCAATTCAAATTTTATTACGAAAGCGAACTTTCAAGGAGACATGTTGACAAAGAAGCCGACAAGTTTTTCAAGGGAGTCGTCAAGGTTTTGAATAACCTTCCTTGTTCGCCTATTCAACTTTGTTTTCAGTTTGTGGTGGTTTGCACTCATTACGATCAGTCTGTACTATTTCCTGATAATGAAAGCAATATTGTTGAGGATATCAACTACTTGACGAATGAAAATGTTTCTCAGAGCAATGAAGCAATCAGTCGTTCACTTTTAAGATTGCAACTTGTCATTGTTTCCCAAAGTAATCTTGAACAATTCTTAGGAAAAGAAAATGTTGAAGCGTTGAATAAAATTGGTGTGGCGAGTCGCGGAGAGTTTAGGGAAGAGTTTTCAGAATGGTGCAAATCAATCTTCGAGTCCATGTCCAATGAATATATTTCACCGGTGCGTTCACTTGCAGATACAAATCTTATGGAAGTGGAAGATACGAGAGGCGAAGAAAATGTAACTGCATCAAGTTCTATGAGTTCCTCATTTGATTGGAATACTTTTTTAAGAGAACGTTGTGGTCTTTCTGAGGAAGAGTTTTCTGTTTGCTACAGCAAAATATCAAGATTTGGTAGAATCTCGCTTTCCAGAATGAATGAAGATTCTTTACTGGAGTTAGGCATAAGAGATCCTTCTATACTTACAAAACTGCTCATGGGAATTACAAAGGAGTTTAACTAGTTTTCTTTTACTGAATTGATCACTTTGTTGTGGTTCATGGAGAATAAAGTTGGGTAGAAGCACTTACTATCTGATGCTGGTTGTTTGGTTATCAAATTGACATTTGGAATACTTACAACACTTCAAGTATTCTTCTATTCTTGAGCTGTGAGTCTCGGAATTGTCTCTTATCGGCAAATAACACCTCTATTTGGCGCGAGTTTTGCTGTGAAACACAATCTCAGCTAAAATGCTTTTGATTTTACAAATGATAATAATGAGCCCAGTATGAAATGGTCCTTTCTTTCACAGTTACTGATTCATTGATTGGGATAGGGTCATGGTTGGATTCCTTTTCCAGTTACGCAACAAAAGGAATGGAAGGAATCATATTTTGCAATTCAGCTTACTGTGAATATGAAAGAAGTTTGAATAGACTCGAACGACTTGGAAGAGTATATTCTTTTTTTATTGTGTTTTCTTCATTTTCTCTTTGCCAATTCTTGCCCAATTTTGCGAATTCAGAGTACACTAAGGACATAAGTATCTGCGATTCAAAAGAAAGATAGTGCATGCATTTTTATTCAGCAAGCAGACATTATGTAAAGCAAACCTCAAGCGAGTGTTCAAGAAAACTATTCTGGTTCTCTCACTTTTCTGAGCCAACTTGGATAGCATGTAGTCTGGAGTATATTCCCAAACTAGGTCCCAACGAAAGTGAACGAGATTTTTGGCAGCTTCTATGCTGTTTTTTATATTGATCTTCGCAATTTCAAACATGCTTTGGGAGTAAATGCTTTTAATTTGTTCCAGGGTTCTACCTTTTGTTTCAGGAATAAATATCAGAGAAAATATCCACAGAACACAACAAGCATAGAAACCACAAAATAATCCCGTGGGAGTCAACGAATGCAACATTTTCGTAAAAGGATATGCCGTGGCGAAATTGCCTAACATGTTCACCACTGAATGGAGTAAAATTCCATGGCTCCGGAGATATGTTGGAAACACTTCAGATGCGATTACCCAGGCAGTTGGACCGAGACATGAAGCCCAAAAGAAATAAAGGCAAACACCCCATAAATAGATACCTTCTCTAACAGAAAGAGACGAAGCTAGAAAAGAGAATCCAGTTATCAGGCATCCAATAATAATACCTGGAAGCAAAGTGAGAATCATTGCACGTCTTCCCCATCGATCCATTAGAAAGACAGCTGGGAATGTTGCCAAGAAATAAACTCCCCCAGGTCCCATACTTGCATAGAGAGCTTTTTGAGGTGACAAGCCCGACTTTTCTAGAAGAGTGCTTTCATAGTAGCTTATTGAGTTGATTCCTGAGAATTCTACCAATATCATAAAGACAATAGAAATAATTGCCGCTCTACGACACCGAGGACGTTTAATAAAGTCAAACCATACAATTCTCTTTTCTGCCTCTTCACGTTCTTCTGTAACCAACTTTTCCATCACAAAAAACTCTTCTTTCTCATCGATGGACGAGAACCCCCGAATTTGTTTCCAGACTCTATAAGCATCACATTTTCGTCCTTTCCTCATTAACCATCGAGGGCTCTCAGGAAAGAATAGCATTCCAAACAAAAGGATACTGGAAAACAACAACGAGGAGCCAAGTATATAGCGCCAATTTCCAGAAACATTAGCAAAGATCGCTGCATCGATGTAACCGAAAAGTAGCCCAAGGTCTATCATTAACTGATACAGCGACACTAAACCACCCCTCCATCGACGAGTAGAACATTCCGCAATATACATAGGAACAGAACCAAGTTCTATGCCGACTCCAGTACCAAGAATCAGTCGACCTGAAATAAGCATACCATATGATTGAGAAGCGGCTTCAATGACGGCTCCAATTGTATACATGATACAGGCAAATATAATTGTATATTTTCTTCCAAATATTTCATTAAGTGGATAGAGTCTAGTTTTAGTATAATTTAGTGACAAGTGAAGAAAGTAAGGACAATTACATTTCTTACATGAGTCCACCAAAAACGCCTCCTAGCGGCATAAAACTTACAACTTGAGACTCTTGGGAGCTACTTAAATGAAGGTCAGTTGGAAAGTACAAATTGGCGCCACTAATGAGACTCAAATCGATGCCGTATAGCAATCCTCCAGTGCTCGCAAAAAGTGCCACAGCTACCATGAAAGTCTGAGGTTTTTTCCACAAAGTAAATTTTGCAAATGTTTTCTTTTGACCATCTAACTCTTTCTCTAGTCGATCAAATTCTTCGTCCATCTCTTCCAAATATGAATTGGACTCTTCCTTGCCTAACTCTGAGTCAACTCGAATACATTGTATCTCCTCTTCAAGTTCCGGCTTTGTTGTAGCTGCACCCTTTTCCATATTAGTCAACTGAAACGAGATTCCTTGCAAACTTCTTGCACCAATAGATTTCGTTGAATAACAACAGGATGTGAAATGATTCTTGACGGAAGGTAAGTAGATAAAAAAATTGTCTTTTGGATTCTTGCAAGTTTCTCCAAATTCTGAAGCACTTCCAATGTGTCCATGGGAATGAATTGAATCACGTTACTTTACAAATTTCTAATATTTCTGCACTGAAAATTTGTCCGTTTGGTTAAATAAGGGAAGAAGCCAGATTACCTTTTCAAAGCAGTATACCGGATCCCGGCAACTGTTCCCATAAGAGAAATAGAAAAATTTTTGTTTTATTGTCAGTTGCGGTAAGTAACAATCTGATATCCAAATGTACAATTGACGTTGCACAAAGAATAGACCGAACCCCTAAAAGATATCTTTAAAGTCCTCTGTGTTTTCAAGTATTTTGTTTCCAGTTTCACTAGAAATAAAGTTCGATATTTGATATCTCCTTTATACCCTTTGATTGACGTCAGCTATCCAGACGAGCAGAAACGGCATTGCAACCTGGATCCTTATGACATCTCAAAACGTTCAACAAAAGTCTTCAACTGCAGTCGCGATATACAAATGAAGAAATGGTCATTGCAACGTTCTGTCTTGTGTTCGTTCGCTTCCAAGGCTAAGGGCAACAAAATCGAGAGAGGTTTCCCAACTTGTATCTGTTCAAAGAACTTTGATTTCCCCTGTCATTCACACAAACTTGAATCTGCTGTTCTTGCATCGCTACTATGATCCTATCCAATTTACAATATACAGTTTGCACTGCAAAAGCTGAAAAAACTTCGAGTTGAAGTCCCTTCTTTTCATCTACTGATTTTGAAATGTACAAGTCTATTTAGTTCTCACTTGCATATGTCTAAAGCAAGAAAGAGCTGTGATTGACAATGATGTTTGAAGAATGCTATGAAAACCAAACGAGGTAGCTGTGAAAATGGTCCAAAGTACATTTTGATAACTATAAACAAGTGAAATTCATCAAACGAATTCAACGAGAAAAAAAGTTCTTTGTTTTGACCAACAATGTTTTTGAAATGTCCATCTTGACTTGCATTCAAGCACAAATCACCAATATGTAAATAGGTATCTCCATTTTATAAATCAAATATCAGTAACAGCTATATTTCAGTAAAGTACCTGTTGTTGGAGTTTTTCACTCTTCCATTCTGAAAAGTTGGCTGAGAAACAGAAATTTCAATCATTGCTGAGATTTCTAGTTTTCCCTTTGTGAAATAATTCATCTATTTCCTGAATATACAAAAGATAGCAACATGCTAGAAGGCCATTCTTCTATCGAAACCCGTGAAGAGTCCAGTACTTGCTACAAGTATTCTGGTGAAATTACATTTGCTTCACTACAATAGCTATCAAAATATAACTTCTTATTTACAGAAACGGTTATTTGGAATGTAACAAAATGTTTGAAGACAGTTCTTATATAAACAATTTTGGATATCTTGTGTCATGCTCGTTGAAGGGAAAACAGGAGATGAAGTTAGACTCAATCTTCGACGGATCAAGAGACAGTGAAAGGAGCCAAAACATAATTTCGACTAGTCTTTTAACACATTTCATTTTCTAGCAGAGATACAGAAAAGAAACAAACAGTGCTGATGATGCAATCATCTCAATCAGTGAACGACAGTTCTGTTTTGGAAGTAGTACGACCCAAATCTTCAAAGTCTATCAACGAACTTTACCAATGCTTGTAAGTTGTTCAAACAAGATTTGTAGCAAAAAGGGATCTGTTTCATTCAACAGACTTGGAAGGAGCATCTTATTTTAGGTCATATTCAAAATGGCATTATAACAAGTTGATGCAAAGTTGAATTATTTTGAGAGATAAGAATGACAAGAGGTGGTTGAAATGATAGCGCTGCGTTACAAATGTTATGGAATAAATATGCTTCTCTCCTAAACAAGATGAAAAGTTATCAGGAGTGACAATTCAAGTATATATGAATAGCAACTACTCTTTTTTCTCTAGTTGGATACAAACTACTAAAGAATTGTAAGTATTGACAAATAGAGAATAGAATATCGTAAGAGTTCAAGTCGCTCTTTATGAAAAAGAAAAGCCCAATGTATTATTTTTCTAAAGTGCCAATGAATCTTCGATTCTAGTTGTCAATGAAAGTTGGTCGCACATTACACTTTCAATGCAAACAAAAATATTTAAAATGCACATATAAAGAAATATACAAATGCTATTGATGACTTTCATTCGTATGACTAACCAAAACATCGTTCTTGCGCAATTTTTCTTTTTCTTCTTGAGATAACAATCTTCCAAAGTCTCCTTTTTCTTTCCTTTCACTATATCTATCCACTAAAAAGGAAGAATTGTCTCTCAACAACAATGAAAACTTAACTAGCTCTTCTACTACATCTACCAATCGGTCTCTCAAAGGACTCGGTTTCATTCTGTTACATTCATCAAACTCTTGCCAAGCTTTGGGAATAGAAGACTGGTTTGGAATAGTAAACATACGCATCCACCTTCCCAATATTCGCAATGTATTCACTGCATTAAAAGATTGCGAGCCTCCATTCACTTGGCATATAGCCAAAGTACGACCTTGCGTAGGACGTACGGAGCCTAAACTAAGTGGTATCCAATCAATTTGATTTTTAAAACAACCCGTTACGTTTCCGTGCATTTCAGGTGAACACCAAAACTGCGCTTCCGACCAAAGAGCCAATTCTCTCAACTCTTGGACTTTGTGATGAGTTTCCTCCACTTGACCTTTTACCGGCAACTCTTTGGGATCAAAAACTCGTACGTCTGCACCCAATTTATCCAACAATCTGGCTGCTTCATAAGCACAACAACGAGAGAATGACCGTTGCCTTAAAGAACCATACAATACCAGTACTCTCAGTGGTCTGTCTTGAGCTTTCTTCTCATATAAAGACTTGGCACCAGAAATATCCACTTGATCAATCCAATCATTCTTATCCGAGTCTAAACGAAACCTTTTCCATTCACTCAGTTTCTGGACGTCAGTTGTTAACTGACAATCCATAAAAGAAGGAGTTGTTCGTGGGCAATAACGAAGACGCAAAGATTGAGTCAAAGTTGTTATATATCTGTAAAGCATATTTTCTTTTAAATATGACGATATTCTTTCAAGTAGTTGCACCTATTTTCGTGACAATTTGTACGAGAATAGTTTCCTCCATTCCTATGGCAAATGATTCGCTCTTAGAGCTGCACAAACAACTCAAAGCTGCTATTCCCAAAGCCAGAGATATATCATTTCGTCAAAAACAACTTCAGCAGTTGGCTTTATTATTAAAAGAACAAGAAGAAGCCCTTTGTGGAGCAGTCTATGAGGATTTGAAGAGACCTCCTAGTCAAACCGCCTTGGAAGTAACTACAGCCATCAATGATTTGAGTGATATCCAGAAAAACTTGAAAAAATATCTTGAACCTGAAAGCAAAGGTACTAGATGGTTACTGGACTATGTGAGAGAGCCTGCTTTTGCTTTTGACTCGCAACAAGTGCGACTGGAGCCCTTAGGAGCTGTATTGATATTTGGAGCTTGGAATTTTCCCATTGTTCTCAATGTAAGTATACAGAAAGTTGTATTTATATATGGGATTTCCAACGTTGTGATAGTTGCAGCCTCTTTTTGGTGCCATTGCTGCAGGGAATACTGTGTTATTGAAGCCTTCTGAACAAGCTCCCCATACCGCACAACTATTGGAAGCTCTTGTTACACAATATTTGGATGTTGATTGTTACAAAGTTGTAGTTGGAGGTCCTGAAGTGGGTGCTTCGTTGTTAGAGTTGGAGTGGAACCATATCTTTTATACTGGTGGAGCTTCTACAGCGCACAAGATAATGGAAGCAGCTGCCAAGCATCTCACTCCAGTTACTTTGGAGTTGGGTGGCAAGTCACCTGCAGTTATTGATAAGAGTTGTGATTTGCGGAAAGTAAGAGTTGCTATTTTGTTGATATATTTTTTGATATGGAATGTCTATAACAACTAGACAGCCAGAATGATTGCCTGGGCAAAGACTTTCAATTGTGGTCAGATATGTGTTTCTGTAGACTATGCCTTGTGTCCCCAGTCCCTGTTGATGGAGTTTATTGAATATGTACAATGTGCTTGGAATGAATTTTATGGAGAAGACGTTCAACATTGCAGTGATTATTCTCGTATAGTGAATACAACCCATTTTGATCGTCTAGTTGGATTATTAAAGAATACTCAAGGTCAAATTGTATATGGTGGCAAACACATGAATAGAGATGATCTATTTATAGAGCCTAGTATTGTTGTTGTATCTTCTTTAGATGATTGTCTGATGAAAGAAGAAATATTTGGTCCTATCTTACCCATCATGCCTTATGAGTCATTGGAACAAATGTATCATTGGATAGTCAATACTCCTGTACTAGAGCAACCTTTGGTATTGTATATCTTTTCCAAAGATTCGTTAGTGGATGAACAAATCATGGAAAGAATTACTTCTGGAGGAGTTTGTATCAACGACGTTATTTCTCATGTCATGTCTTCTTGGCTTCCATTTGGTGGAATTGGAAAGAGTGGAATGGGAGTTTATCATGGCAAGTATTCCATTCAAGTATTTTCTCATGCCAGAGCTATTTTGAAAAGAAACTTGAAAATGGAGCCACTTGTTGGTATACGATATCCACCAACAACCACAAGGAAGAATTGGTTACTTGCTATGTTGACACGTCAAAAGATATAGTGTTTAGAATACATGTTCTGGATTTGTCTTCTTTTGATCAATGCCCAGAGTTGCTAATCGATCGGCTTCTTCTTTTCAAACCATTTCTATTTTCGCTTTATTGATGTAGCTTATAGTCCAAACGTTGAACAAGATCAACTCTTCCACTTTTCCAATGGTTACGTCTCCACTGCTCCAACCAACCTGCAGTTTGAATATTCTTTACATATCTGGAATACGTATATATACATACTTGAGCTTCTGATTCCTGAATGATGGACTCCTTTACAAAAACACTCCAAAGCAACTATCATAACACTCAACTCTGACGTTGATAGGTTTGTAATGGACCTAATAAAGGTCTACTCATATTTCTTGGATCTCCGTCACCAAAATAAACTCCACAAGTTCCATGAGAGAAACAGGCACCCTCTGTGTACAATCGAAATATTGGCTTTCATTGTTGCTTCTGAGTAGGAACAAGTAAAAGTTTCATTTTGTTTAAATAGGGAGAAGAAATAGTTTGTTCCCAACCCTACTGAAAATTGTCTTACCAATTCTTCAGCTGCTTCTCTCTTAGTAAAACACACTTCTATCTTGCGTTTCTTACATAAGGAGCAAGGCTTCCACAAGCCACTACTCCTATAAACAAATTCTTGCCTCCAACTATGGCAATGTATATATCTTTAGAGCCATTCTAACGAAATTTTGTGCAAAGTTGATGATCTTTTCAACCACGACTATCAACATCTATTTTGTGAGGACTGCCCAATGCTTCATGGGAGAGCACATTGTCAAAATTGCTTGTGAGCACTGTACCTTGTGAATATTCTTCGCTTTGTTCTTATTTTCAGTAGTTTCCATTGCTATCTATTTCTACCTTTCACTATGCTTCGAAATATGCAATTGTATTTCAGCATTCAACTTGTTCTGTCCAGCTTTGCCAAAATTTCGTTGCATTGAACAAATGCAGCTTTTGCATCCAATTTTTTAAAGCTTTTCTAAATAAATTTGTTTCTTCAGCCTTTTCAAATCCTTTTTGTGTCTTTGAGTTTCTGCACAGAACTTAATCAGCATTGAAATGGGTCAGTGTAGTGAAACCACTTGCCACATGTCTACTCATATCTTTTCAACTTTGTCTGGCTAGTAGGAAAAAGAGGAATTTTCGACAAAACAATTCAAAAGATCTTGAGGTACTTGAAGTAACTCCTGCATCCCCACTCAATTTCTCAATATGATATGGTTTTTATATAAAGCATCTATTTGTAAGCAGTCGAAAATGATGGAATCTTCTTGTTCCATTTTTCTTCTTTGAAACTAAAATTTCTTCAACTCTTATTATCCTTTGAGTTTTTCTTGCGAGACTCATGTAAGTGTGTTGAATTAGCAAGCCAAGAATTCGGATTGCTGATAACTCTCCGTGTGTTTCCTGATGACTTGATTGTGTGGATATTATTTTCAAGGGCTTCAGTCTGTTCGCTTTTTACTTCTTCTCAAAGGTAGAGAAGTTTTCATAGACTTGTATGTTGGTTTACATTTCTTTTTTCAAAGTTTTGCTTCAATTGGGACAGATTTTCTTTGTTTTATCGAGCTCTTTGTCTATTAGAGGGATTTTACAGTTGCCATGTAGCGCTATTGCTAAAGGTCTTATTCTAAGCTTTCCCACAATTTCTCTACTAGCAGCCACACTTTACAATTCTGCTTGAAGAGCTTGAATTTGCCTGGTTGAAAGCAGTTCTCTTTTTATGGTTGAAGAGTTTCTTCTTGTAGCTTCATATCCTACTGATAAAATACAAGTGCCTGTGAAACAAAATATGTCATTCTACCATTTTTCAGATCTTTTGCCTTTGATCATTTCATTTCTCTCGCTCCGTAAAAAAAGACGCATGCTCTCTTGTTGAATTTCTTTTGGCTTTTTCCTAAAAGTCTCAATCTCGGAGCACAGTAGAAAATAGTATCAAAATAAATGTCTGTGCAAGATCATTCATATCCATCAATGGTTTCTTGGAAATTCGAAGAATGGCGACAAGCAGTATTGCATTATCGATTGTTTTGATTCTCCGATATTGGAAGAGATCGTTTTGCACGCCAGTTTGAAACTAAGCCGTTCATATTGTTCTATGAGTAGTACTTTATTTTGGATCCTAGAGTATTTCTATTAGAGGCAGCTCAACGGTTTTCATGAAAATGTCTTTCATAGCAGTTCTGCAATATACGACAACTAAAATCGAGTTGAACAGCAATTAGAAATCAGATTTTCACTACAGTCACGATAACTAAACTAAAAAGGGTAACGATTGGCAAACAATAGAAACACTTATGGACGACAGTGAATCAAAGGTAAAAAGGCCGGTCGAGAACAAAGCCTCTTGGTCATGATTTCTTTGCCAGAGATGCATACTACTGTGACTTGTACATCTTCATATATGGCCCCTTCAATGCCAATAGTTCGGCACGGTCAGCATTACAAAAGAGATCATAAGAAGCAGGGAATGTGATTCAGGCTCGGGCACTTGGTTTCCAAGTTGTGGTACTCCTTTTCTTCTTTGAAAT
Source organism: Galdieria partita (assembly GCA_025991245.1). Lineage (NCBI taxonomy): Eukaryota > Rhodophyta > Bangiophyceae > Galdieriales > Galdieriaceae > Galdieria > Galdieria partita. Next base: position 31,792 of record BQMJ01000079.1, read on the forward strand.
GAGTGCTTTACAGTGTAACACATAAAATGGATGAACACAAATACATACGAATCTACTTCAGTTGAAAATATCTTGGAAATTGTGAAGTCTGTTGTCAGTCGTCAGGGTCGATTTTCTGGGTATTCCACGTATATAAAGCTGCAAGTAAGTTGTTGTGTGTACAAACCAAGTACAGAAAAGACTATCCATTACAAACCGAACATACATGAGCTATGGTCAACACAAGAGTTACCTTTATTTGATATGCAACAGGTAAAAGGTATCAAATAATGATTGCCAGCCTAACTGCGACGTGTCAAGCAGATAGTATATGAGAAACCCACCACCAGCGGCCTATCTTGCTCTAGATTTTCAACGTTTTCTAGTAGAACTTTTCTTGAAAGTCCCAAGGGATTGACAAAAGCTCTGCAAACCTGACTCTCTCTTTTCTCACCTAGACTGTTCCTTGGATGAATTACTAAACTGTTCTGCAAACCACGAAAAGGTATGAAAGAACATTTTAAATTCTCTTGTTTCTGGATGATACAAAGATATCTCTTCAAACTGTCTACTTATAGAGATCCTGAAGTGAATGTTGCCAATTTCGTTGCAGTGTTTTTGCAACACACTTTCTTCACTCGGTATAGATGCACTGAATCTTGAAAAGATTCATTCCATATTCACTCCTTTCTAGAAAAAGAAATTTACGTTTCACATTGCAAACGAAATGATTTTCTAGAAACTATTCAATTAGGCAAGCACAATGAATCTTTCCACTTGTCCTCGCGACAGATTCTAAGAATGAAACTTAAAAGCCATTCAAATAGTTGAGACGTTTTTTTAAATGCATTGTCGGAATAATTGTTTTATTAGCTCTGCTTGGTTAGACAGTTGAAGAAAATGCAAGATATTACACCCAAGAGTGATTGAGAGATTAGACCAATGGAAGAAAAGGAAGATAGAGCAGTTGAGGATCAGCTTCAAAGAGCATTAGAAGCGGCTCACGTGAAAGAAGAGAAAAAAGGATAAAATATTTAGTTTTTCCTTCTAGAGCGGTCATTTACAATATTATTGTGATGGGAATTGGCGTGTTTGTAAAAGGATACAACTTATCTGTTGTTAATCTGATCAATGTTCTGTTTAGTAAAGAATACAAGTCACAATATTCAACTTCAATGAAGACTCATGTAGGAAATGCTTCGTTGATAGGTACAATTTTTGGAATGCTGTTTTTTGGTAGTTTGAGTGATCGGATAGGAAGGAAATCAGGCTTATTAGTTACAGCGAGCATTTGAATTGTAGCACCAGCACTTTCTGCTGGAGCGTATGGTGCAAACGGATCTATCAATGGAATGCTTTGGGCATGAATTATCTATAGAGGACTATTAGGTTTCGGAATAGGAGGAGAATATCCTTGTGGTGCTTCTGTGATGAGTGAAGCTACAGAGGAGACTGATTTTAAGAGAGGGAGAAATCTGCTGCTGATTTTTGCATTGTGGAATGTGGGAAATGTCTGTTCTGTGGTCTATGTTATTATTTTGCTTGCTATCTTTGGCACCCAAGCTGATCAGCTACAGCCGACTTGAATAGCTTTTGGTTCCGCCCTTGTTCCTGTAATTCCTGTGTTTATATATCGATTTCGTGTGAGAGATTCCAATCTCTATCGAGTGTCATCGTTAAATGGAAAAGTGCCCATAATATTTGTTCTCAAGAAATATTGGAGTTACTTGATTGGAACAGCAGGAAGTTGGTTTGTGTTTGATATTGTTGCCTATTCGAACGGCATTTATTCTGCGACTATCTCAAGTAACTTGTAGTAGTGATGTGATGAAGGTGGCACTGGATACTTTAATATTGACAGGGCTAAGCGCTCCTGGACAATTCGTGACTCCTTTCTTGGTTGATACGATCGGCAGAAAGAGGCTGCAGATATTTGGTTTTTCTGCTATGTGTTTCTTTGGAGCACTTATAGGTGGACTGTATCCATACCTAAAGGCAACGGTTCCAGCATTCATAACGCTTTACGTAATGCTGAGTTTTATGATCCATATTGGCCCAGGAGATACTACATATTGGAACCCAGCTGAGATTTACCCTACACCGATTCGAGCAACCTGTCATGGCATATCTGCGGCATTTGGAAAAACAGGAGCTGCGATCGGTACTGAATTCTTGTTGCCCATTGAAAATGCATTGGGAGGTGCAAATAGTATCCATGGACCTCGCGCTGTATTTTTAGTGAATGCAGGCATTGCACTGATAGGAATTTTAGTCACTATTATCTTTGTACCGGATATGTTTCATAAGCCACTTACTTCTGTTGATCAAAAATTCTATGAAGGCTTGATAGCTGCCGGTTATCCATTGGAGTTCAGCAACGACGGGCAAATAGAGAAAGTGACCCAATGAAGTAAGAAAGCGGATGGGTTGCAAGAGAAAGAGGATCATGTAAGCAATGCATTGAGTCATTGCATTTCGGTTTTCCACGATTTGAATAAATTGGCGTTTGTAATAGAAGGATTCTGCTTCATGATGCAATTGTAGTCAAACATATTCAACCAGATCACCGCATTCTACAAAGTGTTCGAAGAATATCGAAACCGAGTGAATAGAGTCATTGAGAGCTTTGCAAGTTGTGTCTCAATTAGAAGACCCGTTATCGTTTTATAGAGAAAGAGAATCGAGACTAGTTACTCCTTGTTGTCCAACAAGCAATGGTGCGTCAAAGCTCATAAAAGGATGTGCAGCACAAGAACATGAGAAACAAGACTGCTGTTGCAAAGCACCGACTGACATTCTTCTACGAAACTGAAATGACCGGCAGTCATTGGATAGGGAATCTGGGAAATTTTTGAAATGCTTCACCATAAAACTACCCATGAACACTGCCTTGGAGTCAGCAAAAGGCATTTTCTAAAAAACAGAAGCACTCCAATGATGAAGGTTGCGGTAAAAGCTGCGAGAATGACAGCAATCTAGTTTTCATTGTGATTCTTGTCAGTTGCTAACGTCCCGTGACTACGCATTTTTGAAAGGCACAGTGAAGGAAGAAAAATTTGCAGAGTTTTCAACTGAGCTTGTGGACTCAACTACGTGATTGACCAGCTTTTAGCGTTATTTCATACATTTTTCAACTCTACAAGCAATGTACTTGGCCGTTCGAAAAACGTGCAATATTTTCAGGTAACTGTTTCATCCTATTCTAGTGAAACCATGAAAACAAGTGATCTATGCAATGTAACAACCCAAAAAAGAGAATCAAACAAAATTTTAATAAACCACAATCATGCTTAGCTTGAAACACTCAGTGCGAGTTTCAACAAATGCTCATATAAAGGCGAACCCAAACCGGATGCAGGATCCCAGCCTTTCAATGCAGGGAATCCCAACAAACAACAAGGATTTCCAAATTCAGTGCACCGATTGTTTCCAATAGTGATATCTAAGAAAGCCTCTGGCATAACTTCTGCTGCATAATATAAAAAGGGATTGATGAATCCCATTGCAGGCATTCCTCGTGAAAGACGCTCATAATTCAACATGGAAACCATAGCAGCAAACATAGGAGCGGAAATGGAAGTTCCTCCAACACCAACCCATTCAGGAGGCTGCTCTGTATAAACTGGAGTGTTCCAACCAAATAATGCAACATCAGGATAACCTCTTCCTCGTGGATTATAAGAGCCATTGGGTGGAAATAAATTGTCAGTGTTCACTTGATACAATTGCTTTTGATAATCTGCAACTGCCTTTTTCTGATAGAAAGGAATTTCTTGTACCCAACTGTGTCCACCACCTCCTGTAATAATACCACCTTGGTCTGCACTACAAACTTGAGTCAAAATCTTCTTCTCTGCATTCTCTATTTGTAACAAGGGCTGAGAAGCTCCAACACTGGTAACAAAAGGTGAAGAAGCAGGATAGATAGGTGCCATATAAGGATAACAACCAAAGTTTCCATTTTCATAACGACCTGAAGCTCCCCAATCTCCAGCAGATACTGCATAAGTAACTCCACGAACGGCAAGTTTGAGAAACTCCACATTGGTTGCAAGAATAAAATCGAGTGGTAACAAATTATCGGGAGTCACAAATGCTGAGCTTTGCGATATTACAAGTGGTAAGTGATCATCGCTCAACTCATTGATGCCCACGTAATATAATATGTTCTCTTGATAAGTTGAACAATGTTGGGTATTGCTCGGCATGAAAAAGTGCTCCGACATGTATGCCAAACTACTTTGTTGTTCAATGTCTAATGAAGGTTCTACACCAGGGTCATCAGGGTTGTTCTTCACTGGAAACAAAGGATTCTCTATTACTTTTACATGCACACTCTCTTGTCCAAAAGTATGCAAAAAGTAATCCAACTCGGAAGGATTGAAAAAGTAATTCAATCCGCAACCAATAGCAGCCATAATAGTGTTATTGTGGAAGATAGGTAGCTTCTTATCATATGGAGGAATATCATAAGAATCTCTTACTACTGGAGGAATATCTGCTTTGCCATACATGAAGGTATAAGGTTCGGCAGTAGGAGCTGAGCTACTTCCACTAGCTGCAACATAAGCAGACTTCAATTCATGGGAGAACTTGGTGGCTGCATACAGCTGTATAGGAACATATTCATCAAAGAATGCACCATCTGTTCCTGGGAGAGGAACTACCATAACACCTGGAAGCAAGAATGGGTTATCTACAAAGCTTTTTGATAAAGAAACACAAATACCTATATCAGGAGATTCGTCCAGTGTCTTCTTGTCACAATATCCTGCATAATTGATGAAAGCTACAGGATCACGATTATATACCATTTCACACCAGTTCTTTAGACTGTAGGAATATTTCGACAGCTGCTTGCCCTGAAAAGACTTTTTTACGGACAAACTGGAATTGTGAACATCATCGGCGTAAATGATCACTTCCTCAATAGACACATCTGTATTAGGACAACTGAATGGATGGTTGGAATCATCTCGGTAATGCGACAGTTGATTATCTGCACAAACAGGAACAACCAAAAGATAAAAACCATTATCGGAAGTAGAAAGAGTGTTGAAGAGTGGAATAGGGGGAGGTAAATAAGGAGAAAGGTCATTGTGACCTCCTAAAACGTTCTCAGTGACGAAAGGACCTCGCCTACGATAAGTTTCGAATTTCCGAAAACTGTCTTGTGCTAGACTGGAGAGCCTTTTAGAGATTTCGTCCCTCCTTCGAGCTCCAAGTGCAGCCAATAAAGTATGACGACTGTCAGATGAACTTTCCTGCAAGTTATATGCCATCCTCACATATCGCGTCATAATTTCACAAGGTGAATCTGATCTCGGCTTATGAATAGCCATTCTAACCTTCTCTGTGCCTACATGCTCTTCCCTTTCTTCACGTTGGAAGAGACGATCAAAGGCATGTTGTGGTAAATTACAGGAGATATAGTCCCTGGTCCTATGTATGTGAATAGATTTTGCTCCAAAATCCTCCAAGCCTTTGATTATAGCATTCATTTCTGTTTCGGAGGGAGCAATAATCTCTGCTATATCTTCTGCTTTCAAGTGTTTTCCATAAAGTGGACTTACTGGATGAGAGATACTCACCAGGATTCTCTCCAATTCGTCAATATTCCTTTGTTCCAGTTGTATCAAAACAGGAATATTCTCATTGTTACCCATTTCTGTACTAGTTAGTGCTTCCGTATGACTACCCAAGACCAACACGACAAGCACTACGAAGAGTATATACCTCAACAATTGAGTGCTTCTCATGATAAGCCAGGTGAAGGTTTAGCAGCCAAGCAAAACAAAACAAAAACAAAGCAGGAACATTCTCTCCAGCGTCATCACTTGGTCATTTATGTACTGAGTCCACAGGACCATTATGATATTCGACGAGAATGTCCCAGGGAGTTTCCACAGACGCCATCAGACCCCTTCTTCCAGATGGTTCTGTATCATTTCGTAATACTCTTGAAGATAGCTACTTGTTTTACTAGACCTTGTGAAGACCGACCGTTTCTGAACTATGACAAAACAAATCAACTTGTTTCTAACACACAGTCACGACCCAGGGCATATCTCATTTACTTTCACCGTAACAATAAGACTGTCCGTGACTTGTATTATATTACATATGCGAATTTGTGTACTTTCTATTTGTCAAAAATGTACAATATTCCATTCCGTTTCTAAACTTCATATATACATACATATATGTATGTATAGATGCACAGCTAACTGTTGTTTTCTTCAAATTCCATGATATTGGCACAGACTGGACAATACCGGCTTCTTTCAAGCCACTCATAAATACAAGAAAGATGAAAAGTATGCCCACACTTTGCTGTTATTCTGGGATTTTCTTCTGTATACGGCTCCAAACACGTTGGACAAATATCCTCCTTCTCATCTTCTGAAACCAACTCATATACAGCAGTTGATTCTGGTATCAAAGGAGGTGGAGGAGGTGGTTTTGGTCCCTCTGTCTTGTATCTACAGTCCGTGCCAGAAACCATGACTGGTGTAGTTTCTCCTGAAACGTCCGAATCTTGGTTACTACGGTTTGTGTGGTGACGGCGTCTCGAGCCAGTCACGTCCTAAGAGGAGTAAGCAAACTTGATATAAAAGCAGGGTACAAATAATACATTGTTGGTTCTTGGACTGGATCGAGGTGTCCTTGGTTTCTCTTCTGATTTTGGCTTCAATCTTCTAAACACCTCTGCAAAACCCCGCCGCGAATTTTGTGGTGTACCAAAAGTATCTAAATAAAATTATGAAAAGTAAAATCAAAAGCACAGAGAGACAAACCTCCACTTGTTGTTTCCCTCGTACGTCGGTGTTCAGCAACCTGACGTTCCAGAGAATGGGTGTCCTCTGAGAAAACTCTTTGCGGTGGTGAACCCACTACAGAAATATGCGATGCTGTGTCTGTTCGCTGTGTAGTCACTGCAGCATTGCTTTGAGAACCGCTCACACCGATATCTGCTTCTTCACGGTGTGAACGGTTTGCACTATCTGAAGAACTTGAGTTGCCCAGTTTGTCAAACTACCACAAGGCCGAAGCCCCAATTGCATGGATCATCTGAGTTGCTCCTTTTGAACTTGTTTCATCATAACCTTTCAACCATTGGCTATTTCCGTATAACCAACATTCCAGTTTCTTGTCAAATTTCTTTACATTTCAAAATAGCTATCATACACTGTCTAAATGGGATATTATTGGGACTGTATGATGTGCTGCTTTCTTTTGTTCAACGGCTCACCTTTTTTGAGGTGAGAAAACCATCTGCATGGGGTGGGATTAAGTAGTTGGGGAATCTCCACATCATCTTTCACAATGCATTGTGGCTTCGTCAACCTCGTTCTTTACACCTCTTACCACTATTCTAAAAACACTTGGGCTAAAAAATTTCAACACGGACTCTATCGTAAGTTGATGTAGTTACTTTTTGAAAACTTGGGACACCAGTGTTGTTAGGTTCATCGTTAACTTTTCAAGTTCTGTCAGCAAAGAAGCTACCTGCAAGCACACTCCAAATGCAAATGGATTGCGCCGATCCTCATCGAAGGAATCTCTTAGAAACTGCCTTGGCTGCGTCAGTGTTCTTCTTGCTACCTAAAAACGTTTCTGCGAAATCGGGAGAATCAGCAAAGCTTTCCATCTTTGGAGTTGAAGGTTTGAGTTCACCTTTCACTGCAGATCTGAAGCAGGAAGGCCAGCCATTGTATAAAAATCTAAATGAAGAAGAAATTTCAAGATATACAAAAGCAATAACTGACGGAAAAGATTCCCTGTCTAAAATACCTGGATATATAACTGAAAAAAGTTGGGAAGACGTCAAGAGCTTGGTGCGTCAACGAGTTGCCGATTTGAGAGCAGCTCAAAAAAAATTGATGGCGTCAATTTCAGAACAGAGGATACGAAAGAAAGCTGAGAAACTTTATGATAGCTTCATAAGATCTATTGAAGATATAGACTTGGCAGCAAGACAGAAAAATGGAGATAAAGTCCGTCAAGCGCAACAGCAAGCAATGAAATTATTGCAAGAGTGGGCTTCGACTGCAGGCGTTGCTATTTAATTTCATTGTTAAATAGTCAACTGCTTCTCAGTGGTACGACTTTTTCGTCTCGGGTGACATTGTTTCGTTTTGTTCAAATAAAAAACAGTTCTCGAAAATATTGCTGTTAATTGTTGGAAAATCGAAATTATTAATTTTGAATAATTGAATTCAGCCTTAAAAATAAAATAGTCAATAGCTAAGACCGGATAGTAAAAAAATAATTTTTTCATCAATTATTTTAAAAAATGCCAATCCTTAAACATTGTATGCGGTTTTCTTTTGATTCAAATTCGTTTTTATTTAATATGAAGTTAAACTTTATGTTACTGCTTGCACAAATTTATTTTTTTTTCCATTTTTCATAGAAATCCAATTGGAACGATATAATTGAGAAGTTTTGAATGCTTTACAATTGTCGGAAAAGCACGGTGATCCAACTTTGTGGAGCCCCAGGTGCGGGCAAAACTACTTTTTGCAAGACTTTTTGTCGACGTCTGGTACCTGAGATATTTTGCGAATCGGCTAGAGAATTTTACAGACTCTCGGACTCAGTTGTTGGCGTATCCTTTGGCATCTTGCATATTGAGTATGATGTTGTTTACCGCCAGCTGGCTGATTGCACCTGTACACAAGGATTTAACTCTGGTCTGTGGAAGAAAACCTATCAAGTTGTTGAGGGAGTGTTGAAACTTCTTATTTCTGCTGAACCTAAAGTTTCTTGGTTTTGTTGCTTGAAAAAAAGGACTGGTTGGATGCTCGAATATAGCCTTACTGATTTAGTAGGTACTCTTACGATACCTTTGTATTCGAATTGTTCAGAATATACGGATATTATTTCAGAACGTGTACACTGGTTTATTCTTCTTGATGATAACTTTATGTATGATAGTATGCGTCGCAAAGTTTTCAATCTTTGTCGTTCCTTTGGTGTGCATTTTCTACTTTTTCATTTGATGTCATATGATGCATTTTGTCTAGAGCGACTTTCACTTCGAGATGATTCACCTCCACTGCAAGTAGTGAAGAGTACATTAGAACGTTTTGAAAGTCCCAAGAAAGTTGGAGCCATTGGAAAGCATATTTTGACCCTGAACAGCGCATATGAGTTAGAGGATGGTGCTCTATCTTGGTATGATCTATTTCATTTCATTCTATCTGATTATTTTTTATCTTCTCCTCTTTCTCTCGGCCATGAAACCAAGGAACCCAATCTGAGTTGTACAAGTGAAAAGCATCAATTTGATCTGTTGTTACGTAAAGCCATTTCCAATATCATTCGGCAACATCATACCACTCCAATTCAACAAGGTTACTGGAAAAGATTGTGTAAGATAAGAAAGCAGATGATCAAAGACTATGATTGGAAATGGAAGCATGTTGTACACAATTCAACTATAGAATACTGGGAAACAATTCTTTCTAGTTTGAATAATAATTGACTCTATTTTTGTAGTATGTATATCATACAAGTCATGAAATGTATATATATTCACTTGAAACGGTCTATCCAAAGAGATTCCACATTGCAGAGTGAAATAAAAGTACATATATATATCTCAATAGAAATGAGAATACTCTCTCTCTCTCTTGACTTGTTCTGCTTTCCATTCATCGCTTCTCCAGGCTATCAAGTACTTGTCCTAGTTTCGAAAGCACTCAAGTTTTCTTCTTTCGTTTCATTTCTTCTTCAAATTCCTCCAGTTGTTGCAAATAAACAGTCCATACACAGTCAGGACAACCATTACCACAACAAGTCTCAGGTGGAGGAGGTTCTGGTCTAGTAACTCTAGGCTTCCATCCCTCCTTTAAACCGAGTATGTCCTCTTCCTCTGTATCGTCAGTTTCTCTTTCCTTTTTGTTGGAACTTGTCGATAATAGCCTCAATCTTTCCATTTTCCTAGTTACCAGTGTTGTACGCACAAAAACATTCTTTATATCCTTTATTCGTTGGATGATCAACGATGCTCTTTCCGTCCTTCTTCCACACCACCACATTCTTCTTCCATCCTTTTGGATGTTGGGCGTTTTCACCTATTTGGTTAGTATTTGAGACTGTTGTTGCACATGGGTCATTTTGTTACTAGTAAAAGAGATTTTCGAGCTCGAGCGCATAGTAATCCTCTCAATGATGCAGAGTTTTTAGTGCCTGAGGATCCTTGTAGTGTTGATTGGTCACCTTTTATTCCTGATATAGGAACTCGTTCCATTGATTTTGTAGATTTAGGTTGTGGTTATGGTGGCTTATTATGTGAGTTATCCACTGCTTTTCCTGAAAAGTATATGTTGGGTATGGAAATTCGGGATAGAGTGGCTTCCTATTGTGTGACCAAGTTGGAAGAGTTGCGTCGCTTGAACAACGGAAAATATCGAAATATAGGCTTTATTCGCACCAATTGTATGAAATTCTTACCATTTTATTTTCCTCGTTCGAGTGTAGAAAAGTTTTTCATTTGTTTTCCTGATCCTCATTTTAAGAAGAAGAAACATCGGCAACGGTTGGTGAGTTTGAGGTTTCTGTCAGAAGCAGCCTATTGTTTACAACCCGGGGGTATGATTTATATTGTGACTGATGTGGAGGAATTGTTTCATTGGATGGTAAGTGGTAGGAATACGAGTTTTTGTAGTTGAATTGTCCATAGAATCACCAATTTGCACAACATCCATTGTTCTTGAAAAAGGAACAACATGTTGTTATGGTAAGTGCCAAAAGGTAGAAATGGGTATATAGGATGATGCATTCATTGCTTCTTATTCATTCTTAGCAACAAGATGTTCTTCTTCCATATCTATTGAATCATACGGATGAAGCTCAAAGAATGAAACGTCGAGGACAAGAAACTCAATATTGGAATGTATTTCAACGAAAATAGAATATTTCACCCAATCTTAACCTCTTCAAACACTATCATCATGAAATAGCCAACGAGTCAGTTTGGGTGAACGACCTCGACTATTTCTTATATAAGCATCGTTATCTTTGGGAATGCGCTAATAACATAAAGATTAAGAAACCTGATGGATGACTGTCCAATTACCTTTTCAGTCGCACTACTCAACATACTCAGAATACTCAAACAAACCGATGTAACCGTCAGCGCTGGACTCCAACCATCATACAAAACATTCAAACAAACTATATACTTGTGTCACTCTGACAATCATAACCCTATTCATACTTACTATGGCCATTGGTATAAACATGTTGATGTACAGGAGTAGGTTGAAGAAAGATAACTTCAGGTGCTTCAATAGGATACTATGCACAATGAATAAGTTGGATAACCCAATGGACACAACTCACATCACGAGGAAAACTAAAGCGTAAAGTATACTCTTCTCCGACAAAAATAGTATCCTCTGCACCAACCACCTTTACATACCACCTCAAAAGGAAAAGTTCATATACTCCATATTCTCAAAATAAGATAAAAGACATACAAGTCCAATCTTTCTGGTTGTTGAACGGACATTCCAGGAACAGGGTCACCTAGTAACCACTCTCGTAGCTCCTTTAGGAGTCTCTTCCTTGCTACTGCTGATAGAGAACCCGTAGGAAGAGTATCCATATCCGTCCATGAAGGAGAGTGTTCAGGCATCGTTTCAAACCTATCTCAACCTTATGATAGTTTCTCAAGTGATAATAGGAAACACAATTCCTCTAAAGAGATTGATGATCGCAAGGGATGCATTGTTTGTGAGTTCAACTCTTGTGAGAACAACCAAAACAAAGTGCGTTCAAAAGTACTTTTACTGTTGCAGTCATAATGGGGGTTCGAACAACTCTGCCGTGTCATCTCAAAAGTGTAGAGAATGTCTTATAGTGGGATTAGGAAACCCAGCAAGTCACTTGAAAAACACTCGCCATAACTTGGGTTTCGAAATATTGGATTTCTATGCAAGCCAATATTCTTTGACGTTTACAAAAGATAAATATTTAAATGCTGAATATGCTTGTCGTCAGTATCCTAATGCGGTAGGTCGGTTGATATCTTCGTTGGGCTGTCCTATATTTTGCTACCTTAGAAAGTACACTTTTTAAAACCTATGACTTTTATGAATAATAGTGGACAATCCGTGGCAGCTATGATGCGTCGAGTAGCCTTTTCATTGGAAAATATTTTGGTGATAGTGGACGATATGAGTTTACCTTTTGGTCAAACGAGGTTGAGACTGAAAGGAAGTCACGGTAAGTATCTCTTTGCCATAATCATAGTCTGACAAAAAAGGGATAATAAAAGGTGGCCATAACGGCTTGAAAAGTGTGGAGAAAGTGTTGGGTTCTCAACAGTATGTTCGTCTAAGAGTGGGTATTGACGCCCCAAAGGAAAAAAGTCTTTCAGCACAAGTATACGTGTTGAGTCCTTTTTCTCCTGTTGAAAAGAAACAACTTGTACAAGTATTTTGGTAAGTATTCTTTGTTCAAACTAGGCTGTCGATCATTCCTATCGAAAAAGGAATTGTGCTCATCTATTGAACATGTGGATTGAGGAATCGCATTCACAAAAATTGTTGGCCATCGCAAACGCTCCTTATAAACTTTAAAATACTTTTCAAACATCACTTTCTGGTAATATTGTGCCATTCATCGAATCTTGTTTCAAAGGATGACTAGTATTATCATGATGATGACTACTGTTGTTATGGCTACCAAATAATATAGGATCTAAATCATCCAATGAGCCTATATCTAATCCTGCAATAATATCGTCTGTGGATGAAGAAGAAGTTGTACTTTTCGAACGAACAGGAGAATCCATCTTTTGATTATAAGAGAGTGCCATTTCTTCAGCCTTTTCATACACCAACTGCTTGTTCCTAAGCATGTCTCCAGGATGTGGTTCTAAGGCTTTCGTACTTAGAGAAATACGACCTCGTTGCTTATCAAAGCTAACTACCATGCACTTCACCTTCTCTCCAGGTACAAATAAAGACTGAATATGGGTAACTTGATCATGAGATATCTGAGATATATGCAAAAGACCTGAGGTACCAAAAACATCTACAAAGACTCCATAAGGTTTCACTCCTTGTACAGTACCTTCCACTAAAGCTCCAGTCTTCAGATTCTCCATTTGACGTTCTGCCATTGCCCGTCGATGAGAAACAACCAGCCTTCCTTTGGACTTGTCTACTTCTAAACACTTTACTGGATATGTGTGACCAATCATCTCTTCCAAACTTGTTCCAGGCAATGAAATATGAGAGATTGGAAGAAATCCTCGAATACCATGAACAAGAACCAAACAACCCCCACGATTAACGGCTACTACTTGAGCTTCTGTTGTGGTGGCTTCATCAAGTGCTGTGTTCAGTTTCTTCCAAGCTAACTCTAACTCTAAACGGCGAATCGAAACTTTGGGATGACCAGAATCACTATCCGCATCTAAAAGCACAAACTCCTTCTCATCACCTACTTGAAGAACATCACGAATAGACTCTACTGGATACAGAGAAACTTCATTGCTGGGTAACAAAGCTGTAGATTTTGCACCAATGTCTACTAGAGCTCCTCCATTGATCATTTCAACTATGACTCCTTTTCTTATGTCACCCGCTGTGAAAGAATAACTTATGTCACCAACTTCCTTATCCAAGTCACCATAACTAGAAAAACACTTTCAGTCTTCTACAATACCACCCTCATATCAACATAATACCTGAATGGCATATCTGAAGGCAAAGGTATTTTATCCATCACTTTTCTTTTGTTCTCTACTAGCCTCGGTCGACTGGCTTGCTGGGACACTAAAACTCGGCCATTCATAGTGTTCCCATTAAGTGAAGATATTTTAGACCACAAATCTTCCAACACTTTCTTAGACGACCCTGAATCACCAACTTGTGCTGTTTCTTCTGCTCGAATCAGTACAACAGCAGTTGTGGTCGTTTCTTCTTTCCTAAGACGGGAGGCTTTTCCCGTTCCTTTAAAACGTTCCACAGCTCTTTTTGAACATAGGAAACCTCTTTCGTCTAGGCGTGTTCCTAATAACCAGGGTGTTGTTTCGCTCCAGGTGGTTGTCACGTTGGAACGACTCAACCTTTTCAAACTAGTAGCTACTTGTTTCATTGATTTGCAGGAAACTTGTCTGTGTATACATTGTGTGTTTTTGGTTTGTACTGGAGCTTCTATATAACACCACATATTGCAAGGTTTGGTGTCTGTGTGAAGAACCGTTGCCACTCGACCAAACCTGCAAAAGCTCAATCTCGCCACTGCGCGTAAAGGGGATGGCCTCGATTTCAATGTGTGGTCCAACGCTGCTTTTATTACTCCCACTTCAACCTCGACTGGTGCAATAAACTTTGTAAATTCATTTTGTAGATATGACACAAAATCGAGAACAAATGATAATATACCCACGGCATTCCTACTCTTAGTCTAAAAAGTCTTCCGGTGAATAGCGATCCAGATATCTGGGCTGGGTTCCTCTACCAGCACAATTCGTGCATACAACGGTTCCTATTCCATCACAAAACGAACATAATTCAGTTGGGTCTATTGGATTCTTTCCAGAACCTTTACAACGAATACACTCTAAACGCTTTCGACCATTGCAAACTACACAAGGTTGCAAGTTTTCACGTTGTGAGCCACGAACTCCTTGTTTCTCAGTCCACACAAGAAAAGCAACTCCAGCAGTTAACCCCAACGCTGCTGTTAGAATCCCTTGAAACAAGCCTGTATCCAGGGCCATATGTATACTACAACGTCGAGAAACTTGTTGAAAACCAACTGAGTATTTTCCATGCGAATGAAAACAATAGTTTGATTTTCTACCAATGATATCGTTTCGTAATGATACTTTCGGTATTGGAGTAAGAAAGGAAATCATTCAGTCGGTCTTTCCAATCAATCAATCTCCACACCCGTTGAATCCAATGAATTTTGTACACTCCTCCTCCTAGCTCCAGTTGTGCGGGTTTGTTGGAACAAAGTGAATACCTGCCCCTTATCATGAAAGTCTATCGAGATTACGAGACTGCTATACGATACACAACGTTTGTAGGAGTCAATTGTCTCCTGTTTTATACAGTAATAGCTTTTTTCGTTCAGTAACTTGTTTCTAACTCGTTTTCCAAGGCCGGGCCTATTGCCCGATTCATTCAAGGGTTGCCTTATTGGGATAGAAAAGTAGGTAAAGAATATTTTAATCGAACTGATTGTTGAACGACCCTGTAGAGGGAGGAACAAGAAGCCGCTAGAAATCGTGAACGTTTATGGAAGAGATGGAAAAGTGAAATAGCCTATCAACGCAATGAACAGTGGAACTCAACAGGAGAGTGAATCAAATAAACGTGCAATTGTCTAAAGTAGGCTCTTTCATTCTTGTTATGTTTATAAACGGGTTTTGGTTCTCATATGACTTGACACTCTCAAACATGGTTCGATGAAGAACTGTACAACGCGCCTTTTTCATTTTTTCTTCGGCTTGCTTTCTATTGGGCGCTCTAAAAACTCCCAATGCTTTAAATCTCTCTCGAAAGAGAATTCTCAGAGTTGTGTGTCTATTACTGAGACCATATGACGACTTTGGAAAAACTGGGTATTTCAGGTATCCGAAGTTTTGCTCCAAGAGAGGAACAGGCCATACGTTTCAAAAAACCGCTCACTATTATACTTGGTCACAACGGTGCCGGAAAAACCACGATTATCGAGTGCATCAAAGTAGCTTGTACTGGCAACTTGCCTCCTTTCGTAGACAAAGGAGGTGCGTTTATTCATGACCCTCGAATCCAGTCAGATACTGAAACAAAGGGAAAAATAAGGTTGCAGTTTACTGACTTGGCTGGAAGAAAGATTATTGTCAACAGACAGTTTCAACTGACCAATAAGGTGACAACAAAGAAACAGGAGTTCAAATCAGTCGAGCAAAGTGTTCAAATTGTTGATGGCAAAGAAAAGCTAACGTTGTCACAGAGACACGCAGACGTGAATGAAATAGTTCCCGAGTTGATGGGAGTCACCAAGGCAGTTTTAGAACACGTAGTATTTGTACACCAGGAAGAAAGCAACTGGCCTTTATCTGATCCGAGGCATTTGAAGGAAAAGTTTGATGAAATCTTTGCTGCAACAAGGTATACAAAGGCACTAGATGCAATCAGGAAATTTAAGAGAGAAAAGACTACGCAACTGAAGGAAAAGGCAGCAGATTTGAATTTTTGGAAAGAGAAAGTTGCTCAAGCAGAGAAATTACAGAATGAGTACATACAGTTACAGAATCAGGAGAATCAGTTTGCAGATGCCATAGCGAAACTGGAAGAAGAACTGCAGACATTGGAAAGTCAAAGACGCGAACTGGTTGAGAAGGTACAAAAATGTAATGCACTACGACATGAAGTGGAAAACTTGAGAGCGGGAAAGCAATCATATATTTCTACTTTAAAGGACATTTATGCTTCCATGGACGAAGAATTTGTAGAGACCGATGAAGAATTGGGACAATTTGAAGAAGAAATAAATAGCCAGGCAGGTTTTCTTCAAGTTATAATGTTTGATGCTTACACAGTGAATTCTAGATTCAATCTTTTCAACAAACAAAGAAAATGAGAGAAAATGCTGCCGCAGAGTGTCGATCGAAACTCGAAAGTCACACACAACGCCTTTCTGTGTTACATACTGAAAAAGGTCATTGGAAAGCTTCTCGAAATCTGTTCGAACGAAAACAGTTGGAATATAATCAACTAAAACAGACAATTTGTGGCAAGTTGTTGGAAGAGAATGTCGTGGAGTTGAATTATGATGAGATAGAGGAAACATTGGACAGAATGATAGGTCATTGGGAATCCGTAATGAAAGAAAAGCTTGAAGAGTTGCATGAAAGAGAATCTATGTTAAACAAGCAGTGTTTCGAAAAAGAATCAGAGGTATTTTGTGCTTGTAAGACTCCATTATTTCTGTTAAACTGTTATAAGGCTCAGAAGCTGCGTGTGCAATGGAAAGTTCTCGAACATTCATTGAAAGAAATGAAGACGAAACTTGAAGGTTCGCCTAATGATGAAGACATCGACATTCTTTCAGCACAACAAGAGTTGGAAAAATTGAACAGTTCATTGGTATCAAAGCAACATAGTTTAGAACAACTTCAAGAAAATTCCGATTGGTCAAAATTAAGAAAGGAAAAAGACGAACTGACAAAGCAGGCTTCAGATTTGAGAAGACGTTTCTCTAATTTATGTGAAGAAAGGAATGCTTCGAAGAGTGATGAAGAAGTTGCAAGTCGCTATGTGTTGTTGGTAGGCCAGGTAAGTTGTTCTGAGTTGATCTTTTACAGCTCTTTTTTTTATGTTGTTGGTCATAGCGTGATGATTTGCAATGTCGAATAGCCAAACTTGAAGATCAAATCAAAAATCATGCCGCAGTTTCTAATGTTTCTGAAGTTAAAGTCATCAGTGATGCAGCAGTACTCGGTCGATTAGATGTGATATTAGAAATGCAGCAAAAGTTCGAACAAGATGAACAAGAGCATATGTTTTTGGTTTCGAAAGCAGAAAGCAGTCTTGAAGCATTGAGCAAAGATTTATCGGAGAGCTGTGAAAGAATTCAAAAGATGGAAGACAACATGGAACGTTTAAAAGCTATTATAGGAGCCGAATTTGCTGGTGAAAACGGTCTCGAAACATTTGAAAAGGTGTTGAAGGAAGCGGAAGAGAAGGTGCGAGAGGCCAGAGAAACTCAAAAGCAGTTTGAGGTGAGAATGCATTATTTCAACTATATTTGTTGAAAGAGTTGAATGTGTCCTTGTTAGGGTGCAGAGGAGTTTTGGAAACAGCTATTAGCTCGAGCAAAGAGAAAAAAGTGTTGTCCAACATGTGATCGTGCCTTTCCTTCGGAGGACGATTTCTCACTTTTGATTGAAAAATTGCAGTCGAGAGCAGAGAAAGTACACCAAGGTAATGTCTATCCAAGTATTGTTCAGGCAAGGAAGAATGCAGAGGAAGAGCTTGATCAACTTCATAAGAAGCAGTTGTCTTTGAATGAGTATGGCAAGAGAAATGATATTCTTTTCATCAGGTTCATTTGTAGTTGTAGGTTGGTAATGCTTCGAAAGACGTGGAAGAATGAAATGGAAACAAAGACCAAAAAACAGGAAGAGTACAGAGAGTGGGAAGAAAAGTTAGAAAATGCGAAGAAGGATTTGTTATTATCTAAGAAAAACAAGGATAGTTTATCAAATATTTCTTCCCTTTTGCAACGGAGACAGTCGTTGGTGGATGACTTGGCGTCAGTAGATAGTGAGTTAAATGGAATGGTAACTATGCTTCTTTTCTTCTATGTATTCATACATTCATTTGTTTTGAAGAATGTGAGTGCAACTAGTGAAGATACGTCGACACGTTCTCGTCTTTTGATTGATGAAGAGTTGAGAAATTGTAACCATGAACTGGATGAATGTACCAAAAGGCTGTCGCAAGTAGAACAGGAATTGGACAAATACAAAAATCAGTATAATGAATTGGAGAAAGAGGTAAAGGAAGATGAAGCCAGGAGCCGGGATTGGAAAGAAAAGGTAACCTTATTACAACGTCGCGAACACGAGATGTGCCAGTTGCATGAACAAATTGCTGAGACCGAAAGACAGGTATGTGTGTGTAGTACAGTCATGACAGCTAATTGGGTATTCACTACTATCTTATGTAGGAAAAAGAACAATGGCACCTGGTGGAACAGGCAGATACTGAGTTGAAGGAATTCAAGTCGTCACTGCAAACTTGTAAAGAACAACTTCTTGAATGGAAGGAAACTTGTTCTGCTGAAATCAAATGGGCGCGTGACAGTAAAAGGGAACTTGAACTTTTGACTGAAGAAATGAACAAACTATATGGTAACTGCAGTGATGACATCTGGCAACGACTAGAACAGGAAGAGGAAACTTTGAACCAGGAAGTACAAAATTGTAACAAGGAAATATCCGAGTTGGAAGAAAGTGCCCAGAAGAATATATCAAAGATATACGAGTTGAATTCTACTTTGAGGAATATCGAAGCCAATAGAAATTTTCGAAAGACAAAGGCAATCATCGATGAAATGGAAAATAAGATGGACCAATTGCAACTCAAAATAGCAGAGTTGGAACAAGGAACAGACTTGGTTGCGGAATCAAACAACAAAGATGACAGTATTCAAAAACTCCGCCAGAAATCAAGCTCGTTGGCAGGTAAAAAAGAGGTAGATGTTGAGTTTTTTCTTAGCAACTATTCTATCTTGAGCACATGTTTTTAGGTGATGAATGACAGAATGGAAAAGCTCAAGAAAGAAATTCACAATGCCGAACCCACGAAGATTAATGAAACTTATCGAGAAAAGTTGATCGAATTGAAAACCCTGGAATGGAGTCTGAAAGATCTTGATCAGTATCATAATGCGCTAGATCGTTCGTTGATGACGTTTCATACGCTGAAAATGAAAGAGATAAACAAAGTTATCAAAGAGCTTTGGCAAGTAAGTTGGTATTTTATAGAAGGAACTTTCTTCAATGTACCATCACCCTAGGCAACTTATCGAGGAAAGGATATTGATTACATTGAGATTGTCTCCGATTCAGAAATGGATCAAAATGGAAGCAAACGGTCCTACAATTACCGGGTTTTGATGCATCGAGGAGACGCTTCTTTAGAGATGCGCGGTAGATGCTCTGCCGGCCAAAAGATTTTGGCGTCTTTAGTCATTCGTTTAGCATTAGCGGAAAGTTTCTGTTTAGAATGTGGTATATTGGCATTGGATGAGCCTACGACCAATTTAGACAAAGAAAATATTGAAAGTCTGGCCAATGCTCTTTCTGATGTTATAAGAGCAAGACGAATTCAGGAAAATTTCCAGTTGATTCTCATCACTCATGATGAACACTTCATAGAGCTTTTGGGCTCTAGAGAAGTAACAGACACTTACTATCTGGTAGAACGAGATGAAGATGGATTCTCACATATACGCTTACAAGACCTCAATGTCTTGGGATAAACAATTTTTCATGGATTTTGTTGCCTTTACAAAAGTGCAGTAGCAAACACCTCAAAGGCATATTCGAATCTCCACCGAGTCCCCGTACTCTTATCCAATAGATGGACTGGCGGCAATCGTATCAAACCTTGTTTTGTAACAGTTACATCGGTTCGAATAGTAATACATTCTTGTTTAGGTACGCGACCGAGAGCCAATATACTCTTTGGAAATTGGACATGTAAGGGAGTTGAATCATTCACCAGTGTATAGTCATTATCACCTTGGGTTATTGTAACTACACTACTCGACTTGTTTTCATCCCAATGTTTCTCTTGCAACAATAAAAGACCTTGTAAAATATCCTCTTGGGATTTGTTGATGATTGTAATATCCACTGAAAACACTTGATTCACCACAACTTTCTGAGGACCTGAAAAAGAAATGGATATCGCACTCGACTTGCTAGGAAGTTTCCAACGAACGGACTGTACACACTCTGAAAGAAATTCATTGGATAAAAAAGTGGATGAATGATTGGTCATTTCCATATCACACAAGTGCCAAAAGAATCTCAAGGGCACCTCCATTAATGGATCCATGAAATCAGCGCAAGGAAACTGATCCGTTTTCCAAGTAAAATGAAAGACAAAACAATACTCTTCTTTCGGAC
The DNA here is from genome assembly GCA_025991245.1 of Galdieria partita. Taxonomy (NCBI): domain Eukaryota; phylum Rhodophyta; class Bangiophyceae; order Galdieriales; family Galdieriaceae; genus Galdieria; species Galdieria partita. The sequence goes on from BQMJ01000079.1 coordinate 52,430, forward strand.
GCAATATAAGGGGTTCCGTTTGGGTAGTTGAGTAACCGGGAATATGTACAGAGATATACGATAAAATGCCATCGCTGTCTTTTGTTGTCATCGAGGAAATGGAATCAACAGTTGAAAACTTGCTCACAGGATATTGGGCATCCTGACTATTCATAGTTGGATGAACCATGTGAGAAGAATAAATGTCCAAAGTTGGAAAATCTAATTGTAAACAAAACTCTTCCAACATGTTTTGAACTGCAAAACAAAGAAAAGAACCACAAGGAGTACGAGTAAACCAATATCGAGATTGGAAACCTTCTATCACTTGTAGTTTTCTTTTCATCGTCATATTCAACAGTGGTGTCGATTTCTCTCGTTGATATACCATTTGTACTGAATCTGCAACGCTATCTGTAGAAATAGTCGTACTTTCTCGTATATGTATTTGCAAAATCACTTCCTTTCCGTTGGCATTCCTTGGCAAAGAGACTGGAACTGGATACTCCGATATCAAAGCAAATTGGTAAGAGTCTGTTTCTATTTGTTGCCAAGGAAGATCTGTCAAAGAAGGACAGCTCCACGCAAAGCGGTGCGTAGGAAAGACATAGACGCCATGGGTAGTTGGAACTCGGTCTTCTGCGTGTTCACCTACCTTTTCTTCCACAGAAACTTCAAAAGAATAACTCAACTCGAGAAAAGAAATGAGTGCACGTAAACGTTCAATGGGGATACCCTTTGGGCGAAGCAATATGACAGCTTTGAGGACCTCTCCGTTTACGACAAACTCTCTATCAGGCTCTGTCAACTAAAACAACAATCATTCAAGAATGCTATGGCGACAATGTCAATAACTCACCGACTCCAATATTGATTTGTTTTCTATTTTTGGAAGACGTAAGGAGACATGGCACTGTGACAAACGTGGAGGCAAAATCATGTCCATCTAACCCACAAACTCCCCAATGCCTTTCACAACACTTTGTGGTATCCCATAAGATGTGAATATTACAACCCTCTGAAAAAATTTCTAGTTTTTGAAACAACAGTGAATTTTGAATCATGTAACAATCGTACTACTGCTCTACTAAAAACAAAAAATACAACCCATCTTGTATCAATGGAAAGAATGTTTCGACTTGGAAATGAGTTTCTGATATTGGCTATGTAAGGCCCCTCAAAAAAAGGCGCGCGAATCAAAATCTCTTTTTTTCTTCGCTGGCCAACACGCTCTTGGGGACTTCGCAGGGAGGTTCGCATACAGTCAGGGGCCGTCATACAATGAAGATCATGTCGAAGAGTTTTGTCATTATTATACTTTTTTTCATCTTTTTAAGTATCACGACTTTACAAGCGGAGGAATTGGGACAAGAAATATTGACTGAGCCGACAATACCAACAACAGAAGAACTAGAAAGTCAGTTGACGGAAAAACAAAAGCAACTTGACTCTTTAAAAAGAGAAATGGAAAAGACTAAGAAAGAGGCAGAGAAAACCAAACAAGATCTAAACAAGCAAGCACGTACTCTGCAAGATAAGAATGAAAAGATACTTGCACAACTTGAGGACAAGAACAAGGAAGCGGCTCAATTACAAGCGGAGTTGGCGAAAGTACAAGAACAGTTGTTTGAGGTTCAAAAAATGGTAGAAAATCCACAATTGTCTCAATGGCTTCGTTCCAAAGCAGAATTTCTGAAAACTTATGTTGACCCTCATCTGTTGGAAGCTATCGAAAGTACAAAGAATCAACTTTCTTCTACCAATTATTTATCGACTCAAGTTGTTGACCATCTTCGGGATAATCTGGAGACGAGACTTGAGAAAACTCCGGTTAGAATGTTGTCACCATTGATGGCAGGAATCATTTCTTATGGAGTATTATTCATTCCACTTGGTTTGAGTTTTTATGGTATATTTAGATTATCTGCTCGAATATCGTTGAAACAGTATATTCTGGTTGGAAGTCTGTTTATTGCTACCCTTCATATATTCTTTGCTCTTATTTCACTATTTACAAAGCAAGATGCCTTGGCATATCTTCAACAATTGAATGAGAATAATTTTATCTTTCTTCAGTTAATCATGGGAGTGTTGTATGTTGGTTATTGTGGACTGCTCATTGTAGGCTTATCATCTACTGAGAATCGCAGAGATTTTGCTATACTTTTGATTATCTTTCTGTGTTATTTCATGCTTGGCTTGTATTATCGTGAAAATGTATGGAGGCCTACTATGCGTAGGGATATCATTCATAGTACCATTTGGAGTCAACTTGCTTGTAGTTTGTTTACTACTCTACTGCTCATTGCCTTGGCCTCTGTATTGAGGTCGCATAAACAAGCAGACCATCACATTGGCTCCATTCGAGATTTAGAAAATGGCTGTTTGAACAAGGAAACTAGAAAAAGAAAATAATATTCAATAGCAACGAATATTTTTGTGATGAGAATGTTTGTTTATACCACTGATGGATAATAATAAACGCAAATATATTCTTATGCTTTCCAATATGAGGATTCATTTGTAAGATTGAAACAAGATAAAGGGGACTTGACAGAAGAAGGATGAACTCTCTCATTGGATCTAAGAAATTTGGTGGGAGAATGAAAAGAGAACATGACAGAATGATCGCATGCGAGAGAAGAGAATATGGTAGAGACCAACACAGTGAAGACTCAAGCTCTAGTCAAGGCGAACCTATAGGTAACCCAACCAACCCTAAAATTCGAGTATTGTCGGTGAAACTCGATTCAGAAGAATCCAAGAAAGAAGAGGAGAAGGAAGAGAACTTGAAAAGTAACGAACCTGCCCCTGGTTTGGTGGAGTGGGTAGAGTGGGCGTTTGTCAAGTTACAGCAAGGAGTGGATTTCAATGAGCGCATGAGAACCAACAAAGAGTTTAGAAACCCCGGTATATTGGAAAAGATGGTTGCGTATTGTGAGTTGGATGAGTTGGGAACCAATTTTGACCGCACCGTGTTTGATCCAACGAGCTATGATGCATCAGAATATTATGATGTACTTGCAGAGAAACAGCGTCTGCTTGCAACAAGGGAGTCATTGAAACATGGCCCTAAAAAGGAGGAACCAGGAGACTCTCGTTCTTCGTGGAAAGGAAAGAGAGTACAAAGTAGATGGGATAGAAGTGTTCGATAACTAACTATATATTATTTGCTTGTACAGAAAATGGGTTGATACATAGTTGAGCATATTCTTTTTCTAACAAGAGTTGAGGAAAAAGTTATTCAAAAGAGTCACTTTTCCCACAAGTTTTCTTTGAATAGAATCCAACTGCGTTGACTCTTGTTGGAATATCAAAAGTTGTCAAGTTGGCTATATAGGCAGTTGTCCAAGGATATCCATAAGCTTTCAAACTAGGCCTTCCTATTTAGTCCTTCTAAGTACAAAAGAAAATTTCACATCTTTTCAAGAATCCCATTTTGTGCCATCTACGACTGTCCCCATTTTGGTGAAGAGCTATATCTCGTTGCTAGAGAGAATATCCACTATCTATCAATATCACAAGTATTGATTCCATTCGCTTTGAGACTTGTCAAGGGTTTGCTTGTTTATTTATTGGTTGGTTTTTGTTTGGTCTGTGCCTTGTCTTTTTGATGGATGTTATTGGGTTCGATGCAGTTGCAGAGATAGTCTGGTGTTGAGAGCCCTTTGAACGTTGTTGAATATTTTCTTTTTTTGTTTTTTATAATAGTATTGTGTTTGAAATGTCCAAGGCTGCAACGTCAGATAGGGATAGTGACAATGGTAAGCTTCACTGTGTTTGCCTTTTGAGACAAGTACTTATGATAATATGGTTAGTAAGGGATACTGGAACGAGTATACGTCTTACCCAAGAAACAGAAGATACTTTACCTTCGGAGGTTAAAGAAGATAGTCATCCTTTGCGTACACCTGATGAGAATATCAAGCAGACATTTCCGGCAACTACTGAAAAGAGACAGCAGCTTTCCAAGTTGCAGAAAGAATCAGTCGAAAATCAGGATACCCGAAAAGAAGGTATACAAGTATCACATAATACTTTTGAGAGAGCATCAGATAAAGTTGCCTCGAATACAGAACAAGAATACAATACTGTTTCCACATATTCAATGGAAGAACCTGGTGTTGATAGAATAGCAGAGAATCCTGATGATATTAGGACAGATATGATTGAAGTTCCTAAAGAAGCAGTTGGTTTTATTATTGGCAAGGGAGGTGAAAGTATAAAGGAACTGAGTATGAGGTCAGGAGCACATATTGAAGTAGAAAGACGAGATATCGATGCATCATCAACTGTTCGATTATTTCGGATAGAAGGAACTTTAAACAGCATACAACTTGCCAAACAACTTATTTTAGAGAAAGTAGCTGGAGTTCTTGTAGGTCAAAGTGCTTCTTCTGTAACTTCCATTGGGTCCATTCAATCTGAGCTTTGGATACCTATGGACCGAGTAGGTGTTATCATAGGTATGGGTGGACAGACAATCAAGTCCTTGGAAGAGCAATCTCAAGCAACTATTGTTGTTCACAATGAAAAAGTAAATGCTGTTGGAGAAAAACTTGTTACCATTGTTGGAAAACCTCAAGAAGTACATTTAGCAGAAACACTTGTTCAGGAAATGATTCAAAAGCCATCTCGAGCAATCAATGCTTCTCTATATTCACCGGTATGTGATTCTCTTTACATTGTTGTTCATGATATGAAATGATACGAATGGATGTTTTGTAGGGAATGGGACAAACAAGTTATCCAGGATTTGTATCACCTGAACTTTCATATATATCGAGAACAAGTTTAAGACCGATAACTCACAAAACTATATTTGTTCCAAGGAAAAGTATTGGAATGATTATAGGAAAGCGTGGAGAAACGATAAGAGATCTTCAGTATCGCTCTGGTGCTTCTATTCGAGTTGTTCCAGATAATGAAGTATCATTGAATAGTGCTGAACGTCCCATCATTGTTACAGGAAGTTTAGAGTCAGTTGAACTTGCACATAATCTTATCAACGATATCGTAAATGAAGGCATTGAGAGATTAGGAGGTGATAGTTCAGAGGCCAAGATTCTTTATCCAAGTGCTTCCATTAGTGTAAGAATTCAAATACCGAATGACAAAGTGGGTTGGTTGATAGGAAAGAGTGGTTGTACGATTCGTGAGTTGCAACAACGCTCTGGTGCACGTATTCAAGTTTCGAAGCCTTCTGAAGCCGATACCCATACCGATACAAGACCAGTAACTATTACTGGCCCTCCTCCTTTTGTAGAAATGGCCAAACAACTTATTCACGAGAAACTTGCTGGATATTATATGCGACAAGGTGGATATCCACTTTTGAATATTCCACATAGGAGAAGACTTGAACAGGAGTCAGAACTACCTGTTGCTGCTTATGGTAGTCCTGTTCCTCATTCCGCACTCAACTATACTTATGAGATGAATCCTTATGCAACTAGTTTTGATCCCACTATTTATTATCCAATATATGGAATGGTTTATCCATCCGTACCTGCAACAACCACAACTAGCTCGTCTTTTATACCTACTATAGATATCTCTCAAGATATACCCAATGTATCGAATGTACCGGTTGAACAAACAACTCCAATGGATTCATCACAAGTAGTTGCTTCTTCACCTTTTCCAACTTGACCCAGTGAAGGAAGCGACGTCGTCGATTGTGTCAAGGATTGGATTCGTAGTGAGTAGTGAGTTGGAAGCACTCCAATGGTAAGAATAGGCACTCACTACAAGTTTATTTATTTTATTGTTGATAGGTATTTAAAAGGTTTGTAGAAATTGGAAGAGTTGTACTCGTTACTTATGGTGAACACCGTGGAAAACTGGGAGTCATTGTGGATGTAGTTGATCAGAATAGAGTTTTGGTAGATGGTCCACAAACAGGTCTTCCTAGACAAACCATAAACTTTAAGAGTTTAACATTGACCCCGTTTAAAGTGAAGATTCAACACGGCAGTCGAACGGGAGTTGTCATGAAGGCTTTGGAAGAAAAGAAGATTATGGAACAGTGGAAGAATACTTTGTGGTATAAGAAACTTTGTTCAAGAGAAAATAGACGAAAACTTGGAGACTTTGATAGATTCAAAGTGATGATTGCCAAGAAGAGAAAAGCTGCTATGGTCAATGGTCAAGTGAAAAAGTTGAAAAGCCTCCATACTATGAAATAATAAGACCCATCCTTTCCTATTATGATATTCTCTCAATCTTAGATATACACTTTTATTCTTTCTTTTGCTAATCATCATTGGATTCCTTTTCAATACTCTCCACACGACGACCACTTTGTGCTTGTAATTGTCGTTCCCTTTCCAGTCTCTTTCGCTTTCTACGTACAATAGCTGAATTAAAACGTGCTTCTGAACGCCAATCAAAGTTCTCATAACGTATATTGGGTACTCTATCCTTGTCTTGCAACATACTCTCCAACACTTTGGATGCATCAGAATACAAATATTGTTCAACCCAACGTAAAAGACTTGTCGATTGAGGAAAGTCATCACTATACCAAGAGAAAATCTTGGGCAATATCACTTCATTCTGTTCCTTTACAATGCGTACAGATTGGTTTAAAAACTCTTCTGTAGCAAAGTGCAATTCCTCTTCCACCCCTTCTTCTTCGAGAATACGAATAGGAGGATCCGATCGAGTACCGGCAGAAATCACAAAATGAATACGACCATCAATATCAGATAGCATATATCGGGTTTTAGGGTCATCCGAACGAAATTGTCTCATAAAACGAAGACTTGGAGGAAAGCGATTGCATCGAAGTATGCCATGTTCAATATCATCCAATGAAAAGTCTATTCCAGCTATGCGATAACAAAGTGAACGAAAGAATATCCAACGCTTGAAAAACGAAGTAGGGGGGCCATGTGTTATATGCGCTATGAGGAAGATCCATCAGCAGACCAAAACTATTATCATTCCTATAGTGTTGCTTACCGTGAAGACATAAAGCATTGTATATATTTATGAAAAAGACCAATCTCTCTTTCTCTGATAGTCCGGACAAACAAACACCTTGTAACTCTGCTGTAGCAACCGAATACTGTCGAAACTCTTCCGTCTCACTCAACCTTCGATAATCAAATTCATAAGGAGAAAGAATATCTTGAGGACGATCTGCAGCTAACTGTATACGATAGGTCTCACATAAAAGTGCAATTTTGGTTAAAAGCTCTCGAGATAAATCACAAGGATGTCTGGTTGGTAGAGAAGAATCCCATATTCGCTTAAGATTAAGTACATTGGAGTCATCATCTTCTTGAAATCGAAAAAAAGCGTCTCCATCACAAAAAGAGTCGCTTCCAAAGACCGGTTGAATGATGCCAGCACTTATGAGACGCTGTCCCAAGTCTTGAGCTTGTTCTCGGGATATTTCACGTTTCTTTGTCATCCAATCAATGGCTTCCGTTCCTGTAAAACACTTGGGATAAGTTTTCAACATGCGCCTCCTATCCACAACCTTTAGTCCATCTGTAGGACTCCTCAATGAACTGTACAACTCAATAAAGCCTGGAAAAGGTTCCATCTGAGGTTCTTGATCTTGTATAGTATGGTTGTTATTTGTATTTCTTTCCACCGTAAAGTCTGGGACTACTTGTTCTCCTATCTTGCGCCTTGTTCTCTTCAATGAAGGACTTGAGCCTGTACTAGGTTGACCCACTGTTACACTTTCTAAATGAATTGGACTAGACAAAGAGATATTGTTATCAAGTTCCGTTCTAGTGTCTGTATTGGAGGAAAGAGAGTCTACACTTGTGCGGTTCAGAGTTTCTTCCGTCATAACAATCCCAACAACGCAATCATACAAAACAATTCTTTATCACGAGAGATTTCGAAAAGGAATATTGGGAAGAGCCAAAGGCACTATATTCGGTTCTTACTAATACCATATCCAATAGTACCAAAGAAAAGCACTATAAAGAGTCCCACATGCCATAGAACCATATAAAGCTAAACAAAAACAGAAAAGTGGGTATTCATCCAATAAAGTTAGTATACATACCCAAAAAGGATCATCTAAAGCAGGACCTTTGGGCCACTGTGCCAAATTGTACTGAATGGAAGTGAAAAAGGCTTGAGTCAATCCTGTGCCATGGAGAAGAGGAATATTAGAAGGAATGCTTGCAGGTAAAGTCCAACCAAGCAATGCAACTACGATTACCAAAGGATTCGCATCAAAAGGAGTCTCCTCTGATATTTGAAACTCGCTATAATAACATTTATCTTTTCATATACTAGAAACCTTGAAAGCTCAACTTACGCTCTAGGGAGTTGACGAAGCGGTATTCTTGGAGATAGTTTGATAGGTGTGTGCAAATTACGATAGCTGTAGTTGTTCTTTTGAATATTTATGGTCTTATAGTTACCAAAACCACAAATACAAGGAGACTGAAATGTCAGCTGCATCATAAGCCAAACAAATGGAAAGAGAGATCGCTTTGAGCTTCCGCATCGCATCTCTCCTTTGCTTTCTGTGGTGGGATGAATGTTGTGATGAAGAACGTGCCTATAGAAATCAAGTTGTCACAATAAGTTTCTTGAAAATGAATATCACTCCACTTGATTGATTGTGTCAATCAACTAGTCTGTCTTGCTGTTTTTCATTTTCTTACAACAGTCATTGTCTGGCTTTTCTGATCCTACAGCAGTCTTTTGGAGGAATGGAAAGCGATCGAATTGATTGTGAATCGGAGTGGGAAAAATGTCCGGCTTGGACAAGTCTCTTGACGACCTTATCAACGAACAGAGAAAGAACAAAAATATGGGTAAAAATAGTACTGGAAAGAATAGAAAAGGAAAATTTGCAGCTTCTAAGAAACTTTCTGTGAGCAAGGGAAGAATTGGAAAAAAGAGAATGGTGCGTAGTTGTTACCAGGTTTTGTAAGGTGCCACAGTATGCGAAAAACAAACCCCCTCGTTTGCTGTTTTCTTTGTGAACAGCAGTTACAAGCTTACTTTAAGAAACTTGGCACTTTGATAGTTTTTCGTTGCTTGGAAAACTTGTTTTTGGGTTTTATGTGTGACACTCACCTCGTTTTTATTTTGGCGCCTTTTATTCGTTAGGGTAATAAGATGATGATGGATGTGGACCAAGATAGAAGTGGAAAGCGTTGGAAGCACGATAAGTTTAAGAGTGGTGGAGCTCCTAGTGGAGACCAGTCAAAGAGAAACCAACCTACTCGTGTACAAGTTACCAATTTGGCACTCGGTGTGACCAACAAAGATATCAACGTAAGCTTGTCCCTTTATTTTACTGTCTTGGAGGGTGTGTGAAGGTGTATAACCAGCATATATGTACATAATTGATACAATATATATATATGTGTGTGAGAGAGAGTCTGGTTACCTCCTTGGGTGTGTTCACTTTCCACTTTGTTGCTTGTGACATTCTTTTACACTTTGGATATCCCTCCTCGATGTTGCTACAGACTCTTGGAACTCGCTATTCCTGACATTTTTCTTGTTTCAGGATCTTTTCTCTGAAGTTGGTCAATTGCGTCAAGCCTTTGTAAAGTTTGATAGAAATGGGCGTTCGACGGGAGTGGCCGAGGTTGTGTTTTATGACCGTGCTTCAGCATTGGATGCTATCAAACGTTATAATGGAGTACCTTTGGATGGTAAGCCTATGAAGTTGTCGTTGGTGAGCAACCGTGGGAGGTCATCAAGAAAGCGAGGTGGACAGATAGGTGGTGGAGATGATGGTCGTCGTATTATTATTACGTAGGTGCTTTGAACGTAGGTTTAGTGGAGTGCTTAAGTTTGTATAGTGCAACGGGAAAGAGACGTGGTGGTCGATGGAGACGGAAAGGATTGCCTTTGGATAACAATGAACGAATGTTGGATTAGAGTTTGTGCTATTTTGCCTCTTTTTGAACTTTATAAACGATGTTTATTCTGAAAAGATGAGAAATGTTGAAACTAGAATCTATTCATCATTTTTTTGGCATTGCTTTTAAAACTCAAGTTACAGTTGCTTGATTCAAACAAATGAGGAAAAACCAAGGAAATGCAACGGAAATAAATGTCAACCATAGATTGCAGTAACAAGAGTTGGACTTTTTGGCAACTCTTGTGTGAAAAATAAAGTGAAAGAAACTGCAGGAGTGTCAGAGAGGTTCTAGTTGCATTCTCTCTTTTCTACGGTCACTGCAAAGGAAAGATAGTCATGCCGTGATTTTGAATCGATAAGAGATGCATTTTTGAAAAAGACTCAATCATGTATTGTTTCAGTACTTTGTAAAAATTCTTTCAAGTGGATTCTTTCAAGAAACTATTCGACTTGTTTCCAAATTCAAGCCATTGGCGGTATTCTTCAGATATCAGAATGGAATGACCAAGCGCCAGAGATAAGCGTTTTGTGAGGAAGAATGGTGAAGATTGTAATCGGTTGCATTTCTCTCGTTTGCTTGAATGTCCATTGCTTTTTTATGGGTATGATTAAGAAAACAACAGAAAGACCTGATTCAGTCCCATTCAACAAAACTGAAAAGGTGTTTATGCTCCATTGAAACTATGAATCTGTAGGAAAAAGCCCCAAAGCAAAGATATAAGATATCCAAGAAAAGAAAGAGAATATGGAGGATGGGAGAGGAAAGGGATATGTTTGTATTCTTCAAATGTAGAAAGAGAAACAATGATCCATTCTATTTCTACAACACCTGTTTCTTGTCAACACATTGGTAAAGATTCATTCATGTTGCATATAGAAATTGTTTGGATTTCTTGATTTGTATATAGTTTTTATAAGATTGCATTATTAGCAAAGTATCTTTGACAACTCTTCCTAGTACAATCCATCCTACAGAAGAAGAATATCACACATGGAAAGAAAATGGATTTGTCTCAAGTCCTTCTTATTCACAACTGCACTTGTGGATAGACAATGGTTATTAAAGCCTCACGACCAACTTTGGATAGACTATAAACAAAATACTGCACACTTAAGCAAACAAATTCAACCATCTTGCCAATGTTTCAAGGGGCACTTTCCAGGCAATCCAATCTTCCCTGGAGTCTGGTTACTAGAACTTCAGTTTCAGACAGCAGCAGTCTTTGTGTTACAAGTTGTGGGACAACAGCAGTTAAACGTACCTTTGTTAAAAACTTGTCACTTTCGAAAGCTTGTGAAGCCTCTTGATCAACTGGATATCGTTGTGGAAGCACTAGACCCCAACATAACGGTGAACAAAGCCCAACGTTGGAACTTTCGAGGAACGATATATAGACAATCGAACAAAGTAGCAGAATCTTCCTTTGTAGTTGAGTTTTACGCTCATCGTTCCACTCAATTGGGAAACTCTGATGGAGCATAATAGGAAACCTAGACTCGTGTTGTTCTAAGATATTCTAGCTCGGACTCTTTGAGGTCCAAATTTGATCCAAGTCAGAACTGCAAAAGTGATACATAGACCATACCAAGTACCAACATATACTAGATGGGTAGAAGGCATAATAGTAAAGTCTTTAAAGGCCTCCAACTTGTGTGGCCAAGGCCAACCTGAACCCGGTACAGGTGATAATAGATTCAACACATAAGCAGGCTGCTTAAAACCCAAACTATCTGAAATAGCGATAGCATCCAACCATAGCCAAGAACCTGATTCAGGTTCATTATCTGGAGTATATAGACCAGGTCTTTCTCCAGAAGACACTATTCCTTCTATAGTCACGTTACCATAAAAGTCATCATTGGCTCTACTCTTATGTGAAGCTAGTCTTTGTGGTATCCAACCTCGATTGACCAAAATGGGTTCTCCATTTTGGCGCAAAAAAGGAGTAACCACATTGTAACCCACACTACCACCCCAACGTAACATATGCATAGGCACATAGGAAGGTGCAGGTCGTGGACCAATCAAACATTCCTTTTCATGTTGAAAACTACCCGAAGCTTGAGCAACATGATGTTCATTTTCTTTCCTAATTCAGCGAGTCTCTTTGAAAATCAACTAGAGTTATTTGTACTTACGTTACACGTCCAGGCAATATTATTTTAGGTGCATGTAATTTGGTTTCTCTTTCTTCAAACAAGTTTTTTTTCCACCAATATCTTTTCACTTGCCATGTGCCTAAACCAAAAGTAGCCAAAGATAGACTACCAAAAACAATACGAGGCAACCATAAAGAATTGCGTTGCATTGGCCAATGCCTAATAATGGGGTTCATTGTGGAGTGATGAAACAGCGAGTATGGTTGAGGAGGAATGGTCCATCTTTTACTTTTTGTTCCAAGAGTGATGCTAAAGAATGGACAATTCATGAAGAAAAGAGTTTCAATAGCAACAACAAGGAGAAAGAAGAAGACTGGAAAAGATATTCTCCACTCTTTGAAACTGATTGGGATAAAAGAGCCACTATAGATTCTATGCTTCGAGTCGATCATGCAGGAGAAGTTGGAGCTCGTGAAATTTATGCTGGTCAATTGGCAGTGTTGAGAGGTAAGCGTATAAGTGAGGTGATAGAGGTATATGACAGGTCGTTGTATTTTTTCGAGTATGATATCAAAAGGATATTCTTAGGAAATGGCTCAACAAGAGGAAAAACATTTTCAGTGCTTTGAAAAGTTGTTGGTAGAGAGACGTATTCGTCCCACTTTATTTTTGCCTTTATGTCGAGTTGCTGGATTTTCTCTTGGAGCATTGACTGCTCTGATGGGTGAGAAAGCAGCTATGGCTTGTACAGTAGCTGTAGAAGAGGTAAGAAAGAGTCAACATAAATGCATATCGCTGAATGATAAAAGGTAATATCTCAACATTATAATGATCAGATACGTACGATTCATGAAAGGAAATGGAAAGAAGAAGAACATTTAAAACAAACATTGAGAGAGTTTAGAGACGATGAAATGGAACATCACGACACAGGAATAGAATATGAAGCGGAGTCTTTTCCTTTTTATCGTAATTTGACTCGAATCATTCAATGGGGTTGTCAAACAGCCATTCACATCACTCGTCGATTATAGTTTGACATGACGAGTGAAACGATTTCTGTGAAAAAGTTAAGTCTTCAATTAGAACAAGCAATAAAGGAAAATACTCAACAACGCTCCAAATATCCAGACGAGCCTTTGCGTTTTGAGGAATCTGAAGTTGCCTTGGACCAAGCTATTCAAGACTTTCGTTCCATAGCTTCCTTTCCCGAGTTGTTTGAACAAATCCAAATATGGTCTAGTATAATTGGCTTACTTGGTCATGAGAATACAGATATTGTAGTGGATGTTATACATTTGTTGAATGACTTTTGTGAAGAAGATGAGACGGTGAGTGTTAACTTGTGTTTTTGAGTTACTCAAATAGAGATTAGGAAAACTTGCAATGGATAGACCATTGGGTGCAATGTGGTTTATTATCAGGTCTTATTTCAGCAATGGAAAGACTAGACTTGTCTCAATGGGACGAAGCAAGTGGCTTTTATAGTGGTTTGAGTATACTTGAGAATATTTTAGAGTTGAATCCCCGTTTATCTACACAACTAGCTAAAGATACTCAACTGTTCTCATTGCTTACTCGATATTTGAATCCTTCTATTTCTAATATCTCTTTGTATTGTAGTGAAGTTCTTGCAGTTGTATTACAAGAAAATGATGAGATTCGTGAATATTTTGGACAGTTGGGACTTGTGGCTAATATATTGAAAGCTATCGATCCTTATAGAAAACACAAAGTGAATGAAAGTGAAGTGGTAGAAATGGTGGAAAATCTTTTCGATTGTTTATGTTCTCTGTTGTTTGTATCCTCTAATAAGGATCGATGGATTCAATTGGAAGGAATAGAATTATGTCTCGATTGTATTCGTTATCAACAACAATTTCGTCATGCTGCTTTAAGATGTTTAGACTTTGCTATCACTCGAGGACCTTTTGTAGGAAAAAGATTCATTCAATTAGGAGGTCTTGGTATTCTCTTTGCTATGTTTTGTGAAAAGTCTAAAAAGTGCTCTATGGTATTGACGAGTCAAGATACTGAACATATTGTATCCATTTTATATTTCTTATTTCAATATTCGGATGAAAAGTATCGATTGATGAAAAAGTTTATAGAAAATGATTATGAAAAGTTGAAACGTCTGATACTATTACATAAAAAGTATGAAGACAAGATAAACATGGCAAGTGATTCTAAAAAGGATATTGAACAAGATGAACTATTTTTATTGAGATGGGAAGCTGGACTATATACTTTGGAGTTGGTCGATACTATTTTGGCACAACTTGTAGAGTTTGCAGATAAGAGTGAACCCAACTTGATTCAAGTTGTATGGAATCTTTTGAGAGAGCATCAGATTGAGATACAAACCATTGAAGACATTTTAAAGGAGTTTGCAGAGAACTTGGAGCCCACAGATGATAAGAGTTCCAGTAGGCGAATTTTGTATTTAGCACAAGACTTTGTTCAAAAGATGACTTTATTAGAAGGATTCTCCAATGACTTGAAACAACAACTAGAATAACTCTATTCATGAACATCAAAGAATGATGATGGATACAATGTTGGTTGTATGAGTTTCCTGAAAAGCAAAAGAAACTTTCATCAGATATGAATACTCATTCATAGTATGGAAGAAAAAGTATTTCTCTCTTTTAGAAACATTCTATTTACAAAATGGGAAAAAGTATTCTTTGCAGTCTTTTCTATCTTATGATGTCTTCCAACTCTGCATAAAAACTATTCAATTCTTGTTCCAAGTTGTTTTCTGTTTTTGTGGTTGTACTCTTTTTTGAAATATGATCACGATTACTACTTGTTGATGGATAAACTTGGACAGGAATGAGTCGACTAGTTGTAGTAGTGCTATTGTTACCAATGGACTGCCAAGTGGAGTTGGGTCTATTCTGTTCTTCAATAACTGCACTTGTAAGTATAAACTTGAAATAACAAAAATCAATACAAACCTGTTGTTTGTTCTATTGGGTTATCATTCCTTTCATCAACTTTCTACAAACACTTTTTAGCTTCTCATAGAGTCCCCATCTCCCTTACTTACACTCTTTTCAAGTATTCTTTGAAAGGCTTGTACTCCTAATAACCTTTTCCTGGTCTCGGTACGATTATCTTCTCCATATTCGGGGTCTAAAGGATCCTGTGAGGACTCTTTATTCCCATTGCGAAGATTCTTAGACTGCTTATCAAGAATATTATCGTGCAGTTGTACCAAATAACGAAGTCTCTCTCTTTCTGCATTCAATAGAACACCCTCATTCTTCTTCTGAATGAGACTCGTCATCTCTTCTTCCAACGACTCCATAGAAACAGAACGACGCTTTGACTTTTTTTCAATATTCAACTTTGCTTTTTTATTCTTTTCCTTTTGTTTTCTTTCCTTCCAATATTTCTCTACAGGATGGATGGATAGTTTGTCTTTCATTTCAATGAAAATTGTATTTTCGATTTGTGAAAAAGACATTCTTCTATGGCAACCAGCTCTGTTCAACAAGATATCGATGAAGGACTCTATTCTAGACAACTTTATGTAAGTATGAATAGACTATTTTCATAAATAGGTTTTCATATATATATATATATATAGGTATTGGGTATGGACGCACAACGACAAATGTCTTCCTCCAGTGTGTTGATCTATGGCCTTACTGGACTGGGTATTGAAGTAAGTTTATCGTATAAAAGTCATATGATAGTTTTCAACCATGATAGATTGCCAAAAACTTGATATTGGCTGGTGTGAAACAAGTCTTTATTCACGATAAGGAGACAGTATCTTCACAAGATTTATCGTCCAACTTTTTCCTTTCCGAGGTAACTTTTGTTGTTGATGAGAGATGGACTTCTTTACTTGTCTGTAGAACGATATTGGGAAAAGTACAAGACAGGATGCAGTTTTACAAAAACTAAAGAGCCTCAATCAACAAGTACAAGTTGTATTGGTGGAAGATGAGAGACCATTCAACGAGTGGATAAGCAAAATACAAGTTGTCGTCCTTGTCCATCAAAGTTGGGAAACACAATTGGATTGGAATCGTGTTTGTAGGGAACACAGCGTCAAATTGATTACTTGTGAGTCTAGAGGAGTCTTTGGTCAAGTTTTTGTAGACTTGGGTGATGTAAGTTGTGGTGCTATGGAATATTCAAGTTATTGATAGAAGACTAGTCTTTTGTGGTTTCGGATACTACCGGAGAAGAACCCAAATCTGCAATGATATCATATGTTTCACGTGCCAATCCAGGTTGTGTTACTTGTCTGGATGAAAGTCGTCATGATTTGGAAACGGGTGACTCTGTTGTATTTTCTCAAGTTGAAGTAATGAATCTTGTTGATATTCACTCCATATCCATACATATAAATATATATATCTTGATAGGGAATGACTGAACTCAATGATGGAAAACCTCGAAAGATTCAAGTGACTGGGCCATACACTTTTACTATTGAAGACACAAGTAATTATCATGAATATATCAGAGGTGGTATTGCTACTCAAGTGAAAATGCCACAAACTTTACATTTTCAACCCTTATGGGAAGCTTGGAAGGAACCCCAATTTGTGGTAAGAAGTCATAGTAAGATATACATATCTGAATAAGAATAATATTGGATTAGTTGTCTGATTTTGCTAAAGAAGATAGAATGGAATTGCTTCATTATTGTTTCCGAGCTTTGCATGATTTTCAATCGGAATATCAAAGAGCTCCCATATCGGGTTGTGATGATGATTATGCTTTATTTATAGAAAAATTGCGTCATTATTCAGGTAGGTTGGTTATGTAGTTGAAGAATGGATATCTGATGGAGATGTTCAAATGGGTTTAGATAAAAGCGGATGGGTAGTGGAAGCATTTTCAAAGACATGCAGAGGAGATATATCACCTATGGCAGCTTTTCTTGGAGGAATTGTTGCTCAAGAAGCAATGAAAGCCATTTCTGGAAAGTTTACTCCTATTCAACAATTCTTTTATTTTGATTGTTTAGAAGTACGTTGAAGTTGTTGTGATTATCAACCTAATTGGTGATAGGTACTTGGTCATACGATTGCTACGAAAGAAGATATGCAACCCAATCATAGTCGATATGATGGTCAAATTGCTGTATTTGGAAAACATTTCCAAAAGGAATTGGAAAAGTTGAGATATTTTGTTGTGGGTGCAGGTGCTATTGGCTGTGAAATGTTGAAGAATTGGAGTTTGATGGGAGTAGGTTGTTCTTCACAGGGCAAAATATGGGTGACAGATATGTAAGGTCATGTGAAAGATTGGATATTTGATCATTGATTTCCTTATAGGGATAATATTGAACGTTCCAATTTGAGTCGACAGTTGTTATTTCGAGCACAAGATATTGGAAAACCAAAGAGTATTGCTGCAGCTCAAGCAGTTCAACAAATCAATCCACATGTGAATATTGAGGCAAGTAGAGTGGATAGTATTCTTTGTTGGATAAGAGAATGGATGACTTAGGCATTGGAAGCAAGAGTAGGATCAGATACTGAAGATATATTTGATGATGAGTTTTGGGAGTCGCTTTCAGGAGTCACCAATGCATTGGATAATGTTCAAGCTAGACAATATGTGGATTGGCGTTGTACTTATTATCGAAAGAGTTTGATTGAAAGCGGAACTTTAGGAACCAAAGGAAATACTCAGGTAGATAAAATTCTTTCATGGACACTATCGTTTTGCAAGACTGAAATCATTGTATAGGTTATTATTCCAGGTCTTACGGAAACTTATTCAGCTTCAAGAGATCCTCCTGAAAAAGCAATACCGATATGTACTTTGAAGAATTTTCCTTATCAAATAGAACATACTATTCAGTGGGCAAGGTAATCATGAGAATATTCGTAGTTGTTGAAAGTATTCATGTAACATTAGAGATATATTTGAAGGATATTTCAAGTCAGCACCAGAAGATGTCAATCAATATCTGAGTCGTCCAGACTTTGTGGAATGTAAGTGGTTATTTCTTTTGCTGGGATGGATGAATCATCACTTGAATAGCATTGCGTTCTCAAGGAACAAGTACTTTATCCAATACTTTAGAAACTATATACGATTCTTTGGTAGTGAATAGACCGTGTTCGTTTGAAGACTGTATTACTTGGGCCAGATTCCGTTTTGAAGATCTCTTCTCCAATACTATCAAACAATTACTTTACTCGTATGCATATATTCTGATTCCATTGTTTCTCTATACTCAACACTGAAAGTTTTCCTGTCGATATGGTGGATAAGAATGGCGTTTTATTTTGGAGCGGAACAAAAAGAGCACCACATCCGATATCTTTCGACGCTTCCAATCCAACTCATTTGGAGTTTATTATGACTGCTTCCAATCTACGTGCACAAAATTATGGATTGAAAGGCAAGTACAGTTTGAAATGCTATAGTAGAAATGAATGCAGAATGGATAAATAGGGTCAAGTGATCCTAAATATTTCCAACAAGTATTATCTCAAATCATGGTTCCAGAGTTTCAACCCAAAGCCAATGTGAAGATTGCCACAACAGGTAAGACTTGAGAGATAGTTGGAATGATATTCATGTTGTATCATTAGATACAGAAGCACAAGAACAAGAAAATGCTATGGAAGGAGATGAACAACGAATACAACAAATTCTTGAAGCTTTACCCACAGCAGCAGAACTTGCCGGTTTTCGTTTGTATCCAATCGACTTTGATAAGGATGATGAGTCTGGACTACATATTGGCTTTGTCACGACGTCTTCCAACTTGAGAGCCAGCAATTACAGTATCACCAATGCTGACAAGTAAGAGTTGCGTGGTATAGAAGAGAAAGTAACTGAATTGTATTTTAGATACAAAACAAAACTTATTGCTGGACGCATTGTTCCTGCTATTGCGACAACAACTGCAGTGGTCACTGGTTTGGTTTGCATAGAATTGTACAAATTGCTACAATATGGCTATTTGAATGTCCAAGTGGAAGATGTCCAGAATAGTTGGTTTGTGAAGAAGACCTCCAATGAATTGGATGCTTTAAGAAAGGAAGATGAAAAGGTAATGTGAAAGGAAAGTGATATGAGAATGAAGAGAGTGAATGGGATGATAGAAAGTAGCAGTGTTTAAGAATGGCTTTGTAAACTTGGCACTTCCATTCTTTGGATTCTCGGAACCTATTTTGGCTCCCAAGATTCCAATCGGTGATTCGGGTAAGAACACAATGCTTTTAAGGAACATATTGTTTTTGATAGAGTTTAGGAGTCTATTTTACACAATTCTGGGATCGCTTTGATATCAATGAACAGAGAGATGTGACTTTGAAAGAGTTTTTAGACATTTTCAAACAAAGGTGAGAAGAGTCTGAAGATGAAGTTGAAGTTGAAAGACCACAAAGGTTCCATTTGGAGATTTCGATGATGAGTTATGGTGTGTCGATTATCTATTCTT
The DNA here is from genome assembly GCA_025991245.1 of Galdieria partita. Classification (NCBI taxonomy): domain Eukaryota; phylum Rhodophyta; class Bangiophyceae; order Galdieriales; family Galdieriaceae; genus Galdieria; species Galdieria partita. The sequence goes on from BQMJ01000079.1 coordinate 71,800, forward strand.
CCTTTATTGCACCCAAAAAGTTGGAAGAACGTCTTCAACTTCCAATGAGAAAGGTAAAGTATTTTGAAGCCATCTTTTGTTTCGCATTGGAGATACTTTTTTAGGTTATTGAGACAATAGGAAAAGTAAAGTTGTCATCGAAACAAAAGTACTTGATCTTCGAAATGTGTTGTAACGATGAACAAGGAGAAGATGTAGAAGTGCCTTATTGTAGGTATCGTTTTCGTTTTCCATAGTTGTTGTGTGTTGGAATAAAAAGAGTTTATCTTGTTTGTTGCATGAAATGAAAAGAATATGTTGTTGATGACTCACTTGGATCAATTCTATAAGGCCAAATATCGAACAACTTGAACAGGAGTGGCAGACATTTTAGAAAAAGCTCAAAACCAAAAACTTGAAAAATTCTAAAGAAGCGCATGTTGGTAATATTCTAAAGGAACTGGATTCTAAACTCTCAATGATAGCAGGAGGTGAGAATGTATTTCTGGCTTGTCACTACTGGAAACTTTCCTCTATTGTAGACAAGAAAAAGATCTCTAGAAATATTTGCACTCAATTGGACTTGCTAAGATTATCGCTTGTGTAGTATGGGGAGCCATTCGAATATCGTGAACGCTCTAATAAAGAACAAAAACCGTTTTGTAGGTTACAGACAAACTATGTTGAGAAAAGAGCTTTCACGACTGAACAAGTCTGTCCGCGTCTCTATGTTATGAAGACTATGAAAAGCCCACATTTTAGGCCACATTTAGAGTATGACTTCACCTCAAACAGTTTCATCAACAAAGATTCGTTTATCTGACAGATTTGAGAGCTTCCTGAATACTTTGTGAACGATTGTTTGGATGAAGAACATGTATCCGAGTTTGAAACAAGTTGATTCTATACAACTGACGATACCCAATAAAGACACTCTCCAAAGAAGCTTACTTGAAACCTGAGTTGATTTTCATCCAAAGTGCTAAAAATGACTTTGTTCAAAATACATATATGTCTATTATTGCACATTAGCCATCCATCTCAGACTTAAAGTTACAAAAACCAATTCTACTTCCACAATTATTCATCATTGGTTTGTCAGTCAAGACTATAAAATACTTAAAACGCATTATTTATTCTAGACCTTGTAAAACATAAAGCTCAAAAACAACCCTGCTTCCATTCAACGATCGTGAAGCATCACTTTTCTTCTTTCAACAAAACTCGAAAATTTTCAGGAAAGCCTTCTCTACAAAGAAACTCGACATAGTTTGGCACTGATAAACTTCCCTTGGCCTCCTTAAAAGGTAATGGAGTAACATAGACAATACTAATGCAGTCTCGCCAATCAACACCTTTGGAATCCAATAAACGAAAATCTACAACTCTTCCAGAATCATCTTCTTCTAACATGATAGTAAATTCTTGATTTAAAATCAAGCAAAGTATGTTCAACAACTGACAGTCGCCTTTCACTTCTCTCTGTTTCAAGTTATCTCGACTCTTCTTCTTACTACGCCATTGGAGACCTCTCGAAAGCTTCGTTGAGTTTCGCTCGCTCTTTGTCTTACTAGTTGATAAACTAGCGGATTCTACGCTCTTCCATTCATCTTCCTTGCCATACAAAGGCAATAAGGAATTTTCAATAGCTGCATAGTCACGGTTATGATTGTAGAAAGAATCTACAGATATTTGAAAAAAGTATATGTGCCATTGAGAATCCACAATATCCACAAAAATATAGTCAAATCGAGGATGTCGTTCTGCCAGTAATATCCAACAGGAATGGGTAAACTTTTTCATGGGAGGATCCAATTCATCTCCAACCAACCGAAACCAACTATGACAAGATAAACTCAACTTCCTAAAAGGTTTGCTATCGGAACGGATCGTCACTTGTTCTGTTCTACTGATGAACCACAAAAAGAACAATTCTTTCAATGTTTGACCCTTTGTACTCTGTCCACTTCGATAACGTTCAACAAGTTCAGACAAGTAACTCTTTGAAGCATATCTGTTAAGGAAGGAGGATAACAACATACCACGCGCAGCGCTATTATAAAAACGTAAGTAAACTGCATCAACTACAACTAATAAACCTCGACTAATATATGCCTCATCTGCAATAGTAATGTTGGGTTTCGCTCCATCCATGAATAACTTATAAAGCATAGAATCAAATGCGCTCTTTTCTCTTTCAGAGCCAAGTCGTTTGATATAACCCCAATGCTTTTCTATCATTTCAGAACACACATCTGCGGTGAATTGAGTCTTCATATCCTCAAACCAACTAGGATCAGGAAGATCGTTGGCAAAAGCTATCATTTTGGCTATCATTCTAGGCACCAATCCAGTAAGTTCGACCACTTCATCTGAATGTTGACGAAGAATGGAGGGATAATCAGGTAAATCTTGCCACAAATCAAATTCTTTGAAACTTAGCGGCTCCAAATATTGTTTGATATCTCCATAATCACTAGGCAAATTATCTTCCAATCGATAATGCCGTGAACCTGCAAGAAGAACTCCGCAATAAGGCTATAAAAGTAAATAGAAAATTCATTATGAAAAAGAGAGATAAGCTATTACTTACTGTATCCATCACTTCCATAATGGCATAAAATCGAAAGAAATCTGGCCATCTATTGATGTTACGACCAAAGTTGCACCAAAACGCATTATGTTCATCGATAATAAACATATTGCGTGGTGCAAGCTGTATCAAAAAGCGACGAATTTCTGAAACCAGAGATATATCTCTCTCTTTCATGGCAAAATAAATGACATCTTTAAGGGGAGCACCATTCAAAGAATCATAGTCAGTTGTCATGAAGCACGGCATTTCTTCTAGAATGTCTGCATTCATAAAAAGCAACATTTTCAAGTAACGAGAAAACACTTGAGAGTTGTCGTTAACTTTCCTCAGCCACTCCAATGTGTTTGCAATATACTGTACGGGAATCCTGCAGTGTCTTGAAAAAACAGCAGCCATATAGAGATCTACGCTCTTTCCCAGTCCACCTGCTGCAGAAACAATGATCTGTCGACGTGGAAGACTGCAACCTTCTGCATCAAGACTTTCAATGTGTTTATTCCACCTCTTGATAAACTCTCTTCTCAGAAAGACTCGAGAAATTTTCCCAGCACCATCTTCCAGTGGAAAATCTTCAGGAAACCTCGTGGGAGCAACCAAATGTGCTGTATCTCTAAAAGTTTCTTCTCCAACTTTGAAAACTTTACCTCCTACTTGTACTTTTTCTCCAAGAACTGAGGCAACGGTTTTCAACACACACTCTCGATGAAGGTTAGGCAAGTTCGTCAACCATACATTGCTAAACTTTTCGTCAATTCTTAGACCCCCTTGAAATATTTCTTCGTATCTAACAGACTTTCCGGACATATCCAAAGAAGTTTCACTAGTCATCCTTTGAGACGGCGGGTCAAACAATCCAAAAACAAATTGTGCAATTTGTGGAGTTGTATCGTTTACATACTTTATATATTTTGGAATTCAAACATGAAATCTAGTGTTTCTTTGTTTCATATGGAACATTGTGATGGAGCTACTTGGAGCAAGTATATCTGAAGTGATTTCAACCTTGAGAAACATATTTTATGATAGCATAATTTCTTTCAATGACTTGAAAGATCAACTCAAATCAACAGTGATAAAGAAAATCTAGAAACTGTGACAATTTGATATTTTTCCACTCTTTTTTCAACTGTTCTACTGTTTGTTTCTTATCTATCCAACAGACCATGTGGGTCTCCACTAGATTAGAAAAGCTCATCTGTCTACAAAAGACTCCCACAATGGCAGCTACCGAAGAATACTATCCAATGTAGACATGAGAGAGATTCAATTCAATTCTTCCTTTGAAGACTGACAATTTGTCTTGCCGAATTTCTTTGATTATGCACAGAAAATACATCAACTACGTAGAGGTTATCGTTGAGTTCGAAATGTGCTATATGAAAGAGGCAATGGAGCATACAAATGTATCAGAGCTTGTAAGTGCTGTAAGAAAAAGACTCGTTCGAAAGTCATTGGTAGTATCATGTTTACTATTCTGAATGATGAGTATTGAAACATCTACTTCTTCTCCTTTGAGAACCCAAGTCTCAAGGTTGAACAAATAGGTTTAGCTTCATATTTTGGAATATTTTTGGACATTCTCAAACGTTTAGCTTTATTGAGGCAGTGAAGTTTTTACCAGATTGTTTTAGATCTAATGTTTTCAGAGTAACTCTGAGATGAATAGAATGGAAATCAAGCGAGTTGGTAGCTTGAAATCTTGCTTTGTGTCTTGTTTTAAAGTGCTCGTGTGCATAGTTTAAAAGTCTCTCGAGTTGTTATTGCTTTCTTCCCTTGTTGCATTCTACGATGCTGTTGTTAGAGTAAATAGGATTTGTCTTTGGAAGCAACGCTCCTACAACTCAATTGAGCTTGCCTCTTAGAGTGGTCGGTTGTTGACTACTGAGTTTCGTGGAGCATAATCTTATTGAAAATTTCCAGACTTTTCAATCTATTGAAGAGCAAAAATCCCTGGAGTATGTATTGGTTACTATTGTTACAATGTTCTATACAAGGAAAGGCTCTTATAGCGGTAGTTTCCTTATGTGTTCTTACAACACGATGTTATGAAGAGTTTTCCTATACAGCATTGACAGACAAAGTCAACAATGGATCCTCGTGAGATAATCGACGTTCAAGGTAAACCAATTCATTGACAAGGCTTTTGAGAAGGTCTCGTATTATTCATAGTTTTAAAAAATAAATTTGCTTCAATGGGAGAAATACAACTTCCCTTATCTGGAATAATACTTTGGATCATTATGCTGAGTAGCTCTCTAGCAATCACAATAAAGTTCTTCAACTGCTTTGTCTATTGACTTGATTTTTCTAAAAGTCATTGCAAAAGTCAATAACATCGAATAAACTCAAGTTTTGTAGGAATGTATAAAGTTGCTGCTGTGACAACTCAAGAGATACAACTCTCCAAATTTTCCACAATATCATATTGTATTCAATTGCGTTTTATACTCAATACTGTCCATCGATATAAATATGCTTTAAGAAAGGAACGAAATATTTCACAACACTTTGAATTTGCTATGGTGAGTTTATAAACTTCTTCCGAAATGCCTCGCTGACAACCTTTCTTGTTTTAGGAAAATACTGTTACACTACAAGAGTTGTTTAGAGGAGGAAGTATTATAGATGTGTCTGGGTTTGCCAACAAATGGCTGGTGGACTATCCCTTGATATATAGAGATGTCCCTATCGAGATTGTTTCAAACGTTTCTGTACTGTTGAAACCGAAATATTTGGAACAGATAATCTTTCCCGGAAGAATTTTATTGAGAAAATCGACTTTAACAAGGTGGAATCAGCTTGTGAAAGCAATGTTAAACCCTAGCAGTGGTAGAGTGAACATTCAAATTGCTTCAAGTGCTGGAGGTTTAGGAAAGAGTATTGAACTCTATTTGTTTGCTATTTTTGGACTTTATTTAGGCTGGATTGTTCAATACTTTGGACGAACAAATGTTTTATGTCAAAAATATCCAGATGAAGGTGCTATGGCTAAGCTTTATCTTTGTATGATCAAATACCTCAACAAAGACAGATTGGAACATTTCGGCTGGAAATATCCTTTTGAGAAGTTTGTTGAAGGTGTCAATATTCAGGGAATGACTTTGTTGGACTTGGTGAACTTGGGAATAACAAAGAAAAGCATGACGTTGGCAGAGACTGTCAGAGACTGCATTCAAAATGGCGTGAGGTCTCCAAATTTGCTTATTATGGATGAACATAATGAAATTTTTAGAAATGTGAAAAAGGAATATACATCAACTATCATTGCGACCCCTCTCCATGAATTGTGTCATTTTCTTGGCTATTATAGTAGAATGTTGAATCTTCCAATGGTAGTCTTAGCTTGATATTCATTCTTCAGTATTCTTTTTTTCTCATTCTAGTCTTCATAGGCTCCTTGTGGAGTTGTTTTAGCTGGTAGCCAACATCACACATTTGAAGATTCACTTACAAGTAGTGGTGTATTGCGTTATCTTCGATACATTGAACCTTTAAGTGACGAAGAATTTGCAGAGTTTGAGAGACAACCTGAGTATCCTGCTTTACTGACAGAGAATCGTGAAACTGTCATATCATATACGGGAAAAGTACCCAGACAAATTCAAGATCTTATTGATTTGAGTAGAAAATACTCATCCTATGACTTTAAGAAGTTGATAGAAATTTATGTTGCGAAATTTTTCAGTGAAGCAAGTCCAAAATATTTGAATTACATTGAGAGCTTAAATGAGCGAGATCGTGAATCTTTCTTCGAAGCATTATCAGCTCTACTCTTTCCAAGAACAAAGAGGCAAAATTTTATCTTGAAAACTGCATATCGGGACAAGGGTCTTGTTGTTGTACATGAAGACGAAACTTTAAGGTTTTACAATCTTCCAGCAAGAGATGTCATATTGGATTCTTGGCTAAAGTATGCTAAGAGTAAACTGGGAAATATGATAGATGAATATCGCAAAAGAACAGGAGCATTGAAAGGAAGTTTATATGAAAAGTTATTTTTTATTTTTTGTTCTTTATCAAGGCCTACTCTAACAGGATGGTGTCCAAGATATCAACTGAAATATTCATTTTCACTCCATTCAGGTGATCTTCGATATTTCGATGGTACTTTGATTGACCCTATGATTGATTGAATGACAGATGAGTTGTGGTTATATATGCCATCCAACTTTGCTCGATGGAATTTTATCTATTACAAAAACTTGCCTCGTGAAGAATGGTTTATATGGTTTTTTCAATTATCGATATCTCCGTTTTCAGATCATAATTACGGTAGCTCTCGTATTGAACACGATTTTGAAGGAAGTGAGTGTCGTATTTCACAACTTTTAAATGCTATTCGAGGTATAAAGCCCGGCTCTCGAGGTTATCAAGTTCAATTACAAGTTGAACGAGTAGACTTGAAGATAGGAAATTCTCGAAGGAAGAGAGCTGCTTCAGAACTTTCAAGAGTAGTAGTGAGAGATCCGAAAGGTATAGATTGTTCGGACAGAGTTCGTTTTATTTATGTTTCTCCTTACAAATCTCCAAAGGAAGTGGATGCTAATCTGTCATTTATCTACTTTATTGAATGGTCACCTGATTGATTGCATTTGTAGCTGTGGTTTTCCCAATGAGCCATATCTAAAATATTTTTCTTAAAGTTTGATATTCTTTAATTTATATCTTTCAATCTGATAGCTTTGTTGAACAATGCAACAAATGTATGAAATCATTTCAAACATGAGTATTGCAAAGTGCTGTAACGTTGCTTATATTGGATCATTTTCAGTGCACAATTGGAAGTTCATAGGATATTCATTACATCAAGTAAAGCATTCGGTTTTCAAGTTTTAATGAACATTTTTGCAAATAACAAGGATTCATCTCTTTTGTCAGCTGATTGCTTACGTATCCACCCTTGTCAACCATGGCAACAAGAATGAATGTCCAATTCTTAGAAAGGCCAAACACTGACCACCTCTGATGACAAACAAGTGATTCCCATGTATTTCTTTTCGTGTAAGATACTGGTTCAAGTATTTCATCTTTTTGCAGTCTCAAATTTTCTACGATAATACATGTCGAGGAGTAATGGGTTTTCTGTGAAAATAAACTATTTGTACGTAATGCAATAATTCCATTGTCGTCTGCAATGGAGAGTATAGTTTCTACTGTAACATGTGATGACTGTTCATTCTTTAAAGTGCTTCTATAGATTCTTTTTTTTATAAAAGGAAAGAACGATAATTTTACTAGTGTTGAATGATGCAAATTTAAAACGATAATATTTCAAGATTACTCAACACTGGCTTTCGACAAGTAATGAACGACGAATTGTAGAGTTCGATTCACCAAAAAGTAAAGTATCAAAGTTATTGACTGTTGTTCACAAATTCATCAACTCGTAATGCTGCTAGTATATAGAAGAGATGATCTTTGTGTACTCGAATGATTCTCAGTAATTTTTCATCGACCTTGCTTCGATTATTTCCAACAACACTATGCAACAGAGTCGCATATCGACCAGCATACTCTTCAGGAATCAATGCACTTTCGATTAAGAACTTTTTCCAATCAAAGTCTACAAAAGATTGTGTTGATGCAAGCATACTTTGTCCAACATTCACAGCTGCCAATGGTGTTTGCTCTCTTCCAGGATGAAATGGAACTTGTTGCAGAGAATTCGGAGCAGAAATAGTTGATTCTCCTCTCGTTTCTTCCATTTGCATCACATTCATATCCATCCTTGGATGAGTATTTCTTCTTTCCATCATTCCACTATTCCTTTCAGATTCTTCAAATGGAATACGCCTTAATAAATCTACAAACGAATCGCTCAACAAATCATAAAGTGGTTTCAGTTGTTCCAACCATCCAGCATCGTCACCAAACACTCTTTCAAGATCTCTACTAGCCTTGCAACCTAAAAAGGTTCGCAAAGATGTAGTTGAACATACTACAACTTGACAATGAGGAGGTATCCATAACCATTCTTCTCGTATATTCTGTGGTTGTATCTCAGAGTTGATAGAACTGTAAACAATATTATTATTATTGTCTTCATAATAAACTCCACTATTCAATATCCAATTCTGATTATTCCTAAATTGTCTGGAAACTTCTTCAGCATACTTGTCGCTTACAATCAACTGAATGGCTCTTAAATTATTCTGTTCCAATTCAAGCTGTGACGCCACTGGATGTAAAAATTTAGCAACTTCTGCCTTAATCATTGAACGTCCAACACCAGAACTTGACAATTGAAAACATTCCAATGCAATACCTATCAAATATACTCTCTTCTTGATGGTTTCAGTCTCCGCAGGTGTTTGCTCTGAAGAAGATTCACCTTGAATAGCAAGGAAAGAATTGTCTTTCATATCTGTTACTCGAATAAGAACATCAGGTCCATTGGAGTTTTGTCGAATGGGAACAAATATTCCATCTTTTGATAAATACTTTTCAAAAAATGGTTTCCAAGCATTGATATGGTAAGTTGCTCCGTTAGCACTATGGATTCTACTCACTGTCGAACTAAATGCTGGAACATAATTGGGAATAGGATCCACTTTTAAGCTGCTAATGGTTTCAGTAGATTGTATTGATATATGTTCGACAAAACTATGTCGAAATATACTCAATTCTCCTAGTTTAGAACAGAAACACCATTGAACATAAAGAATAAGAGTAAATATAATTTCAAATTTGAAACCACGACTCGAAGGTGAATCCAATCGACTGATCGATGAAAATAAACTACAAATAAAACGAACAGGAGGAATATTCCAATATCGCGATTGAATATGCTTTAGTACAATCTTTGGAAAAACCAACTTGAAAAACGTTTCATTTCTGAATCCAAAGGGTGTCCTGCTTGCTTCGTCTTGTTCATTTCTCGAGCAATTCACATAATAAAAACCAAAATGATTGGCAATATCTAAAACATATTCAGGATAACTTCCTAAACCACCAAATAGAATCTCTCTCTTTGGAATACGAAATTCAAATATACTCGCAAGAAGCATTGAAGAAAAAACAATCATTGATTTGGGTGTCATACGAGAAAGAGTTACTACGAGATTCGGAGCAACTTTCTCTATCTTCTCTTTCATTTCATCCTCTGAAAGATCACAAAAACTATTCCAACTCTCACATCTCTTTCCCAATTCATTTAAAACATGAACAACATAGTAAGGAACACCACCTGTATAATCATACACTTGTTTGAAGAACCAATCGTGTCCCTCAGGATGACTAGTAAATAATACTTTTAGAATAGGTTCATCGTCATAAGTGGTATTTTGTATAAAGTACTTGACAGTTGCTTCTGAAAAAGGATCTAAACGAAGAAAGGATAAAATGACTGGGGAAGTAAGGGCATCTTGTTGACTAGTTACGACAGCATCTGATCCCCCTGCCAAAACACAAATTACAAAAGGTTGACGTAAAATTGTTGATAAGACTCCAAAAAAAGAACAATAGACGTTGTGCACTCGATTTGCTCTTCGTGTAACCATCAACTCCTTAAACATAGTGAATTTGTCGCCTTCCAAAGCTTCAATTTCATCAATAAACAGATATAAATAACGTTTCTTGGTGACTTGCAAGAGTTTCTGAAACCATTCTTCTGGACTACCAATACAGGAAAGCACTTGAGAAAGTAGATCTGCACCGTTTGGAAACTGGGCAAGTGCCTCTCTGCTTATCCATTCAAAAAGCGTAGTTTGAAAGCGATTCCCGTCAGGAACATCGAGAAGATTCAACACAACATATAAAGTCTCGTTTAATAGTGCGTCTAGAGAACGTTCTCCTATATTATCCCCTTCTGCAATACCAGGGAGACCCATTTTACCTAAATAGTGCAACAAAAACTCTTTGTTCATGGAAACAAACGTTTGGAAGTTTTGGCCAAACGTGCTTTTGCCGCTTCCATACATTTGAGGAGCGATAGAAACGTGTGGCCGTTGTCCTTTAGAGAAACCTTGCTCATCGCAAAGATGAGAGGCTTGAAAAGCTTCTATAACTTGCAACAGTGCGGACTCACGATTGACAAGGGGATGTTTAACACCTTTAAAAGAGAAGACGTCCATTCTGTATTCACGCAACAATCGCCGCAACCAACCTCCAACAACAAATTGAATCTCAAAATGTAAAATTGTTGTTCTATACGAGTATTACATAGTTTATGTATAAGAGCTAATATTTTTGTTCGGCTTGCAGATGACTTTGTTGTTTCTTTTACGACAAAGTGACTTTATTTTATAGTGGATAAAGATTAACTTGTTGACTCCTTCCAGAGCTTTGTGTGGATACAGTGGGAGAAAAACATATTTGGAAACTTAGTCATCTTGAGTAGATAGTTTGTTTCTTGTTTCGTTTAGTGTGTTTATCACTTTGATGGATATAAAGCTTGCTTAGAAATTTGTTGTTGGCACTTTCCAAGGAGGACTTTGTTTAGGTTGTACAGATGGAGCTTTACTAGTTATACCTCATTTTGAGTTTTTTTTGACAGTCCAAGTTTCGTTTTGAACACTGTTTTTCACTCAAATTGCAGTGACTTCTTGGATAGTCTCATACTAAGTACCTCCGCGAAATACACTTCTAACGAGGCAACTTGCTTTGTAGTTTCTGGTCTTTGAGTGAAAACTAGCTGTGTGTGTTTCGAGAATAATGTATTGATAAAAGGTTCCAAACTTGCACGGAGTTTTAGTAATTGATCCAATAAAGTCTGTTACAAGTCAGCGTCGTTTGATTGGGTGTTGTTTGAGAGTAGTTTTATTAGGGAATTGTTATACATAGTCTTGTGAAATAGGGTTGAAACTCCGCTTTGAGCAGATTCTCAGCTATGTCTTGTGTTTGTTGAATAGTTTGCAATTTCCATATGTCAACTTTTGTCCATTGACAGACTCTTGTGAAAGTGAAAAAGACGAACTATAGTTGTATATACTTCAATTTGAACAGTCAATGGCACTGTATGTCTTCATGAAGCCTATTGCTATATTACAAATTTAGTTGAGATCTAGATTCCAACTGCTAGCAAACCTAATTCTTGCTTTGAGTCGTTTCAAGACAAGCTACTTTTTCGTATCTAACAAACTCTCTGGACATATTTAAAGACGTTTCACCACTCATCCTTTGAGAATCAATTAGTGATCCTCAATCAAATTGTGTCATCAACCAACTCGATCTTCCAATTTTGTCTCAATAGTAAAAAACAAGTTTTGCAATCTATAGAGTTGTATAGTTTGTATAATTTGTGTTACAACTATGTTTGAAAATTCAAACAAGAAATCTAGTGTTTCTTTGTCTCCCATGAAACATTGAAATGGAGTTGCTTAGAGAAAGAATATATGAACTTGAGGTGACTTCTTGAGAAACATATTTTATGATTGAATAATTTCTTTCATTGACTTGAAAGATATTCTGAAATCAACAGTGCTTCCAGTTAAGGAAAATCAAGGTACTCTGAGACTTTAATACTTGTTTTCCACTCTTCCAGTTTAAGCTATTCCATTGCTTGTCTTTTCTACACCAATCAGACTATATAGACCTCCACTAGATTGAAAGAAGTTCAATTGTCTACAAAAGAATCTTCACAGTACTAGACATCAAAGATTGCTATCCAATACAGACGAGAGAAAGAATCCATTCAACTCAATGCTTTCTTTGAAGGGTCACACTTTGTCTACTTTTGACATCTATCCTTGAGGATACTTCACCTATCTAATCGAACATTGTCGAATATGAGTGAAATTTGAACAATAGGCTGAAAATACCTCAACTACTCAAAGTGATATCGTGTAAAGTTATCTTTCAGTTCAAAAGTTTCGTACACTTTATGAAAGAGGCAATGGAACACACCAATTTATCAGAGCTTGCGACTTTCGTTACTCGCTGCAAGAAAGAAGTCTCAATCGAAAGTTATTGATAGTATGATGTTCACAATTCTGAGCTATGAGTATTGAAATCTTTACGTCTCCTCCATTGAGAACCCAAGTTTCAAAGGTTGAACAAGTGGATTTGGCTTTACGTTTTGGGATATTTTTGGATACTGTCAGGATTTTAGTTTTGTCGAGACAGTGAAGTTTCTAACAAAATTGTTGTAGATTTGATGTGTTGTTTTCAGAGTAACTCTGAGATGATGAGAATGGAAATTCAAGTCGAATTGGTAACTTGAAATCTTGCTCCTTGTCTTGCTAAAGTACTTTGTATACTTTAAAAGTATTTCATTGAGTTGTTGTTGCTTTCTTCTCTTGTGGCATTCTACAAGTTTCGTTAGAGCAAACAAGATTTTATCTTTGGAAGCAACGACTGTAACAACTCATTTGGGCCTATCTATTTTCGGAATCCTTTCAGGATGGTCGGTTGTTGACTGCTGAATTTTGTGACACTATATACTATCGTTGACTTTGCTAAAGTCACCGTCTGCTTCAAAGTACACCTTCCAGAAAATCTCGGTTAAAGTTGCTAGTACTAGTTACTGTCCATATGTCTAGGAATTCTTGATACCTGTTTCACAGAATTGAAACACATTGTAGAGTTTTACCATTACATTCAACAACACAAGGATTGATTCATATTCCTCACTACAGTCTTCTATGATAGCATTCTAGGGTATGGGACAAACTTCCTTCTTGACAATTGTAATCAGCACTCTTTTGGAGTTCTTATTTAACCCAACCACATGTATAGATGGAATTGTTGAAAACGTTTGATTCACAAAACGTTAACCAAGTGTTTACAATTCAAACAATTTGGAATCTAACCATCTTAAAACTCAACGTGTTCTGTTTGGGCTTGTGAGATCAAAGAAAAACTCCTTGTCAACAACAAGTCAAATCCAATTCTATTAACTCTCCAGTTTTTTTTCTCGTTACTTTCACGATTTCTGAATTATCAGGTACAACAGTGGAAAATCTGTAACTGAATTCCAACGATACATTTGCCTCAATAGAAAGAATAGAGCATCAACAGTCTTTTGAACTCTAAAGTGCAAGGTTCTTTTGGAAATTTCTCTACAAGTATACAAGAAACGATATAGTTTGTACCTTTTAAAGGCACCCTTTCATACCACCTCCTTTCTAAGCTCTTCGAAACGTTCTTTCATTAGAACTTATTGGTTGAGAACAGGAGCTAATAGTTGTGTTATGCAACCCACTTCAAAGCGGATAAAGTATGTCTATGAAAACTTTTTTGAATTTCAACGAGAAACATCTTGAGAATAGACTAGAAAGTTTTTCTTTTTTTGGATACTATTTAAACCTGGGTTGTTTTGGTCGTAACTTTGAAGCCACTAGGTTTGAACTTTGTGGTTGGTTAACAGCAGAGTTCAAAAGTGATTTATCTGCAGAAACATTGTGAAGGGAGAGGTTGATTACGATCGTACAAGGGAGATTGTTTGGAAACAACTACGATAGCTTTGCACATTCTTGGTTCTTTGGATGAGAATAGTGTAAAAGAGGATAATTTGTAGTAGTGATTATCGGCACCTTTTAACCTGAACAAGTTGTATATACATACTTGTGGAAAGATTTATTTTACTGAGGTTAGCGAAAACATTATAGCCAATTAAGTAGATCGTTTGATAAATGTCCAAAGTATTTTGAAAACTACAGCAAAGGAAGAAATATTCGCTACGAGAACAAACCCTGAACACTATGATAAGGTAGACCAGTGTATGTTGAATTGACAAAGTGCAGAGATCTTGAAAAATATTGTATTCGAAACAAGTTGTCTAGTAAAGGATTGAGTGAATGAGATGAAATAAAAAAGATTGTTTCAAAGATATATCAAATTTGATGAATATTCCACATTCTAAAGCTGTTTTGGGAAATAGTTTGAATCCGAATTTGCCAACACAATTCATTGAGTTGTGTCAATCACACAAGTTCTATTTTTTCATTTGGTTCCCTTTATCGATATTCACGATATCTATAGATTGTTTGCAAAGAAATATGCATGGTGAAGGAAAGGGGAATATAACTATTTCAATCAGCTACTACTCAAAGAGAATTTCCTGAATTATTCTATGGATTGATGAATTTTGCTCGGAAGATCAAGAATTCTAAAGAAAGTTGTTGGTTTTTAGGACTTTGTATACTCAAACGGTAAACATTTAACTGTTATTTTTCATTCTATTTCATGTGTCATTGAAACTCTTCTCGTCTTGAAACTTTTTTTAGCAAAACTTTGAAACTCTATCAGTGTGTAAGAGAATATGGAACAGAAAGAGAATACATTCATTTGTATTCCTCGAATAGTGAAAAATTGCAAAAAGTAACAACGGAAAAAACCAAGAAATTGCACGATAGATTTCATCATACTATACAAGGAGAAGCCACTGAGAAAGAATGGAATTCAAACTATAGTCCAACTTTATTTCTAAACACAGAAGGGAGAAAGACAGTAGTACTACAGAAAACAGGAACGAAGAATCAACTGCTTTCTAATATATAACAAAATAGACTACCTGACGAATGATTCTCCTAATTCAATCATTCTTAAAAAATAAATTGAACAAGAAGTTATAAGAGTACATATTGAAAAGTCGACAAAGTGATTTTAAGTTGAACCCTGTTGAGAATAGATAAAAAGAGACTTAAAATGTTTCAACCAAAACTCAAAGTTCATTTTTTAAGGAATTCAAGAAGACTACCAGTGTAATAGCCATCATTATCTTCGTCATAGCCATTTTAGTGTCATCAACGGGAAATAATTATATTATACTTGGAGCTTACAAAAATGATTAAACTTGAATGAATTTGGCAATCGACAATTGAAAACGTTTTTCTATGTAAAATGGATTTGAAACATCCTTATAAAGAAGAATTGGGTTTCGACTCCAATTCGTCTGACAGAATTGCCTAAATGGATACAAATATACTAGAATTGTGACCATAGACAGATGAGTTTTGAATCAAAATAACAATTCAATTATAGAATAGAAGCGCAAAAGAAACTACGTATTTAGTTAATTCACTTTGTTGGAGAGTAGCATTGTGATATGTACAGATTCAAGATTCGAACAAAGTAAAATAATTCCGCTTCAGTGGAATGATAATGCCTCAAAGCAAAACGATAAATTTCGACAATAATGCCTAAAGCATTAAACAGTGGATTTCAACGTGAAACTCTTCGAGACCAAACTTTGCCATCCAAGACCTGCTAGTATTGGTCGTAAACTTTCAGTGACTTGAAACTTGAGTTCCATAAAGCTTGAAAAGTATTGGTCTTTAGTCAAAGTTCACGTTAAATGTACCTCAAATTGGATCCTTGTTGAAAACTGTTTTTCTTCATTTTCTGGTAACTTTATAGGCGTTTCTTACTATGTAGAGTACTATAAAAAGAAAATTCGGCACAAAAAGCTGCTAATTGTTTTCAACTTTGAACCCCTGCTCCCTATACAGTCTTGTAGTGTAACTTGGTTTTTCAAGTCCAAGTATACTACAAAGTAAAGTCTTGTGAATTGTTGTTGTGAATCTTCTTTTGTGTCACACTCATCAAGGTCTTTTGTAGCACTCGAAGTACATTCTGAGATGATTCTTGCATTCTTCAAACAACCAGTTCCTTTATTTGTGAGTTTATGACCATTTAAAGTCACTTATCCAACTAAAGAGGAGACATGAGCGGATTGCTTTGATTGGAACAGGCGGAGTTATGATGGCAGCTTTCAACCTTCCGTTGACCGACTTGAAGAAATCACGAAAGTTGCGATATATGAGCTAGTTGGCAGAGAGTTAGATAAAGCTTTGTGACTGTTTGAGTGCTTGACCAGTTGCTATGTTTCCAAATTGTACAACAGATATTTTTCTAAGTTTGAGTTTTTGGCGTTGCGTTTTTGAATAAATGTGGATAATAGGCAACTTTGAAAGTTTTCATGAGAGTGCGGTTTTGATATAACTATTGTTGATGCTTCTGTGGTTTTTATCAGAGAAACTCTGAGGGAACCAGAATCGAGAGTCAGTCCAGGTACTAGCTTCAAAACGTGTTGAAGTATTCTGGGTATAGTTGAAGAGATTATGACTGAGTTGCTTCTTTCTTGCCTCTTTGCTTTTCTCTTTTGGGTTTACTAGTGAAGGGAATTCTTTGTCTTGGGAAGCTACCTTGAGAATTTGGTTATCTTTCTCCAACTTTGGAGTGCTCTAGTGTTTGCAGAATTTTCCTTGTTTTATTGTTGAATTTTGTGAAACATAGACTGTTTGAAGCTTTGCGGTGTTTTAGATGCATAGGAGGAAGTGGCTCGAGGGTCTTTGTTTTTGACTGTTGTTGTGAAGAGACAAACAAGGCAAGGCTCTTGCAATAATACTTATGAGTCGTGACGCTATGCTATTATGGAAAGTTTTCATATGTAAAACTCACAAAATAGAAAGAGTCAACAATCGAGTCTTTATTTTCGCAATTGAATTATACAAAATAGAATTTGAGGCACTTGGTCCATGTATTCAAGCGAATTGAGGAACTCGACTGGATTCTTTATCAACATACTTGTAGGCAAAATAAAAATTATACAAGTGTAACTTCCAATGTGTACTTGAATTACGTTTTGTTGATAGTTGAAATACTCGACCAGAGTGTATAAACTCAAATCTGCAAAAGTCTAAAAAGTCCTTGATACTGGTAACACAAGATTCACAGTCCTCCAAGTTGCAAACAGTTCAGCTAGACATTGATCAGCACAAGTGTTCACTCTATTTGACAAAATTTCTCTATGACAACTTGGCGACTGCACACCCAATCGTTCCAAGTTGTGGGAAACACGCTCTTCTTCTTGAAAGTGGCAGATAATACTTTCTTGAAATGATTCGTATCAACTAGAGCTCAATGTTCTCCAAATCAACTTGAAGTCAGTAAATCTCCAAGGTGAATAACAAAGGTGAGTTTATCTCACTATACAATGGCGGGCTTTACTCTCAGGGGTATGTCAACGATCATTCTAACACAACGGTTCTCTTCAAATAATGCAACGTTAGAGAATCAGTAGTATTCTAGCTAAACCTTTGAGTGGAAGGTTCCCTTGGAAAGTTTTCACTAGGTACATATGAAACTATATGGCGTGTGCACTTTTGACGGTACTCGAAGAGCTCTTCAACGTCACTTTGCCCAATCTCTCATTGTGATTGTTTTGCTCAACTGTGGCTGTAGTTGCTTTGTTACCACCTGTTTTGAAGTGTATAAAATTGTTCCTTTTTATGAAAATATAAGTAGTTGAATTTAGAGGAGAACTTTTTGCACAAAAAAAACTTTGAAGTTTTATGACTTTGCACTTTTTGAAATACCAACCAAGGCCCTGTTTGGTTTGTTCGTTTCCTGTCAACAACTTGGCTTGAACCTCAAAGTCGCTCCAAGTTTTTGTCGAATGCAACGTAGGTTCTGTTCGAAAATTTGTTGATCTTTAGTTTCTGGTCTGCTTGAAGACATTGTTCTTTCGGAGTGCTGAGGCACCAGTCGGCACAAAGGCTTCAAATAGTCTTTGAGGCTGAACCCTTGTAGCGTTACAGTCTTGTAAGGTAACCTGGTTTTTGAAGTTGAATTGAACTGTTGTCCTGTGAACAATGGATGAGGACTCTCTCTTGTGGAACAATCACCAGGATCTTTTGTAACAGTCGGAGTATATTCTGAGTTGATTCTCTTCGATTCATCACAAAACCGATTTCTGTCATCGTTAGTTTTTGTCTATTGAGAATCTATTGTCCGAGTGTAGAGTGGAGGCGACTCGTTGCAACTGAACTGCGCAGTTCAACTGTGAGTTGCTGTTTCGAAAACGGACGTGAACAGAGTTTGTCCACCGACTTTGAAGCATCTTTACGTCGTTGTTTGCTAATCTTACTTGACGAGGTCACTTGAAGGATGCAAATTCGAAACAAGACTTGGAAGAAAAGGAGTGTCTGATGGGAAAAACTTTCACAAAAGAAAGGCTTCGCAACTCATCGGCATAGTGTATGTTTGGAATAGCTACCGTAGTCTTTTGTGCTCAAGTCTATAAATACTTAGCAGTTGACAGTTTGTGAGACACAGTTTTGGAAATGATATTGTTTGAATAGTATTACTGTTGGCACTTAAATAGCTCTGTCTTTCTATTGGGAAATCATAACCAGCTATGCAACGTACAATTCTATAAAAAGGCTGACAAGCACAAAGTATACAAACTGACAACTGTCCACGAATTTATAAATACATCGCTCATTTTAGACACAGCGATTCTTTCAGCATATTAAATTACTCGATTGAGCAACATTCCTATATATGCGCAAGATATTCCAGGGTCTTCCTACGTTACAAAGCAAAATTGAGCAAGACATGAATATTTTATTCTTGATGCCTTGTTTACTTGAACGATCGATCTTCATACTGGTGCGTACGGTTGCCAAAATTCTATTTTCGTAGAAGTCTAGCGTCCGTGAATTAATACACGCTTAATTTCGTGACTAGTTAATTATACAAGAAGAACTCTCTCCAACATTTGGATTGTCATAATGATGAAAATGTCTGAAAGGCAAGGAATTTTTTCTATTCAATTGACAATAAAAATTGTACACGACCGTAATTTCATTTGTAGACAAATTAGCTTGTCATTTACATACAAACGAGAAAGACTTTTAGCCAAGTAAGAAAGACAAACACCAACTGCAATACACAGTATAAAAAGGACCATTATAGAAGGAAAATACACTTGATAATATCTAAGAAATCGAATCTTGGCAATTTGTATATGCTTGAACCCAATCCAGGAGAGGCGAGACTCAACGTTTAGCCACCTTGTGTCACAAAGGTGTAAACAGAGAGACTTCAAAGAATCAACGCAAATTCTTAAAAAAAGGCAAAGACTAGAATTGACCATTCAAGTTTTACCAATCGGCCAATTAGAGTTATTCATAATTGGACAGAGCTGGGGCCAATGCAGTAGAGCTATCACCCAACGCCAAAAAAGAAAGTGTCTCGTATCGCTTCATAACAAAAACTTTATTATGAAGAACAACTATACAAAAATGCTTCTAAGACCACAGTTTAAAAGAAAAGTTTCAAACAACCCAATAATAATCAAAACAATAAATAGAGATGCAATACAATTGACATGAGAAGCTTTATTTATCACAGAAACTTATTGAAGACATCATGTACTTGTGAGAGTTTCCCATAGAATATTCAATTGAAAAGAGAAAAAAAACCCAAAAATTTCTGGCAACAACAATATTAGCTCAAAACGAACTACTCAGCCAAAACAAGGACAAACACAATCAAATTTCTAAATTACAGGAAGTCTAGAAGAAGAAAAAGTTTACGAATTTTATATAACCCAGTGGCGAATTAAAACAATTAGGAAAACATATAAAAGCGGACCATACAAAAAATTCAGAATAAAATACATTAAAACTATAAAGTTGTCTATAATGCACAATGCTGAAATCATTTCCGATTACACTGTGATGTGAAAGAGGAAAAAGACTAACATAAAAAACACCTAAAGCAGTACCTGGAAAAAACTACATATTCAAAAACCATACACACTCAACAAGAAGAAATGCAATTTTACAAAGAAACCTCTGTTCTTTACAAGAGAATAAATTAGAAAGTGATATCTGTGAAAACAATATTAGCAAGTAATATATAGAGCCTTAGTAGATTGTGTTGCAAATGAAAAACTTGTTGCATTGTAGATTTTACTAGGCTGAATTAGATTCCAAGCTGGGTCGTTGGGAAATTCAGTAAGAAGTTATTTGAGTTCACATGAGGGTTCATTGATTCATTTCCCCTCACTTTCCTCCATTGCCCTTTGGCTGTCATGGGCTGTGTTTTATTCTACGTAGCCAATACTCCACAAAATTGAAAAATTTTTCAAAATTTTTTTAAAGCAGATATTTGTGGGAAAAAAATTGTAGAAATTGTTTTGTATATACTAATTTGTGTTTTCTTGTTTCATATGAACTTTTTCACGATTAGCCAAGAGTAAGTTCCAACTGTCTAAAAATGGCCAGAGTGTAATATTCTTGTAAATATAAAAACAAGTAGTAATAAATAGCGACGAAGGATTTAATGAATAAGAACTTACCAAGCTCTTCTTTCATACTCCATTTTCCTCTGGAAAAGTTGAGGAAAGACCAACGATTGATTCAAAATCTCCATGGTACATTTTTGCACACATGACATAGTTGGAAATTCTTGAGCCAGTTTGCAAGTACACTAGCATATTTACAAGTAGAGCTTCTCCTGCAACTTCTCAAGTGTCACAGTATTTCAAGTTGTGTCACTAACACAGACATCTAGTCTCAATCTTGCTCTTGCTTCCTATCAAAGCATAGAAATGAATTTGTGCCTCTGTACAACACATTCTTTTGATTTCGATTGACCAAGTATCGATTTGGACGCTAGATAAGTATGAAAAGCAAAACGCATTGAAAGTTCTTATGGAAATCATGGAAGAAATTGAATTTCGATTGGAGGTGTTCCAAAAAAAAAGAGTTCCAAATAGGAAATTCTAGAGAAGAGAGCTAGGAAGAAACCAAAATATTATGCAATGCATAGTAAAAGACTAAAAAAGTAGTAAAAGCTAAGAAAGCAAGGAAGAAGAAATTGATTGTAGAGAAAAAGAGTGAGAGTACAATATGACCAATAATGAAAAATGTCACGCAGTGATATAATCTTCTAATAGTTATCGCGCAAAGTATTGGCCAGGTAGACATAAAGCAACAAGAAAGAGGAAGAACAGCAGACATTATGGAATATTAATGTTGTCATTGTTAACTGCTTCTTTCAATTGAAAGCCTTTTTTATGGCATATGTATGGTATGGCTTACTTTTGGTTCAATATGTATACCATCAGCAAAGTAGCATTATAGTATACAAAGATTTTCACAGAATGAAATAAGGAGTATACAATGATCATAAGAAAATAAAACCCTGTTTTGCCAAATTGCTAAGTGATAGATAGGACAACATAAAGAAAAAATAGGGCGAAACAAGGTTGTACTCTTCAAACCACTGTCAGCGAATCGAGAAAGACTCTGATACAGTAGATGGTAAATAGTACAGTTACAGAAAAACGGAAAGTGGAGCCAATTTAGTTTTGCAAGATTTCAAGTAAATAATGAATTATTTTAGCTCCAAACAAATGAAAACGTTTCCCCAAAACAAGTACTAGAGAAAATTCATGATCAGTCGGTACAAGTGCACGAGTGTGTTAGGGGATGAAGATTTCATAGGCGAAGATGAATTGACACGAATAGATCAATAAGCAAAACAAACCTTAAACACTACCCAATATGAAAGCAACAAGGTTGTATCAAAATATGTGAATCATTAAATAATTCTTTGCAGTATAACATTTGTTCCACGAGAAAATAATTCATTGAAGGAAAGCGCATGACGTATGTCAGAGAACACTAGACAATTTTATTTTTATTAGAACTTTGTAATGTTTCTTTCTTTCTTACTCTTATTGACTAATAAATGAGCAATAAAGACACCCATTTTGAAAGTAACCTATAGAGAAAAGAAAGACAACAAGAGAAATAGAATCTCTAGAAAGTTGAAGAAATCTCATATACTACTTGACTTTATTGAATAAGCATATCTCTAATTGTTTTCTTCAACGAACATTGATCGATAATGCAAAAGATAGTAAGAAGAAGTTCCAAAATGCATGTTCAACGAAAAACCTACCTTATTCTCAGTCGGAAACAATTCAGTGCTTTTGTCAAATTGAAATACTTAAAAGAAATTTTATATATTTAAGAAGGAAAGAAACAAAAACAACAGGATGATTCCAAAGAACAAGAATAAAAATACAACAAACTCATGGAGGAAAGGTACTCTTGAGAGATATGTTTCCCTACAAGCTGTTATTCAAAGCATAGTCAAACTGACATCAAGCATATAATGTCCAAGATGCTACAGAAAAAGTTGAACTTTTGTGGCTAGATTGCAACTACTTAATTCATTTGAGGCCTTTTTATGAGAAGAGTGTGGCTTGCTTTGTCTTCATTATATATATCAACAGTACAATTCGTGTATAATATTATGCCGATCAACATAAAATAGAACACAATGGATCCAGTTACCATAAGAAAGCAAAAATTTTTTTTTTCGAAAAAAGTGTCTGATAAAAGATGCCATATAGTAACAACCAACAGTTGCAAGATTCTACTTTTCGAAAAACTGTCGCCTTTCAATATCGAAGACGACTATATTGAAACAAGCCATGCAATACGTTAGCTGTAAAAATTACCAGATTTAGTTTTCGCAATATATCAAATTCATAACCAAATTGTTCAGTTCCCCCCAAAAAACCAAAAACTTCAATGAAAGTGAAACACATGGAACAATTTGGATATCGCTTACATACAATACAAATACAACTGTGGGGATGATTCCCAAAAGATTTTAAAGTAAGAATTACTTTGTCACTCGAGGTAAATTAGCAAATTCACAAAAATCTTCGAGAATGCTGACACAATTTCAAAAGTATTTAACCGATTCTAAACCACTTAACTTTATATTCTACTAGATTCTTTTACGACGATCTAGTGAATTGCGAAAAACACATGCCTTTTAGAAAAAGGAATGAAAAGTCGTGTCTTTTCAAATAAAAAATTTAACTGCTTTTTGTAAAATTATCTACGTTTCATTAGAAGAGCTAGAAAAATGTCGTCTCGAATAGAGTCTATAGAAAAAGAAAGAATTTAGGGAGGTTGGCGCAAGTGAAAGAAATTGAAGGATTTCAATACATTATTTGTCCTCTATGGGCATCAGTATTTCTAGTTGTTCTCAAAGGTAAACAATAGGTCATAATGCAAAATTTAGTTAAAAAAATAGTCGAAAAAATCTGCATATACAAAAAATCAACGTATTCTCACCTCGAACATTTTAGTACATAGGTGAAATAGAGCCTAGGAAAGCTTCATTACACATTCAAGGGTTATAAGACAGAAACCACAAAAGGAAAACAGACAGTAGTACTAGAAGAGAAAGGAGCAGAAAGCTGAATTTTTTAAATTGTGAACTAAGAGTCTATACGACGATTGGATCTCCTAATTCAATCATTCTTAGAAAACGACAATTGAGCAAAAATCTAGGGCATAGTAATTCACAATGAAAAGACAACCAATTGATTCTGAGTTTGACATTGTCAAGAATAAATAAAAGAAAACTCAAAAAGTTTCTACACAAGACAAAGTTCTATTCTTAGAACCAAGAAGAGCATAAGCATTGCTTTCTTCCGTTTGGATTGATGTATATACCTTTCCTATATTTTACGTTGTAGAATGGTCTATTCACAGAATGAAACAAGCAGTATCACTCGATTCTCAGAAAGCAAAAACTAAGTTACCAAATGGTTAAATTTTCAAGATCACTGCAACGTAGAACACAAAAAAGTGACCAAATAGCAATACTTCAAATTTTGCTATATAAGACAGATTTCTAAAGACGATTCTCATAAGGTAAGGTTCAACCATGAATGTCTTGATGAAACGATTGAAACAAAAGTTTCGAAACTATCCATATTCAAAGCTTATTATTATGTATGCACTGAAGACAGCAGCGACCTTAATAAGAAAAATCAATAAACAACGAACATAATCGCTGCGATATAGTACCTGTATGAAAAGACAAATTCAAAGAAAAAGCTACTATGTCACTAGGGCATAAAAATTTATAAAATTTTCGGAACTTGTGACAACAGCAAAAAAGAAAAAGATTTCAGCATTTCAGTTTCAGTTCTATTATATTGGCATTATGGAAGGGTATTGAAGAGAAGTTTGTGCAATACATCTAAGGGGAATAGACAATTTTTGTATTACCCGTTTAGCACTTTCTTTATACGGTTTATTAAAGGAATAACAGAAAAACCAGTTTTACAAGAAACCATAGAATGAGCATTTAGAGAAACAGAAACTTGAGCATATATTGAAGAATTTCCATGTACCAATTTTTTCCTTACATCATCAGTACCTTGAACCTGTTCTCGACGGGCAGAGACCAAATGAAACAAAAAATTTAAGAAGTTACAGCAAACTGCTCACAGACAAAAAAATACAATACTTTTGGTGCGAAAGAATTCATAAAATGTATCACACTGAAATCCAGAAGAAAGAATCTTCTTCTTCTCATTTACAGAAAAGCAGTAAAGAGAAGGGATAATCCTAGAAGACAACAAATAAAAATAGCAAAAAAAAGAGAGGGAAATGTTAACAGTGACAGAATGCTCTACTGTTGCGACGATTCGCGCCTTAGACTAACGTCACCAGAAGGTATCATTTCAACGAACCCCCTAAAGTCTCAAAACAATACAAAAGCAGAAAACTGCGAAACCAAAAAAATTTAAACTAAACGAGGAATATAAGAACTAGCTTGAACTTTCAATCCAAAAAAAACCTTAAACATAATGTAGCTGACAGAAAACTAAACTTTGTCAGTAGCACAACAAGCAAAATAAATAAAAGAATACGTAGCTATTCTTTGGCAAAAAACATAAATAAGAAAACAGACGTAAACAATTTGCCAGCTCCTACTTTAACACTACTAGAGTGCAATGAATTGAAAAACTAGGCATATCCTGGTTGAAAGCAATAAGTATTATTTCCTTATTTGGGTTTTATTAGGCTTCATTAGGGTATAAATACAAGTTAAATATGCACATTTACCTATAAGTTCAAATGCTATTTTAAGATATAAACAGGGTGATTCTAGGTAAATTCATGTAATATCAGAAAGCAAAAGGGTACTTCACCAAATAGATTCGGCACAAATAAAAGGCAAAGCAAAATATCATAAAATGAGAAAAAAAAAAACAATTAATTTGCAATGAGTCAATCAAGAACGAAGGTACTGATGCTAATAACAACAAAAAGGAACCATTCAAGAAAAATTCTCACAATTTCAATTCACTGCGAGGCAACAAAGAAATTCATAAACTCAAAAAGGCTTTAGAAAAATAGCATCTTAAAATTTTACAAAAATTTGTAAGTTTTCCCTTAATAAACAACAAATACAAACAAACGAAAAAATAGCTCACTAGACAAGTCATTTGATCACTGGCAAAGTAAATAGCACAATTTCAGGAAGAATCAATTTTACAAGATTGATAACAAAAGTAAAGGTCTTGATAGAACCAATTCATTTTTTTTCTCCAATGCGTCGAGCTGACCAAGAACGTAATGAATCCTCAAATGCGGATGGACTGGCACAGGGCAATTGGCATTTTTCTTAGGGCTTACTAAGATTTCTCAAGGTCTGATGCTTATTACAAAGATCACAAACTATAAAAAAAAATGAACAGAAGATAAAAAAGAACATCCGTCCATTATAGGAAAGCAAAAGGATCCTCCATATAATGAATACGACATCATAAAGAACAAAAGAATAAATGTAAAAGAAATTTAATAATTTGCTGTACAATTTGATCGATAATGGACGAAAATGATAAGACTAAAAAACAACCAAAAAAGCACCATTCATGCGAACCTCTTAAAATTTTTATACAACACAAAAACAGAGAGATACCTCGGCGCAAAAGGATAACCTTTAATTACAACTAAAATCTAAAAAAATTATCTGCACGTTTTCAAGTATTCTCTTCATAGACATCAAATATATAAATAAGAAAAAAAAACACACAAGAAACTTCATCCGGTCATAGTTAAATGAGACCGGAAAATTTACGACATAAATCATTTAGCTAGACTAAAAGAAAATGTAAGAGGCTCAAAAGAGTTGATGGACTTTCGTCATTAATGCTTTGAAAAGAAAATGAAATACAATGAATTTTAAAATATGTATAACCTGGCAGAAGGGAGTCGGCATCTTTTTTTCTTATTCGTTTTTAAGGTTTATTAAGGGTTTATTAGGGTTAGTGTTTATTAGTGTTTATTAGGGTTGTCGTGGGGAAATCCAGTAAGAAGCTATTTGAGTTCACATGAGGGTTCATTGATCCATTTCCCCTCATTTCCCTCTATTGCTTTTTGACTGTCATGGGCTGTGTTTTGTTCTACGTAGCCAATTCTCGACAAAATTGAAAAATTTTTTAAAGCAGATATTTGTGGAAAAAAGTTGTAGAAATTGGTTTGTATATACTATTTTTTGTTTTCTTGTTTCATATGAACTTTTTTACGATTAGCCAAGAGTAAGCTCCAACTGTCTAAAAAATGGATAAAGTGCTATTTATTTGTAACTATAAAAATAAGTAGTGGTCAAAATCAACAGAAATGGAGGAGTAAAAGAATCGAACTTACCAAGCTTTTCTTTAATACTCCATTGTCCTCTGGAAAAGCTGAGGATATACCAACGATTGATTCAAAATCTCTATGGTGCATTTTTGCATACATGAAATAGTTGGAAATTTTTGAGCCAGTTTGCAAGTACACTAAAATTTTTTCAAGTAGAGCTTCTCCTGCAACTTCGCAAGTGTCACAGTATTTCAAGTTGAGCCGTTAACAAAGACTGCTAGTCTCAAACTTGATCTTGTTTCCTATTAAAACGTAGGAATGAATATGTACCTCAGTAGAAAGCATTCAATTAATTTTTATTCGCCAAGTACCGATTTAAACGCTAGATAAGTATGAAAAGCAAAACGCATTGAAATTTCTTATGGTAATAATGGAAGAAATTGAATTTCGATTGGAGGACTTTCCAAACAACGAGTTTCAAATAGAAAATTCTAGAGAAAAGAGCTAGGAAGAAACCAAAATATTATGCAATGCATACTAAAAGACTAAGAAAGTATTTAAATCTAAGAAAACAAAGAAGAACAAATTGATTGTTGAGAAAAAGAGTGAAAGTACAATATGACCAATAAGGAAAAATGCCACGCAGTGATATAATCT
Source organism: Galdieria partita (assembly GCA_025991245.1). NCBI lineage: Eukaryota > Rhodophyta > Bangiophyceae > Galdieriales > Galdieriaceae > Galdieria > Galdieria partita. The sequence continues at coordinate 99,172 of BQMJ01000079.1, forward strand.
TCTATTAGTTATCGCGCAAAGTATTGACCAGGTAGACATAAAGCAAGAAGAAAGAGGAAGAACAGCAGACATTATGGAATATTTACGTTGTCATTGTTAACTGCTTCTTTCAATTGAAAGACTTTTTTATGGCATATGTATGGTATTGTTTTTCTTTTGGTTCAATATGTATACCATCGCCAAAGTAGCATTATAGTATACAAAGATACTCACAGAATGAGATAAGGAGTATACAATGATCATAAGAGAATACAACCCTGTTTTGCCAAATTGCTAAGTGATAGATAGGACAACATAAGGAGAAATAGGGCGAAACAAGGTTGTACTCTTCAAACCACTGTCAGCGAATCGAGAAAGACTCTGATACAGTAGATGGTAAATAGTACTGTTGCAAAAAACGGAAAGCGGAGCCAATTTAGTTTTGCAAGATTTCAAGTAAATAATGAATTATGTTAGCTCCAAACAAATGAAAACGTTTCCCCAAAACAAGTACTAGAGAAAATTCATGATCAGTCAAAAGCGTTACAAGTGCACGAGTATGTTAGGAGATGAAGATTTCATAGACGAAGATGAATTGACACGAATGGATCAACAAACAAAACAAAACTTAAACACTACCCAATATGAAAGCAACAAGGTAAGTCAAAATATTTGAATTATTAAATAATTCTTTGCTTTATAACATTGGTTTCACGAGAACATAATTCATTGAAGGAAAGCACATGACATGTGTCAGAGAACACTAGACAATTCTATTTTTATTAGAACTTTGTAACGTTTCTTTCTTTCGTACTCTTATAGACTAGTAAATGATCGTTAAAGGTATCGTTTGAAAATAACCTATAGAGAAAAGACAACAAGAGAAATAGAATCTCTAGAAAGTTGAAGAATTCTCATATACTGCTTGTCATTATTGAATAAGTATCTCTAATTTTTCTCTTGAGCGGACATTAGTCGACAATGCAAAAGATAGTAAGAAGTAGTATCCAAATGCATGTTCAAAAAAGAAACTACCATATTCTCAGTCGTAAACAATTCAATACTTTTGTCTAATTGAAATACTCAAAAGAAATTCTATATATTTTAGGAGAGAAACAAAAACACCAGGATGATTTTAAAGCACAAGAATGAAAATACAACAAACTAATGGAGGAAAAGTGCTCTTGAGAGATATGTCTCTCAACAAGCTGTCATTCAAAGCATAGTCAAACTGACATAATCTAAGTTGCTATAGACCTACATTGAACTTTTGTGGCGAAATTGCTAATTGTTTAATTCATTTGAGGCCTTTTTATGAGAAGAATGTGGCTTGCTTTGTCTTCATTATATATATCAACAGTACAATTCGTGTATAATATCATGCCGATCAGCATAAAATCGTACACAATGGATGCAGTTACCATAAGAAAGCAAAAAAATTTTTTTTTACAAAAAAGAAGTGTCTGATAAAAGATACCACATAGTAACAACCAACAGTTGCAAGATTCGACTTTTCGAAGAACTGTCGCTTTTCAATATCAAAAACGACTATAGTGAAACAAGCCATGCAATGCGTTAGGTGTAAAAATTTCCAGATTTAGATTTCGCAATACATCAAATCCATAACCAAATTGCTCAGCTCCCCCCAAAAACTAAAAGTTCAATAAAAACGAAACAAATGGAACAATTGGATATCACCAATACAACTGTGGGGGTGGTTTCAAAAAGACTTCAAAGGAAGAACTATTTTGTCACTCAAGATAAATTAGCAAAATCAAAAAAACTACAAGAATGTTGACACAATTTCAAAAGAATTTAACCGAATCTACACCACTTAATTTTATACTCTATTAGATTCTTTTACGACGATCTAGTGAATTGAGAAAAACGCATGCTTTTTAGAAAAAAAATGGAAAGTCGTGTCTTTTCAAATAAAAAAGAGTTAAACTGTTTTTCTAAAATTATCTACCGTTCATTATAAGAGCGATAAAAATTTCGTCTCGAATAGAGCCTATAGAAAAAGAAAGAATTTAGGGAGGTTGACCCAAGTGAAAAAATTGAAGAATTTCAATACATTATTTGTCCTTTATGGCATCAGTATTTCTAGTAGTTCTCAGAGGTAAACAGTGGGTGATAATGCAAAATTTAGTTAAAAAAAGAGTAGAACAAATCTGCATATCAAAAAAAATCAATGTATTCTTACCTTGAACCGTTTAGTACATAGGTGAAATAGAACCTAGGAAAACTTCATTACACATTCAAGGGTTATAAGAGATAAAACACGAAAGGAAAACAGACACTAGTACTAGAAGAGAAAGGAGCAAAAGGCTGAATTTTTTAAATTGTGAACTATGAGTCTATACGACGATTGAATCTCCTAATTCAATCGTTCTTAGAAAACGACAATTGAGCAAAAATCTAGGGCATAGAAATATTCACACTGAAAAACCAACAAATTGATTCTCAGTTTGGCATTATTGAGAATAGAAAAAAGGCAGATCGAAAAGTTTACCAAAACACAATGTTTTGCTTTTGAAAATCTAAGAATAGCATAAGCACTGTTTACTTTTTGCTAAATATGTATACCGATACTCTGTTTCAAGTAAGGCTACTCAAAGAATGAAGCAAGCAGTGTCTCAAGACCATCAAAAAGCAGAAACGACTTACCAAATGGTTAAATTTTCAATAGCATTGCACCGTAGAATACAATAAAATGACCAAATAACAATACTTAGAATTTTGCTATATAAGACAAATTCCTAAAAACGATGCTAATAAGGTAAGGTTCAACAATGAAGATCTTGGCGAAACCATTGAAAAAAATTTTTTGAAATTATCCATATTCAAAACATATTATTATGTATGCACTGTAGACAGCAGCGATCTTAATAAGAAAAATCAATAAGCAAAGAACATCATCGCTACAATGTAGTACCTATATGAAAAGACAAATTCAACGAAAAAGCTACTATGTCACCAAGGCATAAAAATTTAAAAAAATTCCAAAACTTGTGACAACAGTTAAAAAAAAAAAAAGATTTCAGCATTTCATTTTCAGTTTTATTGCATTGGCATTATGAAACGGTATTGCATTGGCATTATGAAACGGTATTGAAGAGAAGTTTATGCAATATATCAAAGGGGAATAGGCAATTTTTGCATTACCAGTTTAGGAATTTCTTTATACGGTTTACTAAAGGAACAATACCAAAACCAATTTTCAAAAAAAGGCATAGAAAAAACGTTTAGAGAAATAAAAACATGAGAATATATTGAGAAATTTTTAAGTACCACTTGTTCTTTACATCATCGGTACCATGAATCTGTCCTCGTCAGGCAGATATTTCTCAACTGTGTGAAACGAAGTAAAAAAGTTACAGTAATCTGCTCACAGAGAAAAAAAATACAGTGCCTTTGATGAAAGGAATTTAGTAACTATATCACATAGAAATACAGAAGAAAAAATGTTTTTTTTCTCATTGGAAGAAAAGTAGTAAAACGGAGTGACAATTCATGAAAACAGCAATGAAAGCAGCAAAATACAAAGAAATGAAAATGTTACATAGTGGAAGATTGTTCTAATTTTGCGACGACTTGTTCGCGTACATTTCTTGCACTTTAGACTAACGTCACTAGAAGGGTATCATTTAAACGAACCACCTAGAATCTCAAAACGATACAAAAGTAGTAGAAAATTGTGCAATCTTAATAAAATTTGAACTAAAGAAGGAATGTAAAAAACTAACTCCAGTTTTCAATCCAAAAAAAGTTTAAACAAAATGTAGCTGACAGGAAACCAAACTTGGTCAGTAGCACAGCAAGCATAAAAAATAAAACAATACGTAACTATTCGCTGGCAAAAAACATAAATAAGAAACCGGACATAAACAATTCACTCTGACCACTCCTACTTTGAGACTACTAGAGCTCAGTGAACTGAAAAACCAGGCACGCCCTGACTGAAAGCATTAAGTACTTTTTCCTCCATTTGGTTTTATTAGCCTTTATTCGGGTAGAATTTCAAGTTAAATATGCATGTTTACCTAAAAGTTCAAATACTATTGGAATATATTAACTAAGCGATTCTAGGTAAATTTATCCAATATCAGCAATGAAAAGGATATTTCATCAAATAGATTCGGCACAAATACCACACAAAGCAAAGTATCCTAATATGAGAAAGAGCTATTAACTTACTGTGCAACTGTTTCAATCAAGAACGAAGTTAATGATGCTAATAATAACAAAAAAGCAACCATTCAAGAAAAATGCTCACAATTTCTAAACAGCTCAAAATTTCGAATTATTGCAAAGCAACAGAGGAATTCCTTAACTCAAAAGGGCCGTGAACTAAAAATAGCATCCGAAAATTTTACCTAAATACCCGTAGTAAACAACAAATACATACATACGCAGAAATAGAACACAAGGCAAGTCATGAGATCGTTGGCAAAACAAGTAGCACAGTTTGAGAATTAATTACTTTAACGAAACTAAAAGCAAAAGTAAATGTCTTGATAGAACCAATTCGTTTTTTTTCTCCAATGCATTGAGATTTCCAAAAACATGATAAATTTCGAATGCAAATGACCTGGAGCAGGAAAATAGGAATTTTTTTAGGGTTAATTAATTTTTTTTAATTTTATTACTGTTTCTAACAAACGTCACATACTATGAAAGAAACTAACAGGATAGAAAAAGGAACATTCATCCATCAGAACAAAGCAAAAGGATCCTTCATAAAATGGATACCGGTTCACAAGAATAAGTAAAAAACAATAAAAAAATCCAATATAAATAGCTCCGCAACAAAATCAATGAAAGACGACAGTTTCAAGGAAACAATCATCTTATCCCAAAAAAATTTTCAATCACGCAAACTGCTTCAAATCTTAAGTTAACACAACACGACGTAAAAATGCCTAAACAAAAGAAGGACAATCAGTAGCTAAAAGCAAAATATAATCTTTCTCTTTTCTTTTCCTAGTATTCATGCAATATTCCTCAAATACAGATATAATGGAAAAATAACCCACAAGAACAGTCGCCAGGACGCCACAAAACACTCTGTAAAATTTGTGACTCAACTTATTATACTAGACTAAAAGCAAACATAAGAGGTTTGATAGAATTAAGAAACATTAGTTTCAAATGCGATTAAGAAAAAAATGCAGTAAATTGTAAAAAATGTGTAGGCTGGCAGAAGGGAGTATGCATATTTTTTCTTATTCATGTTTTACTGAGGAATTATTATTGGGTACATAAAAACGCCTCAACAAAAGAAGGACAGTCACCAGTTAAAAGCAAAATTTAGACTTTCTCTATTCGCCTCCAAGAATTTATGCAATATACCTAAAATACAAATCTAAGAAAAAAAAATCACACAAGAAAGGTCGCCAGGACGCCAAAAAACACACAGTAAAATTTGTGACTCATTATACTAGACAACAAACAAAAGTAAGAGGCTAAATACAATTAAAGGACTTTTGTTTGAAATGCAACTAAGAGAAAAAAATGCAGTAAATTGTAAAATATGTGTAGGCTGGCAGAAGGGAGTGGGAATTTTCTTTCATATTCAGGTTTTACTGAGGGATTATTATTGGGTACATAAAAACGCCTCAAAAAAAAAGGACAAACACCAGTTAAAAGTAAAATATAAACTTTCTCTAGTCACTTACAAGTATTTATGCAATATACCTCAAATACAAACTTAAGAAAAAAATATCACACAAGAAAAGTCGCCAAGACGCCAAAAAACACACAGTAAAATTAGTGACACATTATACTAGACAAAAATGAAGAAAGAGGCGAGATACAATTAAGGGACCTCCGTTTGGAATGCAACTAATAGAAAAAAATGCAGTAAATTGTAAAAAATGCGTAGGCCCGCAGGAGGGAGTTGGCATTTTTCTTTCTTATTCAGGTTTTACTGAGTGTTTATTATTAGGGTCTACTTGTGGTTTGTTATTGGGTTTATTAGGGTTTATTAGGGTTTATTAGGGTTTATTTTAGGGTTTATTTAGGGTTTATTAGGGTTTATTTAGGGTTTATTTAGGGTTTATTTAGGGTTTATTAGGGTTTATTAGGGTTTATTTAGGGTTTATTTAGGGTTTATTAGGGTTTATTAGGGTTTATTAGGGTTTATTAGGGTTTATTTAGGGTTTATTAGGGTTTATTAGGGTTTATTAGGGTTTATTAGGGTTTATTTAGGGTTTATTTAGGGTTTATTAGGGTTTATTAGGGTTTATTAGGGTTTATTAGGGTTTATTTAGGGTTTATTAGGGTTTATTTAGGGTTTATTAGGGTTTATTAGGGTTTATTAGGGTTTATTAGGGTTTATTAGGGTTTATTTAGGGTTTATTTAGGGTTTATTTAGGGTTTATTAGGGTTTATTAGGGTTTATTTAGGGTTTATTAGGGTTTATTTAGGGTTTATTTAGGGTTTATTAGGGTTTATTTAGGGTTTATTAGGGTTTATTAGGGTTTATTA